>MU968382.1:7389816-7903551 GCA_034641835.2 Pinus albicaulis | reverse complement strand
CTGATAGCAACCTTTTGGAGCTCCATTGTTGGAGTCATGATAAATTTGTTGATGAGGTAGATGATATTCATCTGTGGGACTCTAACTTGCCCAAGTATACATTTCCATAAACCTATTAGTTCCCTAAACTCATCAGACTATGCCAAATTAGCTATTTGCCCAATGAAATATCCATAGTCACCCCTAACCAAGAAATCCTATTTACCATCACTGCTCAAGCTATTAATCAAATGTTACAGATTCAACCACAAACAGAGAGAGTGTATTTATCTATTGAAACCCTTACTGGGCTTTACCTAAAGCTAGACTTCCCTAAAAGGTTTCAAATCTTTCAGACTTTCCTCCTTCCATCAGCAAAAAATCCTAAAAACAATCCTCCATACTCTGCTACTATGTTTTCAGAAAGAACCAGACAGATTGTGACCTTGCTGTCCTATATTCTAGAATATTTCATTGATGAGCATGTAGATGCATCCATCCTTGGCTTCCTATCCATATTTTTCCCAGGTTAGCCTCCAACTACAACTTTGAATTTTGCCCAATTCCTAGCAGATGCCATGCATGATCAACTGATCAAACTACCAGAAGAAGGAGTATTCAAATACTCCTTAGGATTGTTTCATTTTTTCATATATTTTTAATCAGAAAGGTTTGTATTCAACCTAAAAAAACTGGACACAGAGGGTAATCCCTAGTTTGTTGCCTTTTGAACATCCTTGATCAGAAATGATTCCACTGAATTCAGTTTCAAATACTTTATTGATTATTTTGTATATCCAATATTTAATATGCGTAGCAGTAGCATTAAGCCAAGAATCAGTGAAGAAATAAAAAAGGTTCTACAGCTATCAGAGCAGAGAAAAACATGAGACTGATATTTAACCAAAATCACACTGAAATGAGAGTGTATGGAAGCCAATTAGTCCCATAAAAGCTTCCCAAATACCTCCCAATGAGGATATTTGCTTTAGAATACACTAGAAAATCTTGAATTCTGATGAGATCAATTTCCTTTCAGCTAAGAAGAAAACTCAGTTCAAGATTAAAAATCAACTAGGGCCTTTTATATGCAACATTTGGAATGTTGGAAAGGAAGCAGAAATATGTCTACAAGATTTAAAGTTCAATAGTAGTTTCAAATGGTCATATGACCCCTTGGGTGTCATAAGAAAATTAAGAGTTAAGTTCAAATTGACCCCTTTCATTCATGAGTCTAAGCCTGGAATTGAGAAATATTCCAACTAGTCAGAGTGGTTGGAAAAGACTTTACAGGAGGTGGAGAAGCAGCTTGATACTAGTTCCATCCTGCTTACTCCAACCCCGTAGGATATAAATTCAAAAAGGGCTAGAGAAGAAGGCTCTTATTCAGCAAAAACTACATCTGATAGTAAATTCAAGCTCATGTATAGAAAGAAAACAAAAATAAATCTAGTGATAGAGAAAGAAGAGACAGTTGAAACCATTGAAACAGATATTATTTTCAGAGATGATGCACCTCCAACACTTTTAGAAGAAACACATCGGCCATCAACCTCCAGTGCACAAATTATTCAAAAGAAAAATAGTGCAGAGGTTTCATCATCCAACAAGCTAGTTGAGAAAGAAAAGGATATCATGGAGAAATGTAAAGAGATTAAAATAAGAAATGAATCATTGAAGGCTGTTACATATCCACAATACTAGAAGAAAACTCCTAGTGATCAGAGTAGGTTGCTTTCAGCTTATGACCTCAAAACAAGGAAAATGCAAATGACATTTCTACAGCCAAAAGTACAGGCCCCTAAAACTTTAGGAGATTATACTAAGACAAGCTTTGAAGTTCATGCAAAGGATGTGCATCCAATTGACCAAATTGAATTTCACAAACAAACAGGAGAAATGATCTATTCAACCATGACACACAAAACTCCAAGTGTCCAAAAGTTACATAATTCTCTAGAAAATATAAAGTCACAGTTAAAGCTAGAAAGAGAATCATCACAAGCAAAGGACAACAGGATAAAGTCACTTGAAGATTTGGTAATTGAAATTGGCTATAATCCAAAAGATATCAAAGCAGCAAAAGATCTTATCAAGAAGAAAAATGCAAACATAGTTGCACTGAAGAAACAATTAAAATTATCAACTACTGAGCATCCAAAAACTAAGGAGGTTTTGGAAATAGATAATCAAAAGGATGAAATTATTAATCTAATCATTCAATTGACAACTAAATTAAAGGAAATGGAAATAGAAATGGATCAACTTGTGCAAGAAAAGCAATCTAGTATGGAAGAAGTTCCCATTACTGCTATTCCCATAGCATCTACATCAGCCCCATTATTAATAGCAGTTCCAACATCTACATCAACATCAGCATCAACATCAACAATACCAACTTCCCATCCCACTGATGAGTCCAACAAATTGATCAAAGAAATGGAAGACATGTCCATTCAAACCATAGAGATTAAAAAAATCAAAGAACAAGTAAAGAACTTAGAAGATGAAAATAAATTGGCAACAATTAAGTATCAAATAGAAGTACAAAAATCAAATAGATTGACTGACAGAATCCACAAACTAGAAAAGGAGTTATCACTCAAAGAGCCTTGAGCCCAATCAAAACATCAATTGTGGGCCAATATCATTAACTCAGTTAATGATATTTGGCCTTCTATACAGATCATAGTCGAGCATAATGACTTGGTGAAGGAAGCTCGTGATGCAGTTCAGAAAGTTAAAGCTAATCTTGGAAAGAAACCAGAGGAAGCTTCTGAGATAATAAAATTCCTGAATTCTAAAAATAAACAGGAATTGGAAGAGCTTGGGATATCTGACAGAACAAAAACTATCTTAGAGGTGAAGAAAGTGATTTCCAAAAGAAATCTGATAATACAACTTGAAGATAAATGTCAATTTATATAAATTGCAGTGAACAAGTTTTTGAACAAGTTTGAGGTATTGAGACAGAAAGGTCTACCTAATCCTTTAGTAATCAATGATAAACTCATGAGAAATGAAGATTATGATAAGAAGATGGGGGAAGTAGAAAGTGAAACTTTTAATAGTTCATCAATGAAGGGCGTACCCACAGGAAAAGTGCTCCTTCAAACTTTAGAAAACTTCTTTTACCTCCAACATGAGGTAAATCACCTTTTTGTAAATTAGCCTACATTTTCCAAATATACTGAGGCAGATGAGATTTACCGGAGGATGATGAAAATCAAACTTCAAGATGAAGAAAAATGGGAAAAATGGTGTGATTTACTATGAAGGGTGAAAGAGCAGACAAGTGAAAGAATGCACAGGTGAAAGAAAAAGGCAGATGAAAGAAACAAAAAAGGAACAACAATCAAAGAAATCAGGGCCAAATATCAGTTAGTTAGAAGGTGTTACTATATTTTTGCAAAGATATTTTATTATCCTAGAATAAATCCTAGTCAGTTGACATGATATTTTTGTAAAGTCTTGTATAAATACTTCATCATTTGAAGTATTAAGGGTTGGTCAAGTGTGGACTTCTGAACATTTTTGTTAGCTGACTGATCTTCTTGCCAAAGGGTTATTGTACCAATTTCCAGTTGACAGACTGGACCAGTAATAAAGAAACTTCTTTACAATATTCATGTGATGAGCCATCTCAGTGAAGTAAAAATTTCAATTGTTAATTTTATTTCTTTAAGTATTCCATAAACTTATATGTGTTCTGAATTTGAATGTTATAAGAGGAGTTTTACTGCAGAATTTGTTTAATTAAACTCTTCTTTTAACTATTGTACATTTCTATGTTTTCTTCTGATATCTAGTTTAGAGAATTATTAATTGCCCTCTGATCCCGATTGATTCCTTCACCCTTCTTCATTATCTGTTTTAAGGAATTCTTAATTGTTCCTTGATTCTGATTGAAAAGCCACTTCACCATTCAGCCTTGAGACCTGATATTTCTCAACTATCTTACCCTGTAACACTTTTCTTATTATTTGATTCAGTTCTGTTTCAAAGCACATTGACTCCATAGCCCAATGGAAATTTGACAGGAACCTATTCATCTAAATCATTAATTTCACCAACCAACCAAAACAATAAAAAACCAACCCAACCAAACATACATAACTAGCCTAAAATCTATTAAACAAACAAAACTAAATCATTAAGAGAGAGCCCTCTCTGAATTTAGGAAGGCTAGATCCTAAGTTCCAAAGGTGGTTGATAGTTACCTTTGATATTTATTTTACACAAGAACAACCTTTGAAAATTTCAAAGTGATAACATATTGGCGACTCCACTGGGGATAAACCAGTTCCTAGTTTAAACAAATCTTAAAAGAAACAATTCTTCCCATTTTTTGCATTAAGATTTGAGAAGGTTGTTTGAATTTATCATAGAAAGTTAAAATTATGGCTTCTAAAAGAACATATTATACCAGAGCTCATCCTGATCCACAACCTGCTAGAATTTTTGATGATCTTGACAAAATTTTAAGAAAACCTAAAAAAGTAGAAAATCAAGGAAGTAGTAGTCAATTAATCAAAGAAAATTCACTTCCTACGCAGTTATCAAGCATAGAGGATATTCAATTTAATTTATCATTTGAATATTCTTTGTTTCATATCAAATCTGAAAATTCAGTGCATGATATTCTAATAGACCCCAATTTTATTCAATTTACTAAATCAAAGAAGGAGACTATACAACTTGATTTAGATCAACAGGTTCTAGATAATTTTGAAAAACTTGATGCTTTAACCTCAAATTTGATAAAAGACATATACAAAGCATTTTTCAACAGTCAATGGAATTAACTGCCCTAACTGCTGCTACCCCTAATCACTCTATAGTATCTTTAGAAACTGTAAATACAGCTCCATTCAAGACCACCTCGTCTATAGTATCGAACACAATTCATTCCACAAAGCCATTCATGCCTAAACTTCCTCTCCAACCTAACGTTTCAAGTTCATCCCCTAAAGGTTTGAGTCCATCTTCAAGCACCACTACTTCACCTCGCAGTCAAGATAAAGTCTTAGCCATGGTAGCCAGATTTTCTCCTTTGGTCTTACAAGCCCCTTTACATGCCATGCCACAAGATTAACAGAGTAATTTTTTTCAATTTGATGGTACTGGTCAGAATACTGCTCAACAACATGTAGATAAAATGACAGACTTTTTTGAGTTACATGAAATTGATGAAGCACATGTACAAATGAGATTATTTGCATAAACACTAGCAGGAGATGTTAAAAAATGGTTTAAAGCTTTACCTGCTGGTCATATTGTTGATTTAGCTGCTTTCCACTGATTGTTTATCAGTATATGGGAAAGAAAGAAAAAAAAACCCTCTTCGGATATTATCTGAATATGAGAACATTAGAAGAGATCCTAATGAATGTGTTCATGATTACTGTATTAGGTTTAAAAATATTTATAATGCAATTCCAGAAAATATCAAACCTCCACCAAACTTAGCCATAATTAAATTTACAGATGGTTTTGATACTGATATGTCCTATCAATTAAGAGATAGAAACCTTGAAACTTTAGAACATATGTAGAGTAATGCAGTTAGTGTAGAAGCTAACTTACTAGCTAAAAGAGATAGGATGAGGAATGAGAGAAGAGTGACAATTAAGGAAGAACCATCCACCCCAGATATTAAGATAGATAGTTTATCTAAAAATGTAGAAAGAATAATGGATAGACTAGAAAACATGGAAATAAAACCTTAGTGGGAAAATCAACAAGGCCCCCAAATTAGAAACCCCAACTTTAGGAAAAATCCTAATACTGGTAAATCAAGAGAATTAGTACTCGATCAACAGATTATGCCACCTTTCCAAGAAAATTATGCTGAAAGTTCACAACAACATGAAGAAGACCAAGACACCCAGAGAAACTTAATTGGAATAAACAATGAAGATGCCATTTTTCTTACCTAGGAAGAACAAGAGTTGTACATGTTACAACAATGATAGTTAGAGTCTAGAGAGTTCTTTGAATACAAGCAAGGCTACTAATCTACTATCTACAAAGTTCATAAACAGTATAGCTTTAGAAGCAAAAAGAACACAGAGGTTCCTATTAATAAATCAATCCAAACTCAAACTAAGAAAAAAATAGAAGCTCCTGTGACCAAATTTCTACAAATTCTCCCTAGAGAAACTCAGAAAACTTCCACCCCAAATATTGTAGACATCACATCAACTTCTACTCAAACCATCCCAGACAAGGAAGTTGAAAACAAAACAGTTGACACACAAACTGAATTACCAAGTGCTGATAAAGAAGGAAAAACCACAATTGGTAAAATTGTAATGATTAAAACAGACAAAACTCAAATTACATTAAATATCAAAAGTGAGATAGCAAAATTGAAAATGCCAGACTCTTTAACAGAGCTAGTGAAAAATGACTCATACAAGGCACAAATTACTAAAACATTAAGCATAACTGAAGGTGAAGATGTTGTCAACCTCAATGATGATCAACTTGAGTTATTATTTGGTCCTAAAGTAGATGGAAAAAATCAACAAGGTGGTGTCCCTCCATTCTATATTAGTTTAAACATTAATGATGAAATCTTACATAATGCTATGTTGGATTCTGGAGCATCTCATAACTTAATGCCTAAATAAATCATGGAAAAATTAAACTTAGATATCACCAGACCCTACAAGGACCTTTTCTCCTTTGATTCTAGTCAAATCAAATGCCTTGGCCTAATCAAAGATCTGTGTGTAACTCTAGTCCAGTGCCCATCAAAGAGTATTGTTATGGACATAGTAGTTTCTGATATCCCTTCCAAATATGTTACATTATTATCTCGCTTATGGGGAGAAAAATTACAGGGAGCACTACAATTAGACATGTCATATGCTACCATTTCTATGTTTGGTCAACAAAGGAAGTTATATAGAGAAACTTTGATGAAATACATGGTAATTAGTTCAGAAAGATGCATTCTGATTTGGACTCATTTATCTTATGTAATTCAAACAATGATAAAGATAAAATCACAGCTATAGAAGAAGAACACAAAGAAGCCGATTCTGAAAATATAACACATGAATCTTTGTGGCATCTAGATTTTGATGGTTCTGTGAATAGGTTAGGAGCAGGAGCTAGATTATGGATATAAAATTTAGAGAATGATCATTTAGAAGGACATGCTTTCATATTAAATTTCCAATGCACTAATAACATGGAAGAGTATGAAGCATTAGTGCTAGGCCTTCAAATCGTAATAAAACTTGGAGTGAAGAGAGTTTCCATCATAGGAGACTCATAACTCATCATAAAACAAGTCAAGGGAGAGTACATTGTTAATAACCCTAGACTTAGTTGTTACAGAGAAACCATCCTAGACTTAATAAGATGTTTTCTTGAAACTAACTTTGCTGTCATTTCAAGAAAGCAGAATATGCAAACCCATAGCTTGGCCCCTTTTGCTAACACATGCAGGTTACCTTTTTAGCCAAATCATCAGTACACAACTGAGGTAAGACATAGGCCAACCATACCTGATAATTTTAAGTATTCGAAAATCTTTTCACAAGACTCACAAATTTATGATTTTATGAATTATGAAGGAGAATTTCATAACTGTAATATACACACTGACTGTACATTAGACTATACCATGAATAATGAACTAGATGTAAATGATGTAAATAAAATAGAACCAACTAAGTTCACTAAATTAGAAATAGAACAATTAGAAACAATAGAAATTGAGGAATTGATCAATGATAAATTAGAAGTTTTAAACCTCAAAGATAAGTTTTTGCCTAAGGGATTAGCCCCACTAGAAGACCTCTTTGACTCCAATGATGTAGCTATAAAACCTAAAATATAGCTTCTAAGGTAAGATATAGAGGAATGCAACATAGGAACAAAAGAAAATCCCAAGCTTATCAAGATATCTAAGAAATTACCTCCAGCTGAAAAGTTGAAGTACATTAGTTTGTTTAAAGAGTTCCAACACATCTTTTCCTGGAGTTATGAAGACCTCAATTCTTATGATACCAGCATTATCCAGCATAAAATACCAATTAAAGAAAATCAGAATCCCTTTAAACAAAAGCTAAGGAGAATTAACCCTGTTCTTATGTCATTAATAGAAAAAGAAGTTAAAAGGATGTACGATGCTCAAATTATAGCATCCATCAGATATTCTGATTGGGTCTCTAATTTAGTCCCCACTAGAAAGAAAACAGAAGAAATCAGACTCTGTGTTGATTTCAGAAACTTGAACAAAGTATCACTGAAGGATAACTATCCTCCCCCTAAAATGGACCAGATTCTCCAGAGGGTAGTGGGGTCATCCATAATTTCATTACTTGATGGATTTTCTGGATACAATCAAATCCTAGTCCACCCTGAAGATCAAGCTAAGACTTCATTCACCACTCCTTGGGTAAATTTCATATACTTGAAAATTTCCTTTGGACTGATGAATGTTGCAGAAATATTCCAAAGAGCCATGGACATTTCCTTTGCAAAGGAAATACATAAATTTTTAGTCATTTACCTGGATGATATCACAGTGTTTTCCAAATCAGATAATGAACTTCTAGATCATTTGAGAAGAGTATTCATAAAATGCAGAAAATTTTTCATATCCTTAAATCCTAAAAAATCACTTTTTGGATTAGAATAAGGAAAACTCTTGGGACACATCATTTTAAAAGAGAGCATTAGAATTTATCCAACTAGAATAGAAGCAATACTGAATATCAATCATCCTAGGAACATTAAAGAATTGCAAGAATTTTTAGGAAAAATAAATTTTCTTAGAAGATTCATCTCTAACTTAGCAGAACTACTTATAAATTTGAATAACATGTTGAAATAGGATTCAATACTTAAGTGGATAGTAGAGGCTAAGGGGTCTTTTGAAGAAGTCAAAGAAGCCCTTACTAAAACACCTGTCCTTATAAGTCCTAATTTCAGCAGAGATTTCATAAATTTTTCATTTGCTTCGTAACACACCATTGCATCAGTCTTGTTGCAAAAGAAAAATGAGGGTTATGAACAACCCATTTCTTTCTTAAGTAAATCCTTGAGAGATGCAACACTAAAGTGTAATATCATGGAAAAACAAGCTCTTTCTTTAGTGAAAGCCATAAAAGATTTCAGAGTATACATTCTATACCCTCACATAATAGCATATGTTCCAAACTCAGTTGTAAAGGGCATTATAACTTAGAATGGGCTTGATGGAAAGAGAGGCAAATGGATTGCAACAATACTAGAATATGACATTGAAATCAAACCTACAAAATTGATTAAAGGCCAAGGTTTAGCCAAACTCATGGCTGAATTGAACTGTCGGGCCTTAGACATAAATTTCATTGTTTCCCTAGATGATGAGGAAGATATGGCGACTCCACAAATCAGTGAAGCTTTCATATATTCACCCTAGTATGCACACATTATATTTGTTTTACTCAACTTACAAGCTCCTCCTGGTTTATCTAGAACCAAAAGTAGATTCTTAAAAATGAAAGAATTGAAATATTATATCTTAGATAATGTTTTATTTTGGAAATATCATGGTGGAATTCTATTGAATTGTTTATTAAAAGATGAAGCTAACAAAGTCATGCAGGAGATTGTGGAGGACACCTTTACTGGAAAACAACTGCTGACAAAATTTTGAGGGCAGGTTTTTACTGGCCCACCCTTTTTGCAGATGTTCAAAAGTATGTGACCTCCTATCACAAATTCCAAATATTTGAAGGGAAGAAGAAACTCTTACCATTACCCCTCAAACCCATCTCAATAGAAATTCCATTTCAACAATGGGGTTTAGACTTCATTGGTGAAATTCACCCACCCTCCTCTGCCTAGCATAAATAGATATTAACAGCCACTGATTACTTTACCAAGTGGACAAAAGCCATCCCTTCTAGACAAGCCACATACTTTGTCATTATTTCATTTCTAGATAACAACATC
Source organism: Pinus albicaulis (assembly GCA_034641835.2). Taxonomy (NCBI): domain Eukaryota; kingdom Viridiplantae; phylum Streptophyta; class Pinopsida; order Pinales; family Pinaceae; genus Pinus; species Pinus albicaulis. Next base: position 7,893,612 of record MU968382.1, on the reverse strand, counting down.
ATTTCTAGATTTGGATTCCCACAAAATCTCATTACTGATAATGCTACTGCCTTCAAATCCAAGAAAATGATAGATTTTTGTAACTGATAACATATCACCCTAGGCCATTCCACTGCCTAGTACCCTCAAGGTAATGGACTAGCATGATTTTCAAACAAAATCCTAGTCAAAATCATCAAGAAGTTGTTAGAAGATAACAAGAAAACCTGGAATAAAAGGCTGGCGAATGCCCTATGGGCATACATACTAACTACAAAGAAATCTATTAGTACCTCTCCCTATCAATTAGTATACAGGATGGATGTTGGTTTTCCGTCTTCATTAGTAGTGCCAGTGATGAAAATGATTCAAGAGCTACAAGTAGAACCAAATGACATCTAAAGGAGGATAAATCAGACAATTCATTTGCAGCAAACAAGGGAAGAAGTTTATATCAAATCCCAAGTAATTCAAGACAAAATTAAGAAGATATTTGATAAGAAAACTAAAGAAGATGATCTCTTAATAGGTGATCAAGTATTAAAATGGGATTCTAGAAGGGAAGATAAAGGAAAACATGGGAAATTTGACTTTCTCTCGAAGGGCACATACATTATTTATGGTTACAGAGGCAACAATGCATTTTTCTTGAAAGAGTTAGATGGAATAGATCTACTAGGTAGACTAGTCAATGGTCGAATTCTTAAGCACTACTTTTCACTAGAATAACCAGTAGTTTAATTGACTGTATTTTACTCATAGTAAATGTCATAGCAAAGTTTAGATTGTATTGGATGTTTATCTTGCAAAGTTGAAGCCTGAAGAGAATTCCCTAAACTTTAAAAGATATAACATCATATGTTTGAATAAATGAGATCACAGAAAACAATTCCAAGCAAAGCAAAGCCAAAGTGCCAAGGCCACTGATCACAAAATTCTTGACATCTCACAAGGAGCCATCCCCAAGTGGAGCCACTGTTAGGGTCCTATAATAATAGGGATCATAATTTTGAATTCGCTATGTTTAGTCTTGTGATATTGTACATACCTTTTCTTTCTGCAAATATTTTCCATATTAAAAAATGAAAAAGAGGGTATGTCCTAAAAGAATAATCAAAGGACCAAAAGAAAAAAAGATAAAAAAAGATATAAAATATGAACCCCACAAAAAGAAACTAAAATAAATTCTGAAAATGTTGTACATTCAAATGCCACTACTCTTAGTTTACTTTACTTTTGCAAATAAAATTGTGTGTAGCTTGTCTAAAACGCGACAATTCATGATGATCATGCAATCTAATCTTGATCATTCATGCCTTTAAATTTATGTTATAATAGTTAGTGAATAAAGATCTGACCAAACCATTTAATCTTGGAAAATAAATAGTTAGGTAGAGAATAAAAATGAGCTCGTAAATTTAATTTGATTCATTGGAAGATATAAGGTTCGAAATAAGTTAGTTTTCTTATCAAAAGAAAATAAAAGGGCAGCAAGCTCAAATGCACCCAATAAAGGAAATAAAAAATGTTAGGATAAATAAAGGGTAAGTAGAATACTTTTCAAGAATTATAGGAAGCATCATTTGGTTTATCTTTTATCACTCATATCTTTTTAACATTTCCCCTTTTCCCTTTTTTCCTTTGAAAATTCCCTTCCCCTTGCTAAAAACCTCTTTCCTTTGACTAACTCCGCCTTTTCATAAAACAAGCAAAACCCACTTTTCAATATTCCAGAGCGTGAAATATTAAAGTGGACCCCCCCTTTTTTTAACTTAACCCCTACGCTTAATATATTTCATAAATCCCCATATCATATTAACCCTTCCACTTTATTTATTCCCCGACCCCCCTTGTTTCATTTTTTAAGCCTACCTCTTATATATTTCATAACCCCATATTTTCATTTAATAAACCCTCCACATAACTAACTACTCGACCCCACCTCTCTTTGAAAACTCCCAACTCATCCTATTGCTTGATCACCATTGATCTAATCTAATAGCCCCCGAACCTTTTCACACCCCCCGACGTCTGACATTTAAAACCAAGGGGGTAGGGGGTGCGAAATGGGTGGTTTTATCCACCTGACTCCCTGCCACGTGGCACTACCACGTTCTATTGCACCCCTCCACTCCCAAATTTCCAAACTACTTTTTGTTGTGCGATAAACCACTAAACTGATTCTAAGGCATTGCGATAAACCACCACTATTTGAAATATTAGAACCCTCGCGCCATGCGATATATCTCAAAGTTAAAAAGTAATAAAACCACGCCCTGTAAAATTATTACATCACCTCTGTCTGTTACCGAAAAATATCAAAAGCCTTTATCGACCAAGATTGAAGCTCGCAACTACCTAGACTCCTTCTTCAGACCAAATTCACGATTTTCCAGGTAATTCTGAGTACCTGAAACCAATAAGTAAGCCATTTTATTAATTAATTGAAACAATTTAATTTCTTCCCAAAGCATCCAGATTGTAATCCCTCTTCAACCACTACTGTTAAATGTTGACCACATCCCTTTGGCCGATAAAGACTTCAAAATACATGACACTATGACTAATATCAACCTTTTGGAGCTCCATTACTGGATTCATGATAAATTTTTTGATTAGGTAGATAATATTCATTTGTGGGACTCTAACTTGCCCAAATATACATTTCCACAAACCTATCAGTTCCCTGAACTCATTAGACTGTGCCAAATTAGCTATTTTCCCAATGAAAGAGCCATAGTCACCCCTAACCAAGAAATCGTATTTACCATCACTGCCCAAGCTATTAATAAAATGTTGCAGATTCAACCACAAGCAGAGGGAGTTCCTTTCCCCATTGAAACCCTTACTGATATTTACTTAAAGCTAGACTTCCTTAAAATGTTTCAAATCTTTCAAACTTTCCTCCCTCTATCAGTAGAAACTCCTAAAAGAAATCCTTCATACTCTGCTACTATGTTTTCAGAAAGAAAGAGACATATTGTGACCAGGTTGTCTTGTATTTTAGGATATTTCACTGATGAGCATGTAGATGCATCTATCCTTGGTTTCCTATCCATATTTTTCCCAGGTCAGCCTCCAGCTACAACTTTCAATTTTTCCCAATTTGTGGCAGATGCCATGCATGATCAACTGATCAAAATTCTAGAAGGAGTAATCAAATACTCCTCAGTATTGTTTCATTTGTTCATATATTTTCAATCCGAAAGGTTTGAAGTCGACCTACAAAAGCTTGACACAGAGGGTAATCCCTAGTCTGTTGTCTTTTGGACATCCTTGATCAGAAAGGATTCCAATGAATTCAGTTTCAAAGACTTTATTGATTCTTTTTTATATCCAATAGTTAATATGCTTAGCAATAGCATTGAGCCAAGAGTCGGTGAAGAAATAAAAAAGGTTCTACAACTATCAAAGCAGAGAAAAACATGAGACTAGTATTTATACCAGAATCACAATGAAATCACAGTGTATGGAAGCCAATTAGTCCCATACAAGATTCCCAAATACCTCCCAATGAGGATATTTACTTTAGAATACATCAGACAAACTTGAATTTTGATGAGATCAATTTCCTTTCAGCTAAGAAGAAAACTCAGTTCAAGATTAAAAATCAACTAGGGCCTTTTATATGCAACAATAGGAATGCTGGAAAGGAAGCATAAAGATGTATACAAGATTTAAAGTTCAACAATAGTTTCAAATGGTCATATGACCCCTTGGGTGTCATAAGAAAATTAAGAGTTAAGTTCAAATTGACCCCTTTCATTCATGAGTCTAAGCCTAAAATTGAGAAATATTATAACCAGTCAGAGTGGTTGGAAAAGAATTTACAGGAGGTGGAGAAGCAGCTTGATACTAGTTCCATCCTGCTTACTCCAGCCCCACAAAATATGAATTCAAAAAGGGCTAGAGAAGAAGGCTCTTATTCAGCAGAAACTACATCTGATACTAAATTCAATCTCATTTACGGAAAGAAAACAAAACTAAATTCATTGATGGAGCAAGAAGAGACAGTTGAAACCATTGAAATAGATATTGTTTTCAGAGATGATGCACCTCCAAAACTTTCAGAAGAAACACATCGGCCATCAACCTCCAGTGCACAAATTATTCAAAATAAAAATAGTGCAGAGGTTTCATCATCTAGCAAGCTAGTTGAGAAAGAGAGGGATAACATGGAGAAATATAAAGAGATTAAAATCAGAAATGAACCTTTGAAGGTTGTTACATATGCACAATATTGGAAGCAAAGTCCTAGTGATCAGAGTAGGTTGCTTTTAGCTTATGACCTCAAAACAAGTAAGATGGAGATGACATTTCTACAGCCAAAGGTACAGGCCCCTAAAAATTCAGAAGATTATACTAAGACAAGACTTGAGTTCCTGCCAAGGATGTGAATCCAATTGACCATATTGAATTTCACAAACAGGCAGGAGAAATGATCTATTCAACCATGACACACAAATCTCTAAGTGTCCAAAAGTTATAGAATTCGCTAGAAAATATAAAGTCACAGTTAAAGCTAGAAAGAGAATCATCAGAAGCACATGACAACAAGATAAAGTCACTTGAAGATTTGGTAATTGAAACTGGCCATAATCCAAAAGATATCAAAGCAGCAGAAGATCTTATCAAGAAGAAAAATGCAAACATAGCTACATTGAAGAAACAATTAAAATCATCAACTACTGAGCATCCACAAACCAAGGAGGTTTTGTAAACATATAATCAAAAGGATGAAATGATGAATCTAATCATTCGATTAACAACTCAATTAAAGGAAATGGAAACATAAATGGATAAACCTATGCAGAAAAAGCAAGCTAGTATGGAAGAAGTTCCCATTACTGTTATTCCTATAGCATCTACATCAGCCTCATTATAAACGACAATTCCAACATCTACATCAAAATCATCATCAACATCAGCAATACCCACTTCCGATCCCACTGATGTGGCCAACAAATCTATCAAAGCAATGGAAGACATGTCCATTCAGACCACAAACACTAACAAGCTCAAAGAACAAGTGAAGAACTTAAAGGATTAAAATAAATTGGCAGCAGTTAAGTATCAAACTGAAGTACATAAATCAAATAGATTGACTGATAGAATCCACAAGCTGGAAGAGGAGTTATCACTCAAAAATCCTTTGCCCAAGAAAAACAGCAATTGTGGGCCAATATCATTAACTCAGTTAATGATATTTGGACTTCTATACAGATAATATTCAAGCAGAATGACTTGGTGAAGGAAGCTCGTGATGCAGTTCAGAAATTTAAAGATAATATTTTAAATAAACCAGAGGAAGCTTCTAAGATAATAAAATTCCTGAATTCTAAAAATAAATAGGAATTGGAAGAGCTCGGGATATCTGACACAACAAAAACTATCTTAAAGGTGAAGAAAGTGATTTCCAAAATAAATCTAATGATACAACTTGAAGATAAATGCCAAACTATGGAAATTGCAGTGAACATGTTTTTGAACAAGTTTGAGGTATTGAGACAGAAAGGTCTACTTAAGCCTTTAGTAATCAATGATAAACTCATGAGACATGAAGACTGTGATAAGAAGATGAGGGAAGTAGCAAAAAAAACTTCCAAAATTTCATCAATGAAGAGTGTACCCATAGGCAAAGTGCTCCTTCAAACTTTAGAAAACTTCTTTTACCTCCAACATGAGGTAAATCACCTTTTTGTAAATAAGCCTACGTTTGCCAAATATACTGAGGCAGATGAGATTTACTGGAGGACGATGAAAACCAAACTTCCAGATGAAGAAACATGGGAAAAATGGTGTGATTTACTATGAAGGGTGAAAGAGCAGACAAGTGAGAGAATGCATAGGTGAAAGAGAAAGACATATTAAAGAAAGAAGATGAAAGAAACAAACAAGAAACAAAAATCGAAGAAATCAGGGCCAGATATCAGTTAGTTAGAAGGTGTCACTATCTTTTTGCAAAGTCATTTTATTTTCCTAGAATAAATCCTAGTGAGTTGACAAGATATTTTTTATAAATTCTTGTATAAATAATTCATCATTCGAAGTATTAAGGGTCGGTCAAGTGTGAACTTCTGAACATTTTTGTTAGCTGACTGATCTTCATTCCAATGGGTTATTTTACCAGTTTCCAGTCGACAGACTGAACCAGTAATAAAGAAACTTCTTTATAGGATTCATGTGATGAGCCATCTCAGTGAAGTACAAATTTCAATGGTTAATGTTCTTTCTTTAAGTATTCCATAAACTTATATGTGTTCTGAATTTGAATGTTATAACAGAAGTTTTACTATAGAATTTGTTTAATTACACTCTGATTTTAACTATTGTACATTTCTATGTTTTCTTCTAATATCCAGTTTAGATAATTCTTAATTGCCCTCTGATCCCGATTGATTCCTTCACTCTTCTTAATTATCTGTTTTAAGGAATTCTTAATTTTTCCTTGATCCTGATTGAAAAACCACATCATCATTTAGCCTTGAGATATGATATTCCTCAACTATCTTTCCCTGTAAAACTTTCCTTATTATTTGATTCAGTTCTGTTTCAAAGCACATTGAATCCATAGCCCAATAGAAAGTTGATAGTAACCTATTCATCTAAATCATTAATTCCACCAACCAACCAAAAACAACCCAACTAAACATACATAACTAACCTAAAGTCTATTAAACAAACAAAGTTTAATCATTAAGAGAGAGCCCTCTTTGAGTTTAGGAAGGATAGATCCTAAGTTCCAAAAGTGGTTGATAGTTACCTCTGATATTTCTTTTAAACACAAGAACAACCTTTGGAAATTTCAGAGTGATAACAAATTGGAGCAAAGTTGACGATGGTTTCAACTTTGAATATTCTACAACTTTTTTATTTGTCTCGACTTTGGAATATCAAAATATTTAAGTGCAAATATATCTTGTATGGACGAGTGAGGATTTGATAAAATTATTACTCTAACTTCACGAGGAAATTTCGTTATCATTCAGTGTTGAATCGAAAATGAAGGTTATAATTTCATATGGGATAAATTTATTAAAAGATAAAGTATGAAACAATATTTTAATTTTTTTGATGTATGATAACGTTAATTAGGTAAAAGAAGTTAAATAGTTTATATTTTATTTATTTATTATTAATACGTTATCAATATAATTTTTTTTAATAATATTTGTTAAAATTTTATTTTTAATTTAATAATATTATTACTTTTACAATTTCTTTTTTATTATTTTAAAAATTTGTTACAGTAGACATATGTTAGTTTTTATAATATTTGAAAATATGAAAGTGACTTAATTTTCAATTTAGGGTTTGAGTTTTTTCTAATATAGTATACGTTAGAGTAGTGACATATGTTTGTTATTTCTAATTAGAATTTGATGTTATTTAAATTTAAGTGGATAGTTAGATATATAAAATTGAGAATATTTAAAATGTCAAAATTTAATTGGGAAAGTGTAAAAAAAAAATTAAGAAGTGTTTTTTTTCATTTTCAATTTAGGGTTTTTTCATTTTTAATATAAGTTATAATGACATATTTTTGTCATTTTTAAGTAGAATTTTATGTTATTTAAATTTAATTTTATTGATAGATAAATTAAATTGAGATTTCTTAAATTGTCAAAATTTAATAGTGAAAGTGTAAAACAAAATTTTTAAAGTACAAATTACATTCTCAAAATGTATAAACAATTTAAAAAGTGTGAATAATGTAAAATAAAATTATGAAAATAAACAATCATTATAAACATGTGAATTTGAAATATACATATTTTAAGATACATATTCTACAAACCAAGCACACTCATTCACCACATACTAATAATAAAAAATAGATATTATACATAACCAACTTATCTAACTATATTAAATATCAAATATTTCAATAATCATAAAAATTTCAATACACTTTTATGAATGCATAATACAAATCAGTTGGTTATAATACAAATCATCTATACCTTTAAATAATACCAAGGACAACAATAATTGGTGAAACAAGTACTTTTCATTTACTATGTAAGATGGAAAGTTGGTTATAATTCAATATTAATATAAATTTGAAACCATAATTAATATGGGATGATTAATATTTGATGAGTTTATTAAAAGATAAAGTATATTATAATAAGTTTTTTTTTCTAAATATAATATTGTTAACTTTTAAATTGTAAATTATAGATAAAAGAAATTAAATAATTTATATGTTTTTTTTCTTGATTGGTTATTAATAGAATTTATTTTGATAATCTTTACCAAATTATATTTTCAAATTAATAAAATTATTATCTTTACAATTTCTTTTTATTATTTTGAAAAATTCCACAAATTATATATGTGTGTCAACATTTTATAATATTTGAAAATATGAAACTGATTTAATTTTCAATTTAAAGTTTTGTTTTTTAATATAGGTTAGAGTAGTGACATATTTTTGTCATCTTTTAGTAGAATTTGATGTTAATTAAATTTAAGTTTATTAGTAAATAAATCAAATTGAGAATTTTTAAAGTACCAAAATTTAATTGAGAAGTGTAAAACAAAATTCTTAAACTACAAGTTACATTATGAAAATGCATAATTAATTTTTTAAAATGTCAATATAAATGCAAAATTAAATTTTGAAAATATATAATCATTATGAAAATGTAAATTTGAAATATCTATTCATAATTCTTTTTAAGATATATATTTTATACACAAAGCACACTCATTCACCACATATTAATAATAACAAATAGATAATATACAAACCAACTTACCTAACTATATAAAATATCAAATATTTCAATAGCCATAAAAATTTCAATACATTTTTATGAATGCATAATACAAATCTGTTTAATGATGGTAGAAATCATCAATCACATTTAATTGGCATATTTTAAGCTTTTACAATAGGTTTCAAATCATTTGTACCTTTAAACAATGCCAAGGATGGCTATAATTAGTCTAACAAGAACTTCTCATTTACCATGTATGAAACATGGGAAGTTGGTTATAATTCAATATTAATATAAATTTGAAAGGAAAATGAGTTATATTCACTTACTATATAAGAAACATGAAAACTTGGTTATAATTCAATATTAATATAAATTTGAAAGGAAAATGAGTTATAATCATTTACTATGTAAGAAACCTGAAAATTTGGTTATAATTCAATTTTAATATAATTTTGAAAGGAAAATGCCCTGGGATGAATTTATTAAAAGATAAAGTATATTCTAATAAGAAAAATTATTTTAATTTTTTTTTAAAGTATAATAATTGTTAATTTTTAAATTAGAAATTATAGGTAAAAGAAGTTAAATAGTTTATATGTTTAGTTTTTGTGATTGGTTATTAATAAAATTTCTTGGGATAATCTTTACCCAAAAAAATTAAATTAATTAAATTATTATTTTTACAATCTCTTTTAATTATTTGAAATATTACACAAATTTAATCTATAATACATATGTATGTTAATTTTTTAGAATATTTAAAAATTTTAAAGTTACTTAATTTTCAATTTAAGGGTTTGTCTTTTTTAATATAAGTTAGCCCAGTGACCTATTTTTGTAAAGAATTTGATGTTATTTAAATTTAAGTTTATCGGTAGATAAATCAAATTGAAAATTTTTGAAGTGTCAAAATTTAATTGGGAAAGTGTAAAACAATTTTTTTAAAGTACAAATTACATTCCCAAAATGCATAATCAATTTAAAAAGTGTGAATATAATGAAAATTAAATTTTAAAGATGGACAATCATTATGAAATGTGAATTAAATGTGAATTTTAAATATAATATTATTAATATTTTTAAGATATATATTCTACAAAAAAATCACCCATTCACCACATAATAATAATAACAAATAGAGAATATTCATAACCAGCTTACTCAACCATATCAAATATCAAATATTTCAATAACCATAAAAAATTAAATACATTTTTATGAATGCATAATACAAACCCTTTTAATGATGGTGTAAATCATCAATCACATTTAATTGTCATATTTTAAGCTTTTACAATAAGTTTCAAATAATTTGTATCTTTAAGCAATGTCAATGTTGGCCATAATTAGCCTAAGAAGTACTTTTCATGTAGCATGTAAGAAACATGTGAAGTTGGTTATAATTCAATATTAATGTAAATTTGAAAGGAAAATGGGTTATAAGTTAATATGGGATGAATTTATTAAAAGATAAAGTATGTAACAGGTGAAAATGTGAAGTTGGGTTACACTTTTTGCCCTTTTTTGAGAAAAAAAATATCATTTTCTTTTTTCTTTCTTCTATTTTTATTTTATTTTATTTTTATTTTTCTGTTCTTCAACTTTCTGCAAGCCAAATCAATTTTTCTGTTTAGAATTTCATTTTACGATAAAAATAAAAGTTGTCAGAAATTTTATTAGATTTCTATTAAATATTTTTTGGAATTTTTTTATACACATTTGAGATGTCAACTTAACATTTCTTTGAGTGTGTCTTCTTTAACAATTAAAGGATTCATAAAAAGTCATGTTCAGTCGCATTAGCATATTCTTTGAAAACTTTGTGTTTTTGAGAAACAAAATGTGTTACAACAATCTAGACCGAGTCTACTTCGTTTTCGTTATATTTACGAAACCAACTGATGCATATCATAATTACTACAATTTTTTGAACTGATCAAATATGAAAAAACTACATATTTTGAATATGTTTCGGCTTGCACAAAATTTCTCAACATACAAGTTATAAATTAAAAATTTAAAAACTACCCATTGCAGACGACAGACCAATGTAATGCACTATAATTTTTTCAATTTGTTTATAGTGTATTTTGGAAGATATAGAATATTGATTTCATTGAATCATAATGACCTTCAGAAATTGTTTGCACCTGTTTTATTACAAAATTAATTAAAATTAGTAAATATTTACTAAATTCCATAAAAGTTATATTTCCTGAAAGTAGATTGAATTATGCAAATGCTTGTCTTGGTTCCAATAGTTAATTCATAAAGTTTCATGGCGTTTAATCAATCCAAAGTTGAAGAAATGTGTTCAGAGCCTGGCTTTGTGTGATTACACACGTGTTAGTTCGGCCAAACTTTTAAAAAAAGTTCGGCCAAATTGTTTTTTGTCCCGACGACCCGTCAAGTCTAACAAAACAAAAGTTCGGCCGAAGTTTTTGCAAAATTTTGGCCCAACTTTTAATTGACTTTACGTCAGCCGAAAAATTCAATGAAGCCCCTCCAAAAAAAACATTTCGTGGCAATATAAATAGGCGTAAATGAATTCATTATTTTCGCATAATTTCACACATTTCTTCATTTGGTCTGGTTTTGCAAAAGACTTTTTTTGGCTTAATTTTCAAAGGACTCCTTTTGGCTTAACATTCAAAGGATATTTTTTGGAGGTATGTGATACATTTTTTGGATGTTTTTTGGGCTAAATTTTCAAAGGACATTTTTTTGAAGGTATTTTGTTTTTAGAGGTTTTATGCTTAATTTTCAAAGGACATTTTTTTGGAGGTATTCTTTTTTAGAGGTTTTTGGGCTTAATTTTCAAAACACATATTTTGGACCTTTTTTGGGCTTAATTTCGAAAGGACTCTTTTTAGGCGTATTATGCAAAGGACATTTTTGGAGGTATTTTTTAAAGTGATATTTTTTTAGAGGCTTTTTGGGTTTAATTTTCAAAGGACATTGTTTGGAGGTATTTTGTTTTTAGAGACATTTTTTTAGAGGTTTTTGAACTTAATTTCAAAGGACATTTTTTGGAGGTATTTTTTAAAGTGACAATTTTTAAGATATTGGGCTTAATTTTCAATGGAATTTTTTGGAGGTATTTTTGAAGTGACATTTTTTTAGAGTACGTTTTTTGAGTTGAAGTAAATCTTTTATAATGATTTTTTAAAATGAGTTTTTGTCTAACTTTTTAAATGAAATTTTTTTGTAGGACTTGGAAGGAAATATTTTGAGCTTCATTTAATTTTTAGAAGACATTTTTTTGTCGGATTTTTTAAAGTAAGTGTTTTGGATTGAAGTATGTCTTTTGTGCAAAATTTTTAAAATGAGTTTTTTTTTTTATATTTTAAATTAAATCTTTTGTGATGCTTTTTTTAATTGATTTTTTGTCTAATTTTTTGAAGGAAATTTTTTGAGCTTCATACTCAGTTATCATGGGAAATCGAAGGAACTCCAAGAGAAAATATGATCGAACAAGAGACCTCGAGGAACGTAGAGAACAAGGGAGATAATATCGCAAAAAAAAGAGAGAAGAATGCTCAAATATTGGAAGGGAAAATCAACCTCAACTAAAAGTTGAAGAAGGTATGTAAATGTAAATATTATAAAATTTCCTAGTGTAAATTGTGAAACTTAATTTTTATTTGATGAACTAATTTGAATTTCTTTTTGCAATGTAAACAAAGAGAGATATTCCTCAAAACATTGATGATGACACAAAAAATTTTGAAAGAGAAAGTGAAAGAGATATTGAACCAATGATTGAAGATGGTGAAAATTTTGAAAGAAATTCAACTGAATAAATTGAATCACTGGGTATATATATATATATATGTTGAACACGTGTGTATTATTGAAATTATACATATTTATTAAGTTAGTTATTTATTGAATAAGTAAACTTCTTATGTACATTTAATTCAACTTATTATGTATATATAATTCGAATATGTACAACTGAAATCCATATTGATGATAATATGTTAGAAAATGTTGACACTCACACATATGGAGATAAAAAAGCTGACCATGTTATACGATATCGTGTTAATCACATTGTTGATTCGTTCTTCAAAAAGGAAACTGTGGCAGTTCAAGCCCAATTGTTGAAAGGTCTCTTAACTTCAAGGAAATTAAAATAATCTATGACTTTATTGGATATTCGAAAATCAACAAAAGATAAAAAACTGAAGGAAAATGTGATACAAAATATAAATAGTGCTCTAAATTCAATTAGAAGATCTAGATAGAAAAATGTTTCAGATGGACATAGACCAATACATATGGTAGTGGTTTCATCAAGTAATAAAGGGAATCACTTGGTAAAATATATGACACGAGCATTAGGAACCTCAGGAAAAACTTTGCACAAAAATCAGAAATTTATGTTGTAAATAGATGTAAATGATGAACTTGCTTGCTGGACAACTATTTGTAGGCAACCATACATAGATAGACTTGGAGAAAATTTAAAAAAAATAATACTTGCTGGAAAACTATTTGTAGGCAACCATACATAGATAGACTTGGAGAAAATGTTAAAAAAATAATATATGAATATTGGATGAAAAATTCACATGCTTCACCAAAAGCAACGAATGTGATGCGAAGAAGAATAGCACAAAATCAGTACAAAGAACATCTAAAACATTTCTTGGACACCACTCAGATAGAGTTGTTCAACAAATTTAAAGAAGAGAATCGTGAAATTGATGTCTCAATCAGTGCTTTTGTGCAACAAAAACCATGGTATGTAAAACCTATCACCATACGCGACACTTGTTGTTGTCATTATCATGTGGAATTTCAATTATATTATGAAACATTCCTTAATTTTGGTAATTTTTTTTTGGAAAGATTCACCTCGTCCTTCCACTATCCATGATTTCATATCTCAAATTCTATGTGGAAGAGAAAGCCATGAATTATTTTACCAAAAGAAATGTGTTGGTGGTAAAAAATGCGATGATCGTGGCAATTTGACTAAATTTCAAAAAAAAATATCATACTGATATAAATGATCAATCATTATTTGACTTGAAAGTGAAATGGAAGAGATATGAATATATCCATACATCGATTCAAGGTTCAAGTGCTAAAAGAATTGATTTACAAGAAGAAGAAATTTTTGTGTAGATTTTTTGAGAAAGTTTGAGGCAGAAATTTATAAATACACCAAGAATTCCCATAGAGCTCGATGGAAGGACTTGCAATTCAAAAAATCCCGTGAATTTTTTCCACCAGGGACCATTTTGTCAGTAATTTATTTTGTAGAAAACTACAAATTTGTTCCACAAAAATAAATTCAGAATGAATACTATCATTCTGACCAAGTCTGCATGCTCGTCCATATTCTATATAGCCATGTTGAATAAAATGTTGATCATATGGAAAGAACCAGTGAAAATCGACATGTTATTAAAGAATATCGTTTTTATATCAATGACAATCGTACACATGATACATATTTTGTACAACACTGTTTTGGAAAGACTTATGACTCCTTGAAAAGTCGTGGAATAAAATTCAATGAACATTGGATATGGTCAGATGGATGCACAAGTCAATTCAAATCTTCATGATCATTCTTTTGGTTGTGTCATCTTCATATGAAAACCTACATTAAACATTGTTGGAATTTCTTTGAGATTGGTCATGGAAAAGGAGAACATGACGGTGCAGGGGCATGCATAAAACGAGCACTTCAAAGATATCAAATGGATCCCTCTGCAAACCGACTTGTCTCAGTTAAACAATTTGTTCAATGGTGCATCGCTGCACTAAGCCATGAGACTAACCGATCAAGGGATGTGCGAAGGTACATTCAATTTAATTTTTATTGGATTTCTAATTTTAAATGGTGTACATTTATCATAATGATTATCTTTGATGGTATTTTTATATCATATTTATATTCTTCTTTGAATTTTCTATATAGGTTTTTTTAGCCATATTGGGGTCGAAGACATATATAGATCAATTGGAAATGACGTTGAAACAATAAAAGGGACTCAAAAATTGCATTCAATTAAAACAAAGTTTTCCACAAATGTGTTTGCATTGGATAAAAGAAAAAAATCTTTTTTTTGTCATGTTTACATAGACAATAAAAAATCCAATGATGTTTGTGAAAACAAAATGTATGTAAAATATTGGCAACATACATAGCTAAATACAAAGAGGAAAATGTCTGTTGCAAGGTTTGAAGAAATGAAATCAGAGGAGACTACAATATCATATGAAGGTGATCAAGTTTCTAATCTTGTTAGAGAAGGTAACATTTCAATTTCATTCAAATGATAGAGATCTAGAAATAGATAATAAAATCAAGTACACAAGTTAATTTTAAAGTTAATTTTTCATGTTAATTATGATCTAAATTTAAATATATAAGTTTGTTTTATTGTGTAGGAGATGTTTTTGTTTTAATTGCACCTACTATGAACAATGAAAATGTGAAGTATTATTTGATGCGTTGCACTGAACGAAAGATGAAACTATTAGAAAAATATGATGATCACGGGTTTACATATGACAGAGGGTCTATTATACTGAAAGGTTATTTTTTCAGAAAAACTAATCAAAGTGGGGATTTTTTTTACATTTAAGACTATGAACCTAATTTCATAAGTTGTCAATATAGTCGCTTTGTGTGTGCAACACGCATAAATTTGATAGAATTTCAATCAAAGAAAAAAACGAAAATTAAGAAATGGAAAATGTCAAAAGCCGATCATGAACGGATCATTGAAGATGGCATTCCATTGGAATTTTTTTGATTGAACTACCCAACACTTTCTTCTCTTTGGATTCATATTTTAGAACTTCCAGAACTCAACTAAAAATTGAACTGCCTTTTTATGTTATTTTTACAAGTGTTTTCACATTTACATTGTTTTGGTACATGCACACGAGTAATTTATACACATGTACACATACACATGTCTAGATTATCTGGTCTAAACGATTTCATACATTCTCTGGTACAATTTGTCATAATGCCATTATTTCAAAATGTAATATATGTGCATCTAGCATAGTTGATATAATGCAAAGTTGAAGCTGCATGATTTTTTTTTAGACATGCGTATCTATTAGAAGTAAATTATAATATTCATTCTTGAATGCAAAATGTGTGGTACTTGTTTTGTAATTTCTAGTTTACTATCAACTGAAAGTAGCTTTTCTATGTGCACTGATGAAAAATGTTGAATGTACTGGATATATATGTTCTAGAATGCAATTTTAAAATTTTATGATTGTTTGACACATCTAAGAACACATATAATCTTATGATTGTTTTTAGATATATACATAGATATGTATTGTACCTCAATCGTTTTAACATATATTCAAACATGTACTGAATCCATCATTTTTATTTACATATATTAATGTGAAATTTTTTTTGTTTGCAAAATGACAACTTTAATTTAAAAAACAAAACATTCTATTAAAATCACATGCCAAATGTAGTTCAACCATCCAAAACTTGAGTTTTAAAAACAAAACATTATATTACAACATTACTTCACATGCCAAATGTAGTTCAACTATCTAAAATATACACATGTATACATGGTTTGTAATTCGAAATTTCCATGGTTTGTAATTGAAATTTCCATCTAGAGAAATGAATTTTATATTTTTAACAAGTTTATAAAATGACAACTTGAATTTTAATAACAAAACATTATATCACAATCACATGCCAAATGTAGTTCAACCATCCAAAATATACACATGTATGTACATGGTTTGTAATTTGAAATTTCCATCTAGAAAGGTTCATTTTATATTTAAAAAAATTATAAAATGAAAACTTTTTAAAAACAAAACATTATATCATAGTCACATGCCAAATGTGGTTCAACCATCCAAAATATACACATTGTGAAAATGTAATTTTAAATTTCCATCTAGAGATTCATTTTATATTTAACAAATAAAATGACAACTTGAGTTTTAAAAACAAAACATTATATCACAACATGAGATCACATGCCAAATGTAGTTGAGTTATCCAATTTAAAAACAGAACATTATATCACAACATGGGGTCACATGCCAAATGTAGTTGAACTATCCAATTTAAAAAGAAAATATTATATCAAAACATGAGATCACATGCCAATTTTAATTGAACTATCCAAAATATACATGTGTTTTGTAAAATTTGAAATTTCCATCTAGATTTGAATTTTATATTTAACAAATAAAATGACAACTTGCGTTTCAAAAATGAGTTTCAAAAACAAAACATTATATCACAACATGTGATCACATGCCAAATGTGGTTCAATTATCCAAAATATACACATATATACACGTGTTTTGTAATTTGAAATCTCCATCTAGATTCATTTTATATTTAAAAAATAAAATGAGAACTTGAGTAAAAAAAAAAAAAAAAAACTATCCCAACATGTGATCAGATGGAAAATGTAACTATCCAAAATTTAAAATCATTCTTAATAAAAGTAAATGTAGTTTAAAACTATATATCCAAACAATAAAATATGTCCAAAATTTGTATCTCACATGAACAATAAAAGTAAATATATATATCTAATTCAATGTATAATGTTACAAATATCAAGTTATATAGAAAAGTAAATATGACTACATAGATAAGACTATATATAAAAAAGTAAATTTAAGACTATATCTATTAAATAGAATGTTGCACACATGTGCATCATTCATCAAATACAGATGGATCTAGTGTCTCTGCCAACAAAGTCATGATCATCGCATTATCCTGTGAAGCATGGGGAACCTGTACACAATGTGTAAAAACATTAAAATTTAATGTTTTAAAATTGAATGAGAATATAGAACTTCATGTTAAAAAACAAAATGAAAAAAAAACATTAAATACCTCATGTGGTTCCCTCTCCATTGTGTTTTTTTGCTCGTCCATTAAAACTTCCTCCACAGGAACATCTTCCACAATAAACTGTACAATATATATATATATATATATATATATATATATATATATATATTTCAAATGAAAATGCATATATAAACTAATTTTCAATCATATTAAAAAAAAAGTTAGACAACTTGTTCAAATGGTTCAAATGGTGTGGATGTTCCTATCTCCATCATACACTCCATCGCTGGAGTTCGCGGAGAAGAGAAATCATATCTAGGAACCTAAAATTCAAAAATTCTAAAAGGATAAAATAACTCAAGATCTAGATCTCAATTCATAATAAAACCTTTGAACTTCAATTTATAACTTATAACTTAAATATATTTAAGTGAAAAATTGAATACTTGTGATGGTGGATCTGACACATCTCCTAAGGGTGGCTCCAAAAGAAAATCTCCAGAAACCTAAAATTAAAAAAAATTAAAATAACTGAAATTCAAAAAATTTAAAATAACTCAAGATCTAGATCTCATTTTTAAATGAAACTTTTGAGTTGCAATATATAACTTAAAAACATATTTAAAAGTGAAAAATTGTTCATACTTGTGATGGTGGATTTGGCACATCTCCCAAGGAAGAAGAAAGTACCACCATCCCAAAAACATCGGAAGGAATCGAAATCTGTTAACATTTAATTATATATACATGTACATGTGTGCACAATTATTTATTTTAAAAATATGTCATTATTTTTCGATATATATAATAATAGATAAAAAAATAATTGTACATCATCATGTTCACTTAAAAAACACTAACATGTGCCAACATATCATCTTGATGGTGAGAACCATCTTGATTGTGTGATTGATGGTGAGACCCATCTTGATTGCATGAACCCGAGGCTTGGATCGGGATATTAACATCATCTTCGTTCATCAAGCATGAGAATTGAAAATGGTGTTAACATATAATGATACATTTTTGTTAGATTAATGTATACAAATAAATGTATGTATATATGTATCTATTACAAATTGTACATGTGTTAAAATAATCACCTTAACCATTAACATATATCGATCCCATACCCTCTTGCTCTTGAATAATTAGATCCTACCAACCATTGTGAAAATTCTTTGCATATGTTATGAGATCTTCAACACTCTTGTTGTTTATCCCATCATCTGTATGATACACAAAATTAGCACGTGCATTATCTTGTGCTCATTGTTGATTCAGAAAAGATCAACTCCACCCAGGCCACTCTGAACATTGTCAATGATGGCATCCCTTGCTTCTTGACTAATTTGAGAAGTTGCATCCATCTTTGACCACAAATTTTCGACACGAAGAGGTTGAGTAAAAAATGGTGGCTCAAGGTGAAGCAACTCAACATCAGGCTTAGCACCCCTATGGTCACATAATCGACCTTTTCTAGAACCAAAAAATTCATAGGGAAGGTCATTATAATTTCGTTTCATTCCCAAAAATAATTATGCATAAAATAATTTTTCAAAATAGAGTGAAACCTCGTCGTTCCATGGGAGTATTCCATAGGCATCAAGGTTCCTATCATACAAATGGCCAGCTATATCAGGGTGCTTGAAATATTTCACCTTTAGCATATTTCTTTTCAACCCCTATTTGAAATTAAACATAGACTTGGCCATTTCTGTTGTAACTCTTTGTTTAACAACCTCCTATGTATTGGGATCCATCACTGTTTCCTTTCTTTTTCTCATCACTTCTACAAAAGTATCAGTGGTTGGCCCAAGCCTTAGGTACACATCTACTAATTCGCTTAAAGAGTGAGTAACTATTTCCAAGCTTTCTCGACTCTCAGTAGGGATTTTCAAAGACACGAGATCTATCTTCAATTTTAAATGAAGATGTTGACACCTTTGTAAGGTGAATTGTTGAATATTTGATTCCCAAGGTATATCGGAAATGTCAGATGCATAAGTTGTGGTTGGTGTACAACCTTCTTCTTGAATAACTCGTTCTGTCCTACGTCTTTTTCGAGCAACATTTGGAGCAACATTTTAACCTTCTACATCAATATATAAAATTTTGTATATTAAAAAAACATGTAAACAAATTTGTACAAATTGAATGAAAATAATATTCAGATTGATGGACACCTCGATATGGTTGGCTAGCATCTTACCCGCCCTAAGATAGTTGAGAACCATTTGAATGACCATTGATTGGTTGAGAACCAACACGAATATCCATTGATTGGCATCTAGGGGATTGCATATCACCACCCTCACGGAATCCACCACCACCTATTGATGGGCCTCCAATGGAATGTGTACCACCACCAACGACGAGAGAGAAGCTTCATAATAAAACATGAATTTATAACCAATTCAAAAATATATTCACACATATAAATACACATGTACATACATATGATTGATTAAATTGCATTAACCATACCATGATTGCGTGAACCATGGACAAGCTCCATTGATGGAGTAGACACCCTTGTCTTCCTAACTCCTAAAAAATAAAAAATGAAACTTATTAAAAACTATTTTAACTCACAAAATAGATAAAAAATTAATTCCATATGTACACACATGTATGTATGGAGAAAATATTATATTTAAATACCATGATCATCCCTCGATCCATGATCCCCCTCTCTCGTAGAGGCATGGGATTATATTGATCTTCGCCTTTCATCCTCCATGATATATATGGATATATTTATAGTGGACATTTACAATTATTTTTAAATTACTATTTAAAATAAATTCAACAGATTTCAAAAAATTAATGTAATTTAGTACACAAATTATGTAAAACACAACTTTCAAAGCACTAGAATTGATACACGTGAAACTCAATTTAAACAAAAATTTGTTGAAGTACTCACATTTAATTTTATAAAAATGTGAAGTTCACCAAGTTGCGCTTTACATGGTGGAAGCACATTTGGTATATAATTGAAAAAAACACATAGTCATTAAAAATGATGCATTTATAAGTAAAAAAAACACACATATCAAAGACATGTTACAATTTCCATCAATAAATTTTGAAGGAGAGAGTCTCAACACTAATTCATCTTTGAGAGACGAATCGTGAATTTTTGAAGGAGAGCGTCTCAGCACTAATTCATATTTGAGAGATGAATCTTGAAATGGAATTGCCCCGTATAATAATAATTCAACTATTAATTCATATTTGATAGATGAATCTCGAATTGGAATTGCCCCACACAATAGATCACCAAACATATTTTTTTTCTGAATAAGCTTAATCTATTAATATACAAAAATACATTACATGGAGGCCGAGGCCTCAGATATTCTGGCCCGAGAGATGGGCATTCTAGTATAGCCATGACATTTTGTCAAAATAGCAACATGTAGTGCCGAGAGACAGTTACAACAATGAAGCACAGATAGGCATCTCAGCAAAAAAAGTCGCCCTCATAGGGGAAACTAGCCGGAGAACCCCAATAGCACATCAACCCACAACATTTAGCTCCGGAATTGTAAACATGATCGATCTTATACATGATAATCTACAACCCACGAAGGGGAAACCGACAATCAAAAGAGAAGTAGAAGTAAAACCATCTAAACTGAGTCAGCATACGATTACCAGAGCTGAGCCTGGCACAACGAGCAGCCAAAAACAAGCCAGAAAGCAGAAAGGCCATTAATTACCTTGAGAGGAAGGAGGAGACTCGAACACACGGTAGGAATAGGCGTCGGGTTCATCCTCAGCCTGCACATCAACTTTATCACCCAGAGCATCCTGTTTGGTAGCGTCCGCCCCCTCCTTGACAACAGGAGCAGTAAAATAGCCTCTCTTGAAGTCGCCCGATCCAGAATCCAAGAAGGGGTCCTGCGAGGAGCTGCCCTCAACCATCTTCCGCTTCTGACCTTATTTAGAAGGAGAACAGGGCCTGTCGGTCGTCAATTGCGCCGGAAGAGAGTCGGTGAGCTCGGCAGTCGAATCAGGCAGCTCTTCTTTGAAATCAATGGTGATGGTGGCTGTGACAGTAGGCATGTTAAGCAAGTAGGGGAAGCGGAACTGAGCCCTGTGCTGCTAACCCGGGAGGATATTGGAGAGGCCTCTTGCAGGCAGAGCAGTCCCTCGCCCCGCCAAAGAGCTCCACCCGCTGCGTGTCTCAGGATAACGACCCCGCATGGAATCAGATGGTGGAGAAGAGGAGCTAGGCAACGAGGGAGGAGGGTGTCAGGATGGACCACCACGGCTCGAGCCTCGTCTGCTTCTCATCCTATGGCGCAAAAGAGGCATGGTATGCAGGTGAGTAGAGCTGAGCTTGAAAGAACAGGAAGCCGAGGGCAGGGTCAGGGCAGGCGAGCCAAAAATGAGGACCGAAGGCGGATAGGAATCGATCTCCATAGGGATAGAAACATAGCTAATGCCAAAACTTTGAGTGCAAAAGGAGCTCTGCGAGAAGTGAAAACTAGGAGCAAGGTTTATACAATAGGAAAGCGAGCACCTGCGTCCAGTATTGGTCCGAGAGCTTGGCTCAGAGACCGCAGAGGAGCAGCAGGAACGAAAGGGCAGCATAGCCGGTCTGAAGCGTCCCGGAGAAGCCATATCTCTGTGGATCGAGCGCGAGTCTGGGCAAATGTGCAGCGT
The DNA here is from genome assembly GCA_034641835.2 of Pinus albicaulis. NCBI lineage: Eukaryota > Viridiplantae > Streptophyta > Pinopsida > Pinales > Pinaceae > Pinus > Pinus albicaulis. Next base: position 7,871,388 of record MU968382.1, on the reverse strand, counting down.
AAATTCCCCGGACGACGCAGTGTTAATGCTATTAATGGCATGGAGGACGCAGATTAGGGTGGCAGTGGTAGAACCCCATGCGCTATCCCACCACCCTTGCCACCTTTCAGACATGCTGGCCACCCGCATCCAGGACTTGGAGATCCTGTTGCACCAAGGAAGTGCATTCCTGAATGAGTTGTTCATCATCAGAATTATAAAGAGGGCCTTCGTAGAATGGAGTAGTCTAAAGAGCACCTTGATTAGCCAAACGATCAACAAATTTGTTGGCTGTGCGTCTGATATGCTTGAAGGAGATAGCTTTAGGCGTCTTAAGCCATGTTTCAATAAGTTCCAACCTACTATGCAGTCTTCAACTAGAAGCTATGTTGGAAGCTGTAGAGCCAGAGTGGAGACGAATTGCCGCCTCAATAAGGATTTGAGAATCCCATTCAACTTCCAAATGGAAGAAGTTCTCTTTCTCCGCTATGCATAACCCCTGCCATAAGCCTTCGAGTTCAGCAGCATAGTTAGAGTCACGACCAAGAGAGCCGAAGTAGATGTGAGATGTAGTTCCTCCATGATTCCTAAATATGCCTCCAAAACCAGCAGGTCCCGGATTTCCTTTAGCCGTGCCATCAAAATTCATTTTGAAAGCCCGAGGCATAGGAGGCAACCAGGAAAGGGTCGAATCCGAATGCTTCAAGGTGTTCTGGGATTGCTGTTTAGGGTGATTGAGATCGAGGTTCCATCTCTTCCAAATGAGACTTTCCGCTGGCGAGGAAGGCCAATCCGAATCTTTCCAGGGAATAAGAGCTAAATTCTCTTGTAGATTGCGCTTGAGATTGGACCAAATGATAGCATTTGGTGTGACAGCATCCTTGAAAGTTCTGTGATTACGCTCCTTCCAAGTGGCCCAGTAGATGAATCTCAGGAACAAGTTCCAAATGGTATTGAGCAATAGACAGTGGAATGGATGTGAAGGCTACCTTATGATTGTATTATTGATATCCCCTTCCTATCTCCCTGTCCTTCCGAAACATAAGGTGAATTGATCCCAGAGATAAGTAACTAAAGAACAATAATCAAGGAGGTGCTGTATTGATTCTACCTAAGACTGACAATTGGGGCATCTTGATGGTCCAATAAAACCTCTTTTTAGGAGATTGTCCCAAGTGAGAATTTTTCCTTTGCTGAGGAGCCAAAGGAAGGTGGATATTTTAGGCCAGGTTTTAGGTTTCCAGACTTGAGCCCAGATGCGATCTTGCTGTTCCTGCTGCGGGCAGTAGAGTAATCTATAAGCTTCTTGAGTAGAAAATTTACCCCGTGGCGTGTATCCCCATCTTAACCTATCAGCTTGATTTGATACCTTAATCCTTCTTAGGCTTAGCTCCTGTTCAATGTTGCCATAGGTCTCCCCTTGCCAATCTTCTTGCCAGATGAGTGCTGGTTTCCATACCTAATGACCATGGGAAGAATTGGGTTGCCAGAAATTATTGACATGGTTGGGGATGGAATTCCTAAGTTTGTTTTTCCACAGAGATTTAAGGAAGAGCGAGGAGAGTTTCGGCAACTGTTGCCAAGAATCTTCCCAAAATATAGCTTTGTCTCCTGAATGGATTTCCCAGAAACTGTGTGTTTGAATGAAGGCTCCATGATGTTTTGCCGCATTCCATATCAGCAAGCCAGGAGCGTCAGAACTGAAATGTATGAGATCAACCTGGGATCTTCCTAGAGCATACTTAACCTGCCAAAGATGTGCCCAAGGGATGTGTGGTTTAGAGACCTAGCTCCACCAAATACGGGCACCCATGGTTTGATTACTGTGAAACGGATCTCGTAAGCCCAGCCCCCCTGCATTTTTAGGAGTACAGACTTCAGTGTATTTAATAAGAGCCCATTTTCTGTTGAGGCCCAAAGAACCCCAAAGAAAATTCCTCTGTAAGTTGCGAATTTTCTTCAGCACCCATTTTGGAGTAGCAAGAATGGATAAGAGGTAAAGCGGCATAGCTTGGAGAACTGATTTGATTAAGATAATTTTGCTGGCCAAATTGAGAGAGTGGTAAGTCCATGAGGAGAGGCGGGCTTCCATCTTATCCAAAAGGGCTCTCCAAGAGGCATGCTTAATAGCTGAGTTGACCAGGGGAGCTCCAAGAAATTTGGAAGGAAGAACATCAATCATGAAACCAAAGATTCTTGCAATATTATGTTGAGAGATGGGAAGGGTATTGAAAAAGAAAATGTGGGATTTAGCAGCGTTGATGGTGGTACCAGAAGCCTCCGAGAAGGTGTTAAGCAGAGATTTGAGGGTCCGGGCTTCTTGTACAGAAGGATGGCCAAAGAGTAAGTTATCATCCATGAATTGTTGATGCATAATGGGGGAATTGTCATGAAGAGAGATTCCTTTAATTGATCTGGAGGAGGCAGCATGATGAATGAGTCGAATAAGGCCTTCAGCCATGAGCACAAAAAGGAAGGGGGACAAGGGGTCCCCTTGACGGATACCCCTAGATAACCGAAACGATAAAGAGGGAGAGCCATTAACAAGGATAGAGTAACTGGGAGAAGACAGAAGGCTCATTACCCACCTAGTCCAAGGAGCATTGAAACCAAAAGCCAGAAGGATTTGTTTGATATAATTCTAGCTTAGTTTGTCAAAAGCTTTTGATAAATCAAGTTTGAGGAGCATACCTGGTTTCTTGAGGTTTTTGAGGGAGTGTATTACCTCATGCGATAGGATTATGCCATCCAAAATTTGACGACCCTCCACATATCATGTTTGCTCTGGTGAGATAAGGAGAGGAAGGAGAGGCTTAAGCCTGTTCACAATGACTTTGGAGGTCAACTTATAAATGACATTGCAGAGCGCTATGGGCATGCATTTATCCGGGGTACTTGAGTTCTCCTCCTTGGGGATGAGAGCAAGGAAGGTTGAGTTTAGTGAAGGAAGGATCCAGTGCATGGATCGAGATTCTTCCACTAAAGCCCAAACTTCCAGTTTAATAAGCTCCCAGAATGCATGAAAAAAATTGGCCGTGAATCCATCCGGGCCTGGCGCTTTCCCATCCTTAAGTTGAACAATGGCTTGCTCAACCTCATGAAGGGCGACAGGCTGGAGAAGCATCGCATTATGATCCTCTGTTATGATTTTAGGGATATGTTGAGTGACAAAAAGAATAGCTTGCTCTCGATTGCCTTCCGGTTCTTGCATAATATTTTTGAAATACCCTCTTAGCTCTTTTTCAATGTCCTCATGCGTTTCTAGACGAATTCCCTGATTGCTATTAAGAAAGGAAATATGATTATGCATCCTTCGTTGAATAATGGATCTGTGGAAGAAATTTGTGTTTTTCTCACCTTCTTGAAGCCATTTGACTCGAGATTTCTGTCGCCAGAAAGTCTCTTCCTGTTGCCTACTCTTGTCAATTTTTGTGAGGAGAGTGGTTTCTTGTTTGTCATAGTCCTTTATTCTGCCCTCAATGATGATCTGTTGAAGAAGGTTCATTTGAAGCTCTAGCTCCTTCTTATTGTCGAAGATGTTGCCAAACTGAGATTTATTCTAGTGTTTGATTGAATGCTTGAGATTTTTGAGCTTTTGTTGGAATTGGAACATTTTTGAGCCATCCACTGGAGCAAAGGAGCGCCATGCATTGGTAAAAAAGTCTTTGAAACCAGCGTGGGAGAACTAGAATGATTCAAATCTAAATGGTTTGTTACAATGTGAGCCCGGTCTAGACCATTGCAGGAGGATGGGCCAGTGGTCCGAGCCTGCAAGGGGAAGTATGGAAGAGTGAAAGTCCCCGCAAAGATGAATAGCATTGTCTGTCATACGCAATCGATCCAAACGGGAGGCAATGTGTTGCAGCCCACTGCGCTTGTTGGTCCAAGTGAATGTGCCATTGGAGGTTTGCAGATCCACGAGCTGATTGTTTGAAATGAATTCTTTGAAACCTAAGCAGCCCCCTTCTAGATTGTGCCTTCCACCTGATCTTTCCTCCAAAGTGGTAGTCATGTTGAAATCCCCTCCACAGAACCAAAGCGGGAAACGCCTTAGAGAGTTTAAATCTTTAAAGGTATTGAGCAGATCTAATTTCTTTTGAATTTCTTGCGGGAAATATACATTGGTTAAGTGACCATGTATATTGTTACCTAGCAGATGGAAAGTCATTTGAATACAATAACAGGATGCATGGAAGTCATGCAGAGAGAGGACTTGGGGATCCCAGATGATTGCCAACCCTCCGGAAGCACCTGAAGCATCCACTGATACTGAGCGACAATTAGCCCAAACTTTGGCCACAATGAGTTCAAGCGTTTTGCTATTGCATTTCGTCTCCTGAAGAAAGACCATTGAAGGGTTGTATTTCTGAATCATATTTTTAATCATTCTGTGCTTTGAGGGGCTATTGAGCCCTCTCACATTCCACGAGATGAGCTTCATGAGGAACTATGAAGGAGAGCCTTGTATAACTTTGTCAACTTGTTGGGGCCCTTGTTTTTGTTTAAGGTTTGAATTTTGAACTTGGACTCTTTTTGAGTTGCGGAGGGAATACACATAGCTAACGCGACCGCACCGCGCGACCAGGAGTTGCGGAGCTACCAAGGCGGTGCGGAAGCACTTGATAACTGAAGATGGAACAGAAAGAAGTACAGATGAAAGAGATACAGCAGCAAATAGGAAGTAGAACATGCAGACATCAGAAGAGAAGTCGGGAAAAGTCAGAGCAAAGACGCAGAGAAGCCGCCAGTCGCGACGAGCGGGTGAATAAAAGGCAATCACCCGGCTGAAGAAGAGAAGTTGGTTGATTGGTTGATCGGTTGCTGTTGCGGGATGATTGAATGCAGGAGCAGCCGCGGAGGAATCAGACTTGTTCTCTCAATTGGTCTCTACTCTCTATGTTTTGTATTCTCTGTTCTTAGATCCATCTGTATCTGATTTATGAGTTATCAAGAAGGAAGCTGTATAGTCATGTACTTGGCTGAAGAATAATATAAAGAAGGATTGCTGTCTCTATGGCTTGGGTTATGGGTTATGATGTGTTTCCACTGCTTTAAAATTTTTAAGTTGCGACTGTCTGTATACTTGATTGGTGATCTTGCATGAATATTCTGGTATATGTAATGGATTCTCTTTCTTTCTGTGGTTGCGGGTTTCTTCCTCGTCTGTGATTTCTTCCCCTTTTCCCATGTGGTCGCGGCACGCCTCGGGTGAGACGCTCTGTTCTTCCTGAGCAGGGTGAAAATGCCGGCGTGTTACTAGACTACTCCGGACCCTTGTTGGCCACAACCCTGTGAACCTGGGTCTTGCCCGCGAGACCTTATTTTTCGCCAACAAACTTGGGGAATCTGCCGGATTCCACAAGTATTTCTCCTACAATAATAGTTCTCTGCAAATCTGTCTTCCTCCCTCATTTTTTTGATTCTTTCATAATTTTCCTGCTGTCCCATGGTCCTCCTACTTGAATACCCAGGGAGTTCCTTTGCTGTGCATGAGAGAGGACTACTTCCAAGTTATCTATCTGATGGGCTTTAATGTTGTTGTACTCTATCTGATGGCAAGCTTCCTCCAGAGCCAGAATTTCGAGCTCCCCGATGTCAACACTTTCAGGTTCATCCTCCATGAGAGTAGGGACATTCAACTCAATGTCTTCCAATCCAGAAGGGGGGGCAGATGCTTGGGTGAAATCCATGTCCATGAGCGTAGAGACTGGAATGGAGGGTTTGATTTGGATGTCAGCCAAAGAGGAGGCTAGTGAGACTTTAGTTGAATCAGTGGCTAGAGGGGCTTTGAGATTTGAAGCAAGAGCGTCCGGTAAGGGGCTAGAAACAGTGGGCTATGCCTGATGAGCTTCTGTATGATCATGAGGTGCAATAATCTCAAAATTGTTGCTAGTATTAGGGATATTGGGGGTGGTAGAGATGATAGGAGATTTCTTGGAATGTTTCTTCCTGGAGGAGACTCTGGTAAAGCCATCCGCATCTTTTCCAGTGCTAGAGGGGGGGGGGAGATGGGCTTCTGGTTCAGTGGGAAATCTCTAAAAAGGTGGCCATGCTCATGACATTTTCTGCATCGGAAAGGGACGTGCTCATAATCAATAGTCTGAATCCATTCAAAGTCATCGTGGAATAAACTTACCGAATCTGTGAGAGGCTTTGCAAGGTGCATGTAAATGCATATTCTAGCATAGGAAGTGTAGCGTCGGAGCTTGTTTCCTCAACAACCTTTATAAATTCTCCTAGACCATTGCCAATGTCCCGCAGAGTCTCTTCATCCCAATATTCCAAAGGCAGGGAATACATGCGTATCCACACAGAAGCCCAACTAAAATCTTCCTTGTCTGGATGGAATCTTTCAATCCAATCATGTAGGTATAGTCCTGCAGAGTTGAAGAAATAGGGGCCTCCTTCAAAGATGCAATTCTTGTCCTCAAGGCAGTGGAAGATAGCAGTGAAAAATCCTTTGGGTCCAAGCTACAGGGTAACTTGTCCCTTGGGCTTCCATTTGGACATTATCCATCCCTGCAAAGCCTTCTCAGTCGGCCAGAGACCGATGAACTTCCCGATGAGGGCGTGATCCTTCATGTACTGAATGTGTCCATTGATACGGTGACTGGGGAGATCGATTTTGACCCAATCTGTAGCTTTGGGAATACAAGTGGCAGAGGAGGCTTTTTGCTGTGCCTTAGAAGCAGTCTGTTCAGTAATTTCGAGCCCAGGGAGATTAGAACTGGTCTTAGCGTCAGGAGTATTATTTGTAGTGTTGATCCTGCCAGGGATAGTCTGCTTCCCTGGTGCAACGTTACTCGGCGAATATGGCATCGCTGTGGAGGAGGAGTTTGGAGGAGGGGGGGTATTACCCGCCCCTCTGAAAGAGTCAGACATTCAAGGCGATTAGGAGGGTGGCCTTAGGAGATAGAAACCTTAGAGGAAGGGAAACAAACGCGCCAGCATGAAGCGAGTTCAGACGAGGGTTTGCAGAAACCCTAGAACCAGACCTAGATCACCAAACATATTATTAAAATTTGCACAATGTATTATACTAAAGAAATTAAATTTGCTAACAATATTGTTTTCTTTTCCATGCAGTTGTTTTAGCCTTTCCTTCTTAACTTGGTACACGCCTTTCATCTAGTTGCACACAAGTTTAGAATTGGTGAAAACTACAATTCCATTTGATCCATACTCTCTAGTTGTTCCCAAGCCTTCTATCAATGCAATATAATATGCTTCATTGTTTGTTGTTCTTCCCAGTATATTCATTTTCCTTTGGAGGACCTTGTTAGTTGCAATATTGAAAAGCACATATGTAATCACTGCTTTCCTTAGATTGGGATAAGAAGAAACATCTATGCATAATGTCCATTTTTCAACCATAATTAGTGGGTTTTCTATCCCTGAAAAAAAAACGAATTCAATAAAATATATTAAATTAATATTTATTGCAAATGTATGGGAAAAATGACATGTGCATGGTTTGCCTTAAATTTTGCCTTAAATTTTATGGGAGAAATCATATCTAGAAATGACATGCCTTAAAGTTTGCCTTTCCTAGAGTTTAAGGGAGAAATGACATGTACATGGTTTTCCTTAAATTTTTCCTTATAGTTTATGGTAGAAATGACATTGCCTTATAGTTTATGGGATAAATAACATAAAAATGATAGACAAATGACATAGAAATTGCATGCCTTAGAGTTTGCCTAAAAGTTTATGGGAGAAATTACACATGTACATGGTTCACCTTAAAGTTTGCCTAAAGTGTGTGGGAAAAATGACATGTACATGGTTTGCAAAATTATTTTATGCACTTACTAAAATTTATGGGAGAAATAGGAGAAATGACATGTATGTACTACATGGTTTTCCATAAAGTTTTCCTTAAAGTTTTCCACAAATTTTATGGGAGAAATGAAATGTATATGGTTCCAAAAACACTAGAAAATTCCTTAAAGTTTATGGAAGAAATGGCATATACAGAAATGGATATTAAAATGAAGAAATTATATATAGATATGTTCCAGAGATTGACCGTAGGGGAATTTACTGGATATGTCACCTTTGAGAAAAGATGAGGTCCAAAGGCTACCTGCTCTTAATAGACTCTGCTTTTAGAAATTATAGACGTTAACACTCAACAGACAGAATAAAATCATATGGAAGTTCAGCCACTTTAGGTTCAGTTTTTAGGCCTTAAGGTTTACCTTAAATTAATGGGAGAAAGCCTTGAGTTTGTGGGAGAAATGACATGTTCATGGTTTTCCTTAAATTTTGCCTTAAATTTTATGGGATAAATCACATCTAGAAATGACATGCCTTAAAGTTTTCATTGCCTATATTTTAAGGGAGAAATGACATGTACATGGTTTGCCTTAAATTTTTCCTTATAGTTAATGGGAGAAATGACATTGCCTTATAATTTATGGGAGAAATGACATAGAAATGGAATGCCTTAAAGTTTGTCTAAAAGTTTATGGGAGAAATGACACATTTACATGTTTTTCCTTAAAGTGTGTGGGAGAAATTTCATGTACATGGTTTGCAAAATTATTTTATGCACTTACTAAAATTTATGGGAGAAATGGGAGAAATGACATGTATGTACATGGTTTGCCTTAAAGTTTATGGGAGAAATGACATATAAATTACATGTACATGGTTCCAAAAACACTAGAAAATGTAACCTTAAAGTTTCTAGGAGAAATGGAATTTACAAAAATGGATATTACAATGAAGAACTTCTATTTAGATTTGTTACAGACTATGGCATGCCTTAAAGTTTCCCTAAAATTTTATGGGAGAAATGACACATGTATGGGAGAAATGACACATGTACATGGTTTTCCTTAAAGTTTTTCTTAAAGTGTGTGGAATAAATTACATGTACATGGTCTACAAAATTATTTTATGCACTCACTAAAATTTGTGGGAGAAATGGGAGAAATGACATGTATGTACAATATAGTTTGCCTTAAAGTTTGTCTTAAAGTTTATGGGATAAATTACATAGAAATTACGTACATGGTGTTGGGATGTATTGATCACATCTAAATGACTAAAACAATACACATAAATTATCAATCGAGGGACGTTTTTTATTTGAATGACAGTCGCACTGTCTGTGCTGATACATAAAACCAGAAGCAAATACAAATAAAGGAAATGATTGTTGAATGAAATTTTGTAAGAAATCACTCATGCATAAATAAAATGATCTAAAGGACTGTGATCACACCTCAATTAATTTTTACCTAGCGCACCAGACAACAATTACCCAGCTGGTATCTCTAATCCCACATGTGTAACAACATATAGAGTATTGGAATTGAAGCAAATATATTCACAGCTAAAATAGCAAGAACATCACTTCCACGGATACATAAAGCAAATAGAAATATATATAGACAGCTACCTTAACCATTGTAATCCCTGCTAAAGAGGAGGGCCCTTCCTCCCTAGCAGGGCGCAGGAAGAGAATTAACTTATGGAAACTAAATCAGATAATGCATGTAAAAACAACAACATGATAACTTGTATTAATGTGACCAAACTTACAGAGCCAAAGTAATACTGTTCTCTGCTAACCTTTAAACCTCAGGGGTCGAGAATTTTATAGTGGTTACATATTCAAAAAAATGAGGGATGGATCAGTCATGAGAATATTATGATTCTCATGCTGATCAAAATAGAATACATATAGTTACAATCACTTCTTAATAAAAAGTCTGACTGGAAAAATACAGATTACAATCAAAACTGCCTAAAGATTGTTATCCTAGAATACAATACGTAATAACTTCTACAACTATCGTGGCAAATCACAGTTGTAGCATAACAGCTAGAGGACATGTCAGCATCAGAAGTTGATGATATCTAGTCAGCAGTACAGTTGTAACGACAGTTCGTCAGCGGGTATATAATAACATCATGGTGTAACAACGCTGTAGTGTAACAGCTCACTGTAACAACACACCTTAACTACTCTTGTACGCCTCGTGCTTTGGATATTTTGTGCTACAGATAGTATCTAGAAGGAAAAAAAAGACCAAAGAACTTCTCCAAACATTCATCCTTAGTTATTAAAAAAAAAGACATGATACATCATAATAATCGATGAAATGGCAAGGTAATGAAAATAAGGTGAAACAACACAAGTTAAGATAGAAAAGGTAGTAAAAAGAGGCAAATATAGTCCCAATAGTTGTAGTCATGAGGTAAAATGGGGGAAACAAAGGTAGGAAATAAGTACAAAACTAGCACCCAACACATGGTTCCAAAAACACTAGAAAATTCCTTAAATTTTATGGGAGAAATGGCATGTACATAAATGTATATTACAATGAAGAACTTCTATTTAGATCTATTCCAGAGATTGACTGTAGGGGAATTTACTAGATATGTCACCTTTGAGAAAAGATGAGATCTAGAGGCTACCTGACCCTTTACAGACTCTGCCTTTAGAACTTGTAGAAGTTAACACTCAACAGAAAAACTAAAATCCTATGGAAGTTCAGCCACTTTAGGTTCGGTTTTTAGGCCTTAAAGTTTGCCTTGAATTAATAGGAGAAAGCTTTGAGTTTATGGAGAAAATTACATGTGCATGGTTTTCCTTAAAGTTTGCCTTAAATTTTATGGGAGAAATCACATCTAGAAATGACATGCCTTAAAGTTTGCCTTGCCTAGAGTTTAAGAGAGAAATGACATGTACATGGTTTTCCTTAAAATTTTCCTTATAGTATATGGAAGAAATAAAATTTCCTTATAATTTATGGGAGAAATGACATAGAAATGACACATGCCTTAAAGTTTGCCTAAAATTTTATGGGAGAAATGACACATGTACACGATTTTCCTTAAAGTGGTAGTGGTTTGCACTTACTTAAAAAACTAGTGGTAGTGGTTGATCAAGTTATGTCAAAAGTCACACCTTGATGAGTTTGTGGGAGAAATGACATGTACATGGTTTTCAAAATTATTTTATGCACTTACTAAAACAACTAGAAGTAGTGGTTGATGAAGTTATGTCAAAAGTCACACCTTGATGAGTTTGTGGGAGAAATGACATCTATAAATTGGCTAAGAACATTAAAAATTAATTTTCAAATTTCATTAGTTATGTCCTTAATAAGAAGTATGATTTAGCACCTAATAGATTGTTTAATGATTTATAATAATGTCAGTTTTGGCTTCTACTATCATTCATCCTTGATATGTACAAGAATTTTACAACTTGAACATCAACCTACACTATCGTCATATCATTGTACATAATCTAGATTATTAATATCCATTACATCATAAAACACTCCACTTTTCACATTTTACAAGATTAGAAGCATCATGGAAGGTGAAAAATTAGGTACATTAATAAAATACATTGGGATGATTTAAGTATTACAAGAAAATTTTAAATATTACAACAAGAAGCAGAGTGTTATGAAACCAACTCCAAACATAGAATAAAAAAGAGATCAACGCCTTATAAATAAGCCACTTCGAGGGGGCAACCTCCTTTACATTACATAAATGAACAATTCTTGGATGATACAAATCACCAAAACCTCCTTCTATATATAGGAGTCCATGGGGCCACAATATAATCCTAGCCAACCTAACAATAATAATGTAAGGGCACAATAATAACAATATTGGGGTTACAAGGGTACAACAATAACAATAAGGGTACTACACTAATAACAATAAGGGACTAAACTAGTAATATAGGGACCTAACATGCCCCTCTCTTCAAAAAAGTGTTGTCCTCAACGCTTGAGTAGCTATGGGTGCTTCTGTGTAAAATTCTCATCCTGCCATGTAGAATATTTAGTGGGTAAGTTCTTCCACTCAATGAGATACTCTGAAATTGATCGATTTTGTAGTTGTCGAGTTCTTGTTTCCGTGACCGCTTGAGGTTCCAATATGATTTTTCCTTCCTCATAATTTTTTGGCAATATTGTTTGAACTGGAAGATTTTCACCGATAACCTTCTTTAAGCATGAAACATGGAAAACTTGATGCACTCACGAAGAAGTAGGAAGCTCCAATTTGTATGCCATAGTATCAATATTTTGCAACACCTTGTAAGGACCATAGTACTTTGGCGATAATTTATTATCCTTATTAGATTGCTTGAGGGACATTTGTTTGTATGGTTGTAGCCGTAAAAATACCCAGTCTCCTACATCCAAACTTCTCTCGCTGCGATGTTGATCTACCTGTTGTTTCATTCAATTTTGTGCCAAATTTAGGTTATCCTTTAAGGGTTGGAGAACTTCTTGTTGATGCTCGATGTGATATTACACTGCTTGAACCTTAGAATTTTCTCTTAAATATGATGTGATGGACGGTGGATGATATCTATAAAGTGCCATAAATGGGGTCATTTTTTCTGCAGTATTGAAGGAAGTGTTATACCACCATTTAGCGAGAGGTAACCACTTGACCCATTTTTTTTGTTTATCAGATACAAAACAATGAAGATATCTTTCCAAACATTTATTCACTATCTCAGTTTGACCATCAGATTGAGGATGATAAGATGAGCTATGAGATAGTTGAGTACCCAAACAAGAAATTAACTCCGTCCAAAAATTTCCATTAAAAATGGGATCTCTGTCACTCACAATAATCTTTGGGTTTCTATGTAGCTTTTAAATTGTTTCCATAAATGTAGTAGCAATTGTACTTTCTTTAAATGGATGAGATAATGCACAAAAGTGTGCATAATTGGTAAGTCTATCAACTACCACCATGATGACACTCTTTCCTTCAGACTTGGGTAAACCTGTGATAAAATCCATTGAATATCCTCCCAACATTGACTTGGAATGGATAACAGCTGTAGAAGACCCACGGTCTTAATTGTCTCAAATTTATTTTGTTTGCAAACCAAACATTCCTCTACAAACTTTTTAATAGCATGTTTAAGGTCATCCCAAAAAAAATCTTTCTTCGCCCTGTGGTAAGTTTTTAAAAATCCTTAGTGTCCTCCTAAAGGAGAAGTGTGAAATTCCAAAAGAATATTTTGTTTTAATTGGGAATTCTTATAAATATATAAGAAATCTTTGTACCATAATGAATCATTTTTCCAACTAAATGTATAAGATGTACTACGATCTTTCTGCAAATTTTGAATGAGTGTCCACACTTCTTCATCCTTCTTCCATTCATCCCTTGCTTCGGTTATCCAATCTAGTTGGATAATAGAAATGGCACAAAGAAATGCTTCCACCTCTTCATTCTTTCTTGAGAGTGCATCTGCAACAACATTTAGCTTCCGTTTTTTGTAGATTATTTCAAAGTCATAACCCAACATCTTTGTGACCCATTTTTGCTGCTCTTCTAAAGATAGTCTTTGTTCCAAAAAGTGTTTAAGAGTATCATGATTAGTTTTTACCTTGAAGTGTCTTCCCATTAGTTAAGGTTTCCATTTCTTTAGTGCATGTAGTATTTCTAACATTTCCTTCTCATAAATAGCTTTCTATAAATATTTTCATTTGATTGGACGAATTTCAAAACCAATGGGTCTTGCTTCTTGCATTCAAACAACACCAATTCCGTTTCCTGAGGCATCACATTCAACAATAAAGGTTTTTGTGAAGTTTGGTGTAGCTAAGACCGGTGCTAGGCACATTTCCTCTTTAAAATGTTCAACGGCCTTAGTTGCTTCAGGAGTCCATGAAAATGCATCTTTCTTAAATGATGTTTTTAGAGGTGCTGCTATTCTCCCATAATTCTTAACAAACTTGCAATAATACCCTGTTAACCTGAGACATCCTCGCAAGTGCTTTACGGTTGTGGGGAGTTTCCATTCTTTAACGGCTTTAATTTTGTGAAGGTCTACCTTAACACCCTCGTGAGATACAATATGACCCAGATATTCCACCTCTTCTACTCCAAAGAAACATTTGGATATTTTTGCATATAATTCTTCCTCCTGCAATAGTTTGAGCGCCCTATCAACATGTTGAACATGATCCTTCTAAGACCTGCTATAGATTAGTATATCATCAAAAAATATTAGCACAAATTTTCTAAGGAAGGGTTTGAAAATAGAATTCATCAACCCTTGAAATGTAGAAGGTGAATTGGTAAGGCCAACAGGCATGACCAAAAATTCATAATGACTCTCGTGAGTTCGAAATGTTGTTTTTGGAATATCTTCAGTCTTCCTTGTAATTTGATGATATCCTGAACGAAGATCATTAGGGGAATTTTGATGCCTAAAATGGGCTTGCTAAGAAAATAATAAAATAATATCTAAACCAATAAAATAATATTTATTAATTTGGAATTCACTTTTTGGACCAAAATCCATGTAACCATGGTTAAATTCAATTCAAAATTTGTACCAAAATAAAAATAATAGAAAAATGGTATTGATGTGACTATAAATAAGAATGAGATTTTCAAGAAAAGGTCATTATCATTGCACAACTAATGCATTTGTCCTTTGTACTTAAATAACTTAAAATAAAATCTAAATATAAATTCATAAATTCTTAATTATAGAATATATTATTAATTAAAATTTATATTATTTAAATTATATAATAACATGTAATTAATATACAATATAAAAATTATATAATATAATATATTGTTTTATATATGAATTTTATAGTACATATTGAATTGATTTGATTTATAAATAAATATTTGAAAATATACAAATATAATATTTATTGAAAAATGTGTAAATACATGAAGATTGTGTAGACATATGCGTTGTTTCTTTCAAAAAATATGAAATGACAATAATAATATTTTATTCAAAAAATGTGAAATGACATTTATTATGAGTACTTTATTTTATGACTTTAAAAGTACTTAGAGTACTACCATAGTTAACCATGAGTTTTTATCCACCATTGAGAATGTGACAAGTAAGTACCTTTAACTCAAGCAATGCCACCTCACCCATTAGGGATGATGTCATCTCCTAAAATGTGATTGGTTCTAATAATGCGAATTTTTATTGTACATTTTCCTTAGGAGACCCATTTTAGACCTCAAAATTCCCCTAATGCAACTTAGTAAAATAAATTGCTCCATGTAATTCATCCAATAATTCATCAATCATAGGAATGGGATATTTATCTTTAATAGTGAGCTTATTGAGTTTCCTATAATCTGGACACATGCGCCATGATCCATCCTTCTTGTGCACCAATACCACTGGAGCAAAGAAATAACTTTGACTAGGTTGAATTATACCAGCCTCTAACATTTCTGCAATCATATGTTCAATTTATCTCTTTTGGACATAAGGATATCTATAAGGTTGATGTGTGGAGGAACACTTCTTGGAATCAAATGAATAGCATGATCATGATCACACATACATGGGAGTCCATTGGGAGTTTCAAACACCTTGGAATGATTGTCCAAGGCTTTTTTGGAGATCTATAGAAATAGATGATTTTGATGTTGGAACTTCTAGTGAGCATAATTGTGCAATTACGTCTCGTTGTTCTTTATTAAGAAGCTTTTTCATGACATTAAAGCTTATTATCTTTCCCGGCCTCCCTGCGATACATCGTAATTCAAATTCTTTTCCTTCTGAAAAAAATTTCAAGAAAAGTTCTTGAAAATTAAAAGCTACCATCCCCAAAGATTGTAACCATTGTACTCCTAGTACAACATCAACGCCTCCCATTGGAATGGAAAGCATTGGACTATTCAATATATATTCCCCCATGGCTAGCTTGATATTATGGCATCTTCTAGAGAAATTTATAGTTCTTCCATTTGTAACCATCACTTGACATTCTAGTGCTGGGTATAGGAAATAATTCAATTCCTTGGCTACCTTACAATGAATAAAATTATGGGTACTACCCGAATCAATCAACACTATTACCTTTTTCTTCTTGATATGTCCTTCTATCTTGAGAGTTTGAGGAGTGGTAATTCTTGCCAATGCATTACACGATATGGTTAGATGCTATAGGGTAATATACTTTGGTGGTGGTTATTAAATATCCCTCTCAGGGCTTTCCGGTGCCCGAGGCAGACAGTCAGATTAGCTGTAAGTTCACAAAGATGTTGCACACATGTTCATGCTAATATCTATAATCGAAAAATTAAGATGGAGAGATTACCTCTTTATCGATAGAAGATCCTATGGAGAACAACAAGCAGCGAAGTAGAGATCCTTCTTCACCGTCTCCAAATCCAGATCCTGCAATCAATCAAAGCACCCGTGTAATATCTACAACAGTATAGTTTGTTATTGATTAAAATAGCATATGAGAAACATGAAACAATATAGATCTAATCCATTCATATCATGCTACATAGACGATTTAAAAACAATTGTGACATTGATGCATCGAATGGACAAAACAGATACAGTTCTATTGATTTATAAAAAGGAGGATTACAACCATTAGTTGCACCAAGCCCTCCTCAGTCTTCCAATTCCTCCCCCTTTCTCTATTTCCAAGTGTGATGATGCTTAAGAAAGAAAGTTCTCAATGAAATTTTCCGATCTTCAAACCTCACACTACAACAACGAAATTCTGCTCTACATATATTCAATCCTTCGACCTTAGACCAAGAGCCCACAACTCCATTTTATAGAAGATGAGAGGGAAAACCTTGCCAACTTATTCAACCAGTTTGTAATGGGAAAGATCAAGATGTTTCCATGTTATTCCATTTTTTTTCCTTCCTTAGGAGTCTAGTTTTATTTGGCAAGGCCTAATAAAAGGTTTGTGCCTTTTAGTTTCTATTTTGCATTGGTTCTTTATGAGAAAAAGCTGGAATTGCCAGTCACGTTTTCGCAATAGCTTTTCCCTTTTCACACTTAAACACGGATAACGCTTCCCCTTCGGAAAGACAAAGCGTTACCCTAGGTACTAACGCACACTTTACATGTCTCAAGTGCATTATAATACTGTCTAGCTGCTTCTAGGGTGCGTTACCTTTGCAGAAATGGGTCTTGTCTAGGTAACTTTCTTCCTTCCATGTTACCTTATACTCTGAGCTGATGAGGAGGTTATTTGTCCTGTAACATATGCCCCCTAAAGTGTGAGGTCAGAGATGAAGACGATGGCCAAAATACTTTATACCAAGTGTAGTAGAATGAGAGGAATTGTAGGACTGAGGAAAACCTGAAACAACAACATATGTCAGAAAATATAGTATCTGTCTTGAGTTGGGCATTCCCATGCTCAGTAGCTAATCAACATCATTTCTCTAGAACATAGATATGAACAGTATGTCCACTGATAAGCATAATGTGAAAGTGTCTGTCATAATAGGATCAAATTGAAAAGTTGTCTCCAAAAAACAATATCATAGCTTGGAGAATGAAACACAACTGTAATGGTGGAACCCCCAACCCAAGGTCTTGGTCGCCGCTTCACTAAACTGCATATTCCCATACATGTGAATAAATGAGTCGAAGTCGAACATGCAGGAAATCGTTTGATTACTAGTAAATAACAAAAAATGTTAACAGAAACGAGGGCATCCACCGATAAGGATGATGGTTCCCAAGATGCACAGTACAATCTAGCGAGTGTGAATAAAAATATTTGATGTCAAACACTCGTAGAATCATTCAATCGGGAACCAATAATGAGAACCCCCAACCAAACACATATATCCACTCCTCCTACTAAGCCTGCTGCTCGAAATAATAGACAACTGCTCTGGCTATCCTCTTCAGAGGCATCAAGTATCTCTCTGGCACACCCACTGTATGCCGCTATAGACGGACCAGGATCTCTCTCATGGGAAGAGGTGGCACACCCATACTTAAACCCTCTAGGTTTCTAGTAAGATCCTGCAAAATCTGTGTGTCATCACCCTCTTCAGTGGCTTCTGCAACCTTCGCTGCTGCACTAGCCCCAGGTAGCTACATTCCTTGCCTGGCATAGCAAGGCACTCCGGCTGGACGGATAGGTGCCACATCTATGTCAAGCAACAAAGCTTCATTTCAACATAAATTTTCACCTGTTAAACAAAAAATTGCATAAACATTAAAAAGATACAAAAAATACTTCAACACTGACCTAATCACGCTCTTTCTTACCATCTAGACCCCACTGAGTGCTCAGGGAAATACCAACTCTAGATCTCCTGTATAGTTCATCCCTGCGTAGGGATAATCTTCAATCATGATGATCTCGTCTTCAAGCCACTCGAAGAATCCCTCATCAAAACAGTGACGGATTGGACCCTCTCCAATCCGTGGAATCAAAGCTGCCCAGCGAGCCTGTCTTGGCTCCCACAGGCCCAACACATAGGTGACCATTCTTGGCCTCATGGCCAACACCCATTCTAATATTAATGACACGATCAATGTACCATACCCAAATTCTCTTTGGGTCCGAGTCTTACATGCTGTCAACTCTGCACAAACTCGATGGAAAACGCCTTCACACCAGTCAAATACCTGGGGCTACATACAATCTAGTGCTAACAACACCTGGGCCTTGGTGGCCACGTGCTGACTCTTGGCACTAGCCAAGTGAACTATCATCCACAGCAGAGACCTCAACAGTCTCGATGCCACCCACGCGATAGGCACTTGGTTACTCACTATCACAATATTGTTTATGTAGTGTGTATGGATCAAATCGACAGTGGTGTGGGGATCAGCCCTGGATCATGTCAGATTGGGCCTTGGCCCTTGGCATGACAGGCCAATCAAAAAATAAAGTCGCCAATTCTACTATAGGGTAATATTCTTGGGTGGTGGTTATTAAATATCCCTCTTAGGACTTTCCGGTGCCTGAGGTAGACAGTCAGATTATCTGTAAATTTCATAAAGATGTTGCACACATGTTCATGCTAATATCTATAATCGAAAAAGTAAGATGGAGAGGTTACCTCTTTATCGATAGAAGATCCTATGGAGAACAGCAAGCAGTGAAGTAGAGATCCTTCTTCACCAACTCCAAATCTAGATCCTGTAATCAATCAAAGCACCCGTGTAATCTCTACAATAGGATAGTTTGTTATTGATTAAACAAGCATATGAGAAACATGAAACAATACAGATCTAAGCCATTCATATCATGCTACATAGACGATTGAAAAACAATAGTGACACTGATGCATCGAATGGACAAAATAGATACAGTTCTATTTATTTATAAAAAGGAGGATTACAACCATTGGTTGCACCAAGCCCTCCTCAGTCTTCCAATTCCTCCCCCTCTTTCTTTATTTCCGAGTGTGATGATGCTCAAGGCAAAAAGTTCTCAATGAACTTTGCCAATCTTCAAATCTCACACTACAACAATGAAATTCTGCTCTACATATATTCAATCCTTCGACCTTAGACCAAGAGCCCACAACTCCATTTTATAGAAGATGGAGTAGAAGATGGAGAGGGCAAACCTTGCAAACTTATTCAACCAGTTTGTAATGGGAAATATCAATTTGTTTCTATGTTCTTCCATGCTTTTGCCTTCCTTAGGAGTCCAGTTGCATTTGGCAAGGCTTAATAAAAGGTTTGTGCCTTTTAGTTTCTATTTTGCACTGGTCCTTTATGAGAAAAAGTTGGGATTTCCAGTCACTTTTCCACAATATCTTTTCCCTTATCACACTTAAACACGGATAACACTGCCCCTTGGGAAAGACAGAGCATTACCCTAGGTACTAGTGCTTCCTTTACATGTCTCAAGTGCGTTATAATGCTGTCTAGCTACTTTTGGGGTGCGTTACCTTGGCAGAAATGGGTTTTTTCTAGGTAATTTTCTTCCTTCCATGTTACCTTATCCTCTGAGCTGATGAGGAGGTCATTTTTCCTGTAACATATGCCCCCTAAAGTGTGAGGTTATATATGAAGATGATGGCCGAAATACATTATAACAAGTGTAGCAGAATGAGAGGAATTAGAGGACTTAGGAAAACCAGAAACAACAACATATGTCAGAAAGTTCTCAATGAACTTTTCCAATCTTCAAATCTCACACTACAACAATGAAATTATGCTCTACATATATTCAATCCTTCAACCTTAGACCAAGAGCCCACAACTCCATTTTATAGAAGATGGAGTAGAAGATGGAGAGGGCAAACCTTGCAAACTTATTCAACCAGTTTGTAATGGGAAAGATCAAGATGTTTCTATGTTCTTCCATGCTTTTTCCTTCCTTAGGAGTCCAGTTGTATTTGGAAAGGCTTAATAAAAGGTTTGTGCCTTTTAGTTTCTATTTTGCACTAGTCCTTTATGAGAAAAAGCTGGAATTTCCAGTCACTTTTCCGCAATATCTTTTCCCTTTTCACACTTAAACACGGATAACACTGCCCCTTGGGAAAGACAAAGCGTTACCCTAGGTACTAATGCTCCCTTTACATGTCTCAAGTGCGTTATAATGTTGTCTAGCTACTTTTGGGGTGTGTTACCTTGGCAGAAATGGGTTTTTTCTAGGTCATTTTCTTCCTTCCATGTTACCTTCTCCTTTGAACTGATGAGGAGGTCATTTTTCTTGTAACATATGCCCCCTAAAGTGTGAGGTTATATATGAAGACGATGGCCAAAATACTTTATAACAAGTGTAGCAGAATGAGAGGAATTAGAGGACTTAGGAAAACTAGAAACAACAACATATGTCAGAATATAGTATCTGTCTTGAGCCGGGAATTCCCATGCTTAGTAGCTAATCAACATGATTTCTATAGGAAAAAGATATGAACAGTATGTCCACTAATAAGAATAATGTGAAAGTGTCTGTCATAATAGGATCAAACTGAAAAGCTCTCTCCAAAAAACAATATCGCAACTTAGGGAAGGAAACACAGCTGTAATGGTGGAACCCCCAACCCAAGGTCTTGGTCACCACTTCACTAAGCTATATATTCCCATACATGTGAATAAATGAGTCGAAGTCGAACATGCAGGAAATAATTTGATTACCAGTAAATAACAGACGTGAGGGTGCCCACTGATAATGATGATGGTCCCCAAGATGCACAGTACAATCTAGTGAGTGTGAATAAAAGGATTTGATGTCGAACACTCATAGAATCATTCGATCGGGAGCCAATAATGAGAACCCCCAACCAAACACAAGATGACCCGCCACTGATGTATGCAAGTATCCAGGTACTGATGTGTTTTTGGATCAACTTCCTAGATAAGATGTTGAAGTTGATAGGAAGAGATCTGTCAAAGAGTAGGCACTGAGGCGTCCTACATCAGTTGACATGAAATAGGAAAAGATAATTTTGTGCTGATGGAAATAATCAAGAGAAAATGGGAATAACTGACGACAAATAAGTTCTGGCATATGATGACTTTGGTTGATACAAGGAGCAATGGATAGCAGGATCCTCTTGAACAATAGAAGGCACTCTAATAGGGTACTAGGAAGCTTAGGCTTAATGAACACCAAAGAGTGTTAGGATTCTCCAATTTAGGAACACTGGGAGACGAAGGCTAAACTCATAGATAGTAGGGTTCAGCTAAATGCGAGAGATTTTTCTAGGAAGTACCATGTTCACGATTTTGTGCTACCAAATCGACCTTTAGAAAATGTAACAGAAGAAGTATCCATGATGTCCAAATTTTTTCCCTGTTTGATTAATTTTAACGAGTCCAGACGGGTAAAATCGGTGGTTTTTTCATATTGAGAGAGTCTGAAAAACACCGTAAAAGACAACTCTAGTGGGTATCTTTGTCATGTTTGATAATCGGGCACGAAAAAGGGAGAATAGTAAGCCCGAAAAAGTTCATTTTCCATGATTTAGTCCATTGAATCCGGAACAGTGAGAAAGCTATGTTCGATGGACATCTACCTCAGTTTGTTGTGAGTATGAGGAGACGGAGTACACTCAATGTTCTTTGTGAAATTTTAATGAGTCAAACAAGGAAAAACTCGATGCTTTTTGTGAAATTTTAACGAGTCACGCAGAAAAATCTTGATTACTTTTTCTGTTTAAAGAGCTTTGAAAAAAGATGAAAAGAATGGCCCATATGTCTCTGTTGTGGTAGTTTAATGAGCCCGACAAAGGCAACTCGGGGTTTTTTCAGTTTTATGAGCTAGAAAAAGTCCCTAAAAATAAAGCTCGTAACCAGGTTGAATATGGTCAGATCTGCATATAAATAGTTTAAAACCCATCAGAGCATCAGTAACATACAAAAACCAATAATTGCGACGAAATGTAGCATGAATTTACCTCTTTGTATCAAACTAACTGAGTGGGTCTGACCTCTAGAATGGCTATAAGAAGGCCATAGACCTTCATTTTTACTCTGTTGAGTGTTGTGATAGAGATCTAGAAAAAAAAGTGGGGCCTAGATGGTAAGAAAAAGTGTGATCAGTGCAGTGTTGAAGTATTTTTTTGTATCTTTTGAATGTTTATGAAATTTTTTTGTTTAACGAGTGAAAATGTATGTTGACATGAAGCTTTTTTGCTTGACAAAGATGTGGCACCTGTCTGTCCAACTGGAGCCCCTCGCTATGCAAGGCAAGGAATGCAGCTACCTGGGGCTGGTGCAGCAGTGGAGGTTGCAGAAGCCGCCGAAGAGGGTGATGAAACACAGATTTTGCAGGAGCTTACTAGAAACCTATAGGGTTTAAGTATGGGTGTGCCACCTCTTCCCATAAGAGAGATCCCTGTCCATCTACAACGACATATAGTGGGTGTGCCGAAGAGATACTTGGTGCCTCTGAGGAGGATAGCCAGAGTAGTTGTCTACTATTTTGAGCATCAGGCTCAGTAGGAGGAGTGGATAGATGTGTAAATGTCATAGCGAGACTTTTAGCGAAGCCAATTTTTGTAAAAAACACCCAATTTTTGAGAATTTTTTTGATGTAATCTAAACTAGACACACACACACACACACACACACACACACACACACACACACACACATATATATATATATATATTGGTGATTTTGATCTCATGTGTTTTTTAATGTTTATGTATTTTCTAAGGTAAAAAATATATACTCATGTATGACTTGCCAATTCTGCTATAGGGTAATATGCTTGGGTGGTGGTTATTAAATATCCCTCTCAGGGATTTCCGGTGCCCGAGGTAGACAGTCAAATTAGTTGGAAAGTTCACAAAGATGCTGTCATACATGTTCATGCTAATATCTATAATCGACAAAGTAAGATGGAGAGATTACCTCTTTATCGATAGCAGATCCTATGGAGAACAACAATCAGCGAAGTAGAGATCCTTCTTCACTGACTCCAAATCCAGATCCTGCAATCAATCAAAGCACCTGTTTAATCTCTACAAAAGTATAGTTTGTTATTGATTAAACTAGCATACAAGAAACATGAAACAATACAGATCTAAGCCATTCATATAATGCTACATAGACGATTGAATTTTTTTTTTGACACTGATGGATCGAATGGACAAAACAGATACAGTTTTATTGATTTATAAA
Source organism: Pinus albicaulis (assembly GCA_034641835.2). Taxonomy (NCBI): domain Eukaryota; kingdom Viridiplantae; phylum Streptophyta; class Pinopsida; order Pinales; family Pinaceae; genus Pinus; species Pinus albicaulis. The sequence goes on along the minus strand of MU968382.1, from coordinate 7,848,041 downwards.
AAGGAGGATTACAAACATTGGTTGCACCAAGCCCTCCTCAGTCTTCCAATTCCTCTCCCTCTTTTTCTATTTCCGAGTGTGATGATGCTCAAGGTAGAAATTTCTCAATGAACTTCGCCGATATTCAAACCTCACACTACAACGATGAAATTCTGCTCTATATATATTCAATCCTTCAACCTTAGACCGAGAGCCCACAACTCCATTTTATAGAAGATGGAGAGGGCAAACCTTGCCAACTTATTCAACCAGTTTTTAATGGGAAAGATCAAGATGTTTCCATGTTCTTCCATGCTTTTTCCTTCCCTAGGAGTCCAGTTGTATTTGGCAAGGCCTAATAAAATGTTTGTGCCTTTTAGTTTTTATTTTGCACTGGTCCTTTATGAGAAAAAGCTAGAATTGCCAGTCACTTTTCCGTAAGATCTTTTCCCTTTTCACAGTTAAACATGGATAACGCTGCCCCTTAGGCAAGATAGAGTGTTACCCTAGGTAATAACACTCCCTTTACATGTCTCAAGTGCGTTATAATGATGTCTAGTTGCTTCTGGGGTGCGTTACCTTGGCAGAAATGGGTCTTGTCTAGGTCATTTTCTTCCTTCCATGTTAACTTCTCCTCTGAGCTGATGAGGAGGTCATTTGTCCTGTAATATTAGACTCATTTCTTCCTCTTATAGGGTTGGTTCCTGGTGTATATCCTCTTCTTTTGAAGATTCTTGTTCATTTTCTTCTTCCTCTTCACAATCTATGTAAAATAATTTCTTCTCAGCACACTTATGACCTTTAGTGTATTTGCTGTCACAACTATAGCAAAGCACTTTTGCTATTTTTTCTTCCAATTGTTGTGGTGTCAACCTTATAGGTTGTGGAAGTCTAGGAGTAGAAACACTTCCATATTTATATATGTGAGTGGTAGGCTTCCTTGTCGCCATAATTTTACATTCAATTTTTCTTTCCAACCTTAATGCCTTTTCCAATTAATCAGGTTCCCAGACACGAACTTCATGTTGGATGTTATCCTTTAAAGTACCCATGAATACATCAATCATGTGTTCCTATGGAATATCAGTTACCCTTATATTCAATTTTTAGAAGTCCCCAATGTGCTCCACCACTGAACCCTTCTGTTTGAGATTTATCAGTTGGCTAAAGAAGGTGTTGCTTTTTGTATCCTCATAATGTGCTATCATTTCCTCCATAAAAATTGACCAAGTGAATTTTTTTTTACGGGATCAAAGCCATCGACACTAGAAAAATGTGTTTTGTTCTAAATGTAAAGTTGCAATGCGTACCTTTTGTGTGTTTTGCACATTATTGAGATCAAAATATTGCTCCATCTGTAATATCCATGTTACGGTATCCTTGCCATCAAAATTCATCATATCCATATTTGGAATATGGTGGTTCTTCCATCCAACATTATAGTTTATGAAATCGTTATTAACATTTATTTTGTTCTCATCACTAGTTTCCTCTACTATCTTTTCGCCATTAGGAAAAATTTCTTGTATCAACTTTTTCAAACCTTCCATGTCTACTTTTAGATCATGCTTCACGTATTCCTTGTTTTCTTTCATTTTTTCATTGATATTCTCTTCCATATCATCCATCTTAGCTTCCATGCCAACTTCCATGGCACCCATCTTATTTTTTGTTTCTCTTTGCGAGAGTGAAATTTGGTGCACTTGCTCTTGTAATTTTGATATGCCATGTCACATTTCTTCATCTTCATGAGTCATAGTAGAGACTTCTGAAGGATTAATAGGTGTTGAATTATTTTTAGGTGGAATTTTAGAACCCAATACTGATATATATGCTACAATATGCCCTTGGAATCAATACAAACTGATTCTTCACACAAGACTTATGCATTTCGAAAAAAAAATACACACCTTTTTCTTACTTTTGAAGAGCTCGATATTGAAACTGAATTATCTCTGTGATTTCATATCTTCGATATCTGAAATTTGGCCCTGTAGTAGACCTCTAAAGCGTCTTTCAAATGCCATAGATCTGACCTGATTTGGATTCTTCAAAACAAAGTAATACCCAATCTCGAACAATGACCTAATTATGGACTAGTTCATCAAAGCAAACTTGTAAGATGTGCCATGTGTCCCTGTCCTCCTTCCGCTCTGAAATTGATACAAAGGAAACTTAAATCCATTTAATTGCAGCTAGTTTTTACGGAATTCCAATCTGATGCTCAGAGAGAGAGTTATGACGATTTTCCCATGGTCACCTCTTTGAGATGAAATTCAAAAGCCTGAAAAAATCCTAACTTCTACAGATCATATCTCAACAATATTGTGAATCAAGCTCTGAAATTTTTCCACGATGTTCCTCGGGATTTCAAATTTTCTTTGTAAACATTTCAGCTTCTAAACCCTCATAGAAAAAACTTTATAGCAAAAATTCTATGATGACTTGTTTAGGTTAAATTCAGGAGCCTGCAAAATTCCCTAACTTCCACCGATCATATCTCTGAAAATATCGTGAACCAAGATTTGAAATGTTTCCATGACGTTTCTTAGGATTTCAGCTTCACACTGCGAAATTTTTAGCTTTTTAACCTTCGTAGAAAAAATTTATAGCGAAAATGCCATGATAACATATTTGGAGCAGCGAAACCCTAGAATCCAAAGCTATGATACCAAATGTTATGAAACCAACTCCAAAAATAGAATAAAAGAGAGATCAACACCTTAGAAATTAGCCACTTCGAGGGGGAAACCTCCTTTACATTACATAAATGAACAATTCGTTTATGATACAAATGACCCAAACCTCCTTCTATATATAGGAGTCCATGGGGCCACAATATAATCCTAGCCGACCTAACAATAATAATGTAAGGGCACAATAATAACAATATTGGTGTTACAAGGGTACAACAATAACAATAAGGGGGCTACAATAATAACAATAAGGGACTAAAATAGTAATATAGGGACCTAACATAGAGACCAGTACTAAAGCTACAATTAAGAAAGAAAGTACTCAAGGTACAACATGAGATATAAAGTCACAATTGAGTTCATTTATTCTTAACACGAAAGACATTGCTAAGAAACATTTAATTGAAAAAAATTGGAGGGTGGACTATTTCAGAATTTGCAGTAATTTTGATGGTATAATCTATGCAAAAATTTGTTGATATTGCATACAGCTAACAACAATCAAATACAATTTTTTGGGTAGGTACGTTTTTTGCACTAATACATTTCTAAAAAGAAAACTGTATAGAAAAGGTACTAGAGTTAGATCTATAGCTTGGACCAATATTGTAAAGGGAAATTTAGAAGAAATGCATGACATCCATGATGAATTATTGGAATTTCTGATCTTCTTAATCCATTGTGAGTTGATTGATCTGCTCGTATGTATAATAAGCTCTACCAGTCCAGAAAATCAGCTTGAAATGAAATAGAAAATTTGGGGAAGATTGAGAAATGCCTAATGCTTCTTATGTTTCCCAGTATTAGAATTTGAGCATACCAGCTGTTATTTATATATTATTGTTGGTCTTTGTTTCTCACTGCATTTTAGTTGTGTTTCATATAACATAGGGATTCAATACATAAAGTTTGATGTATCTCCACATTCATTTATGGTATTTATAGTAAATTTGTAAGCATAAGCAACTGCTATTAGTATTTGAACTAGGTACTTGTAACACAAAACTAGTTAAATAAATAGAAACATTGATAACAATAAGTTGAGAAAATCCCCTGAATTACGATGCTTGGAAATCTAAAAAATTAATTCCTACATGCAAAAAAATCCCTTAAAATGTTGAGAGTACTGATGTATTTTTCTTAGTAGTTGAAATACAATGATTGTGGAACCATTGGTCTAAAATTGGAATGTAACTAATTTGGTTAGGAGAGAAAGAAATGATGGCACGGGAAGTGCTTCTTGCAGAATATCATTGCTATGTATTTATTGATCCTTGAAAAAAGAATTGAACTTGTTTCCAATGATGAAGTGACTTAAAAAAGTATTAACAAAACCCAAAATATTATAAGTACCAAGGAATGTGATGATTATCAAAGCAAATTGATAATCATATAGCTTGGACCAATGCCATGGGGCTTCTAATGAAAGAAAAGAGGATAATGAGAATCATGCCATTTGGACACATGATTAAGAGGACTTATCATCAAGTACTGAATGTTCCATAAATAAGATAACATATTCTTGATTCTGATGAAGCTGGAGATCTACAAGATAATGTTGCAGGTATTCCTAAGTTCCTATATGATTTGATAAAAAGGTTTTTATTTTTTATATTTCTTAATATCCTTGGACACAATGGGTAATTTACAACCATGTCAGATGTTGGAGGGACAAAACTAATAGTGAATGTACCATGTGGCTCATTTTATGGAGGATGACAAAGATATTTTATGTTTCTTGGAGAAAACTTGAAGAGAAGATACATCTAGAGACTTCTTGACATCATACCTATTAATTTCGCTTCTTGTTTTCTTTTAGCACATTAATATCAAAACAAAGGGAAAATTCCATAATGACCGTAGATAACTAGAATGACTAAAATATATGTTGTCATAAATTGATGAATATTTAGAGCAGATAAGCATCACAATTCCAAATATTAAGCATTGTATTTTTAGTAAATTTGTAAGCATAAATAAGATTAAGATGACTTAACATCAAGTACTAAATGTTCCATAAATAAGATAACATATTATTTATTCTATTGAAGCTGGAGATCTACAGGATAATGTTGCAATTATTGATAAGTCGTTATATGATTTGATAAAAAGGTTTTTATTTCTATAACTTTCTAGCTTGATTGAGAGGCACTAAAAACCAATATGAAAGAAATATTGAAATATTATTTATCGAATCTTGAAATCTTCCTTTAACAATGTAAGTTAAAATGCTACAAAGGTTATATCCATTCAAAACTAGACGACCATCATAGAAAAAAGAATCATTTGAATAGAAAAATGGATATATTCAAGACATGAACCACTTTGCACAACTTGCACTGTGAAATGGTGTGGCATGCTTCCAAAACCATTGGGAAAAGAAAATGCATTTAGAAAATGAACAGAATGTTGGAAATGAAAAATGTTTACTCTTGGTTTTCCTAGTGTTGATATAGGAGTTGCTTTCTCACTCACACTTGGTACTCTTTTTGTTAGATTGACCTACTTTTTGCGATCATTTGTTGGGAATTAATAAAATTATCTTATCTCATCTTTACCTATTCATAGTAAAGATGATATAAATTCACATAACAGTAAACAACTATCTTCAAGAATTACTGGCAATTGAAAAGCTCAATAGACTACAGAAAGTGATGATAGAAATCCTAGATTGTATGGCAAAAATACAAACTTCAGACTAGATTATTATCTTGGTTCAATAGATCTTCATGAACCAAGTATTCCAATGGTTTGAATTTTTGTCCACATGAACTTCATAGACCATTGGGTTGAATTTGAACTTCTAGCTGGTTTCTATCTCTAACTATTTTGTTTGGCGTATTTTAGTCATTGCTCACAATTTGTAGTTTTAAGCCAAAGTCTAAATTCAGATTCATGCACCCTTTCGCTATCCTTCAATCTCGTGAATATCTTCTTCTGCTTATCAAGATACTTATTATTGTATTCTGATGGTTTAAAATTCTGTCATTATGAATTACATATCCCATTGAGCTGAATTATTTTGAGGCACATGGCATCATGACATTATGTTGATATGAACTCTTTACATCTTTATATGCAGTTCATGAAAAATCTTAATTTTTAGAAGGTTCACATGGTATGCATTTTTAAACCACAGTATCCATGATGGGTAATTTACAACCATGTCAGATGTTGGAGGGAAAAAACTAACATCAACTCTGCTAATTTATGGGGACACATATTATAACATTGATAAGAAAAGTCTGAGATAGTGCAACGAGCATTGGAGTATGCAATATCAATATGCTTATTACGATAGGTGGTTATGAGAGAAACAAGAAACTATTTTTTTCTTTTCCTTGCTAAAAACAAAGGAGGATTTTTGTCTACTTGGAAATTCATATACAAGGCCACAACGAGAAGACGAGGCTGGAGATCTCCGAAGACGTCGAGGCCGCAACAAGAATACAAGAAGGAGATCGTCTAAGACGTCGCGGAGGACATGGATAACAAGATACCTGAAAAAAACAGAGAAATAAAATTAAAATAGCAGAACAACAGAACAACAAAAAAAAGAATTCACAAAAAAAATAAACAACAGAACACCAACAAATTTCTCACCTCCTCACCCCTGCGCAACACTAAGACCCTGCAACAGCAAACAACAAACACGACATACAACAAACACAACAAATAATTGACACAATTTCAAAAATGGTAATAACCCTGAAACCTCTTCAGGTTTGCGGGCCGATATATTTATAAACAAAAGTTTGGCCGAATTATTTTAAAAGTTCGGCCGAACTAATAGTTCGGCCGAAATTTAGTTGTCGATTTTCCCATCTCTGACCAAAAATTTGTTTGCCCATGTCATCAATACGCCATCAATGTAAACTACAGAATTAGTTCAGCCGAACTAATTCAGAAAGTTCGATCGAACTGTTGGGAAAATGATTTTTCTGCCCCCGATTCTCACAAAAGTGTAACCCACCTTCGCGGTTGGACCCATACTCAAATATAATATTAGAGAATTTTTATTTTTATTTTTATAAGTATAGTAATGTTAACTTTTAAATCATAAATTACACGTAAAAGAAGTTAAATAATTTACATATTTTGTATTTTTATTACTTAATAATATAATTTATTTTTAGAAAAATATTTACCAAAAATTTATTTTTAATTTAATAAAATTATTATTTTTACGCTCTCTTTTCTATTATTTTCAAATATTAGAGAAACAAGTGTATATGTGTGTGTGTGTGTGTGTGTGTGTGTGCCTCACAAAATTTAATACTAGAGGACAGGGGAGGGACTACGTGCAATAGAGCGTCTATGCTCCCTGCAGACATTACAACCACCGAATCACATATATTAAGTAGTAGAACCTCTATCGACCATGGAATTAGCAGAAAACTCCTGATCCACCTCCCTTCGCTGAGAAGAGTTAGATCCACCAAGTTCCCACTATGCACTCATATGAAAATCATCTCAACAAACCCTGTCACTAGTAAGAGATGCAAACGTTTTTTCTTCTTTTGTTTGGTATGGGCCAGATATGCTTTTGCAGACTTTCAATCTTCCACACAGGGTGTTTACACATCGATATTCATGGGTGGATTATTGCAACTACGTTATTGCGATCAGGGAGATCTGTACAATATGACAAGGGCGAATGGATTATGTGTGCAAAGCCTCGAATCAACCCTGTCATTTACGATGGAAAGATCGTTTTGTATAAAGAGAGGCTGAAATAACCCAGGTCTGGAAAAATCTAAGAGGAAGGAAGTTGTAGATCATAGGTATTACTCGGATCTAGCTCATGTCGAGGGAAAAAAAATTACCGATACGTTTCCAACGGCTAATCTGTGGCCTTCCCTAGTTTATCAAGGATCCCTCACAAATATATCGATAACAAGCTCTATACATGGTGGTAGGGGTCTGATACAGACTTATTCGAATCCATCTTCTCTGATCTTTCCGGATATGAAGGCCCCTGATGGTAAATCATTACTAGTTTGGGTGCATGCATCAGATAAGACCTCCCAGTTGAAATAGATCATCCGACAACAACTGGGCTACCCATTACAACAAAAAAATTTAATTTGTGGTGTCATATATATGCATCATGAACGAAGCCTTCATGAATATAATGGCCTTTCCACATCCACAATCATCATCAACTTGATATTGAGAGGCGCAAAAATAGGATCAAGTAAATCAAAAGGAGTAGGAGGTGTTGTTGGCCCTAGTTTATCCAAAGGTACATAACCAAATCAAGAACACATAAACGAAAACCTCTCATTCAAATACATTCTCCAAGGAAAATTGGTGGGACACAACACCCCATGTCCATATATTGTGGAGCAACTAAATCATGTTCCAGAATTGATCATAGATATTCTGGAAACAAATGAAATTTATTTAAAATATGAAGCTCAAGCCATTATTTGCAGATTCAACATCTTTTGCCCCAAACCAATAGATCTATTCCACTAGATCCTCATAAGCTAGTCACTATATTGTGAGATTCACTTATGTGCTAAAGGTTTCTTCATTGTAAAGTTTGCAACATCAGTAGAACGATATTATGTCCTACAATAAGGAACATGGTTTTGGGGATTCACGGGGATTTTCATCACTCCATAGTTCCTGAAATTTGATGCAAACACAATGAAAGTATCAAGAATGTCGGTTTGGGTTAGGATGTATAATCTTCCCCTTCATTTATAGCACCAAAAAGCCCTAGAAGGTATCAGGAAAATATTGGGGAGATACATCAAAATAGACACACAAATAATGGAAAAACAAATCTACACCTTTTCTAGAATATGTGTGGAGGTGGGCCTCAATAAAGGTTTGTCAGATCACATAAAACTGACACACAACAATCAAAGCTAGACACAAGACTTAGATTTCAAGAACACAAAATTTAGATGATGAATATGCCGAAAGACGGGACCTCTACAAAATACTTGTTCTGAAGACAAGAAAGACACAAGAAGGAAGAAGAAAACATGAAACTAGTCCAAAGGATGGAAATTTCGTCCACCCTCACCACACGAGGAAGAGGAAGAAGAAGAAATGGATCCCCATTCAAATTAAGTAAAACAAAATATGCAAGAAAACATAGAAAATGAGGATACAAACGGTGTCGGGGCAGACATTCCTGCTCCCAAAGTACAACGAGAGATTATTCCAGAAGCTAAAGAATTGGGGGCCTCTAAACGTCACCATGTTTAAGAAATCTTGGACACAAAAAGGAATATCCAAGAATGGAAGCCGAAAATCAGCTAACAATTGTATCTACCACGCCATCTCAAGCAGAATGGAGGAAAGTAGAAAATAAGAAATGGAGAAAAGTTTAACTATTTCTCTATTAGTTTTGTAATGGCCTTTATAATCACTAGTTAATTATTGACTGGTGTGATGGAATGCTTATATAATATACAACATGTAATTATTTTTTCATTAATATATATATATATATATAATTTGAAAATATGAAACTGACTCAATTTTCAATTTAGGGTTTTGTCTTTTTTAGTATAAGTTAGAGTAGTGACATATTTTTGTAATTTTTTAGTAGAATTTGATGTTATTTAAATTTAAGTTTATTGGTAAGTAAATCAAATTGAGAATATTTAAAGTGTCAAAATATAATTGGGAAACTTTAAAACAAAATTATTAAAGTACAAATTACATTCTAAAAATGGATAATCAATTTAAGAAGTGTGAATATAATACAAAAATAAATTTTGAAAATGGACAACTATTATGAAAATGTGAATTTCAAATATCATATCAGAAATTATTTTTAAGATATTCTACAAACAAAGCACACTCATTCACCATATATTAATAATAACAAATAAAAACTATCCATAACCAACTTACCTAGCTATATCAAATATCAAATATTTTAATAACCATAAAAAATTCGATACATTTTTATGAATGCATAATACAAACCCTTTTAATTATGGTAGAAATCATTGAAATCACCTTTAATTATCATGTTTTAAGGTTTTACAATGGGTTCTGAATCATCTATAGCTTTAAGCAATGTCAATGATGGCCAAAATTAGTCTAACAAGTACTTGTCGTGCACCATGTAAGAAACATGGGAGGCTTGATATGGCAATTGTATGGGGAACTTAACATCAAATACTATATTACTACAATTGGTATCATAATCTAAATCAATTATTGAACTTTAGGATTGTCTTCAACTAGGGAGAGATCATATTTAACAATCTCATTGTCCCATTATAAAGATTTATTCTAGTCTTACCTAAGCCTAATAACATACTAATTTTTCATGTTGCTATAATTCATGGATGAATATGTGCTTCTTGTAATTTCCAAAATTGCAGACATAAATGGACCCCAGAGTTACTTCCTTACACCTCCATTTACTTGCATTTATTTATTAAATAATCTCCCACATAGAGTTTTCATATTACATAAGTTAAGCTATAAAATCCTTAGATATTATTGGAGGTTTTATGTGTAGGAAAAGTTTATGCTCATTATACACATGTACAATAATGAGACTAACCTATGGTCAGGGTAGTGTGGTCCCTACATGGAGAGACCTATAAAAGGATGTAAAGATAGATCATTGAAGAGGATTGTGTGGAAGATTTTGTAAGGGAGAGAAGATGAGTCTAAAATCTTTGTGATGGCTTTGTAAATATTTTGAGATTTGTAATGGAGGATGCATTGGGGATTTTTTAATGTAAACTTCATGTTTCTCTAATAAATGAACGGAATATTTTTCCAAATTTAGCTTCTATAAGTCTTCAATATAATAATGAATATGTTATTAAGTGTTTAATTAACCTTTAATATATCTTTAACGAATCTTTGTATGCTTGGTTAAAATATGACTATCTTGAATCATGTTAGTAATTCATCCTTTGCACAAGATCCTAGTCTAAAAATTTTGCAATTCATGTAAATGTCTCAAGTGAGGCCTTCTCTAATCTCTAGGGTTGAAAGTGTTGATGCTTATAGTGTTTTGTTGGCTAAAGAACTCAAATCCTATGTGTGATTCCCCGAGCCAACATATCCTAAGCATTTGGCTCATAATAGATCTTTGCAATAAACTAATTTGAAAATGAGAAGTTAGTATTTCATGTATAAATTCACTATATATTTATAGAAACTCCGTGGAAGGTTCCAAGAGGGTTTCAAAACCTTAACCCTAAATCTAGTTATCAAAAACTTAATAAAAAGAGAGAAGAGCTTAAAATTTTCACTAGTTACCAAGTTTTATTCCATAGTATAAGGAGTGTCAAAGAAATGCTAAAAGAAGATAGAAAAAATCCTATTATAAAGGATTCTAAAAGACTATAATATCTCATAGCTTTATAGTAAACTTGAAAATATTTAAAATTTACATTGTAATCTCCATAATATAAAGAAAAAATAGCACACTTATTTATTAACTATTGTTTTTATTATATAGATTTTTAAGGTAAATATTCATGTCTCAATATATGTATTTAGTAATAAATGTAAAAAATAATATATATATATATATGATCATTGAATTAACTATAAATGTGTTTAATGAATTTTAGTCTTCAATTCCAACACAGAATTTTTAAGTTATTATGGACATCTCGGTACATAGTGGAATCATGTTATCTAGAAGGAGAAATGAACATGGAGTGGGAAAATGTGTTCATATCACTTGGACTCTAAATTGGATAGCTACCGTGGTGAGTGTAATGGACATGCATTTAATGTCTCACGGGCTATAGTTACGCAATGGATATATGCATTTAATGTGGATGGACGGGCATCTAAGTGGTTCTGTGCTAGGGAAGGAATAATAGTGAACCGTTGACAACAATGGGATCGTATGAGCTCAAATCAAATTTGCTTGCTTCGTTGATGAAGTGTTAGAAGCTACAAGAAATTTATTTTTTCGTGGATGCGTGTTGGGTCATTAAGAAGTTGAAAGACTACAAGGTGGACACTCGATTGCCTGGAGATGGCGCAAAGGATACCTAAAGGAAATTTTATTTAAAAAATAATTTTTATTTTAAGATTTAGAAAAATCAATAACTAGTCGGTATTATAAGGTAAGATTCAAGTTTAAATCTAATTGGTGGTTGTTATATTCGTTAAATTGATATCAATATTTTATAATATATTTGTGAGATTACTTTATTTTATTTTATATATATTATGAAAATAGATCGATTTAGGTTTATTATATTGATATAAATTTATAAAGTTGATTTAGGTTTAGTAAATTTATAAAGTTAATTATAATAATTATGATCAATTATAGTTAATCATGATCTAAGTTTAGTAGGTTCATCTAGATTGACTAGATCAATGTGTTCAAACATGGACAACACGGACAACCATAGTGAACTATAGTGAGTCATAATATATCATAGTCAACTATAATTAGATGTCGACAACCATAGTCATCCATAGTCAATTATATGCCAATTCTAACTAGCACAACCACATTACTAAATGTGGTTGATATACACAATACCTTCATATATTGTTAATAATTGTTAAGTGTATGGTAGGAATTTATAAATCCTAATATTAAGTATAGGGTTTAATATTAGAGTTTATAATATTGCACATTTATAATATAGAGTTTAATATTAGGGTTTATAATATAGAGTGTTTAATATATAGGGTTTTTAATAGTAGGATTTATAAATATTAGAGTTTATAATATTGGGATAATATAAGAATTTATAATATCAAAATTTATGACATTGGGTTTATAATATAAGGTTTATAATATTATGGTTTATGCTTTATAATATTAGGGTTTAATGTATATGATTTATAATATAGGGTTTTTAACATTGGATTTAACATTAGAGTTTATAATATTGAGTTTATAATGCAGGGTTTTTAATATTAGGATTTAAAATATTGGGTTTAATATTAAGGTTTATAATTTTAGGTTTTGGGTAAAAAATCGAAGGTGGATTACACTTTTGTGAGATTCGCGGGCGGAAAAGTCATTTTCCCAACAGTTTGGCTGAACTTTTATAATAGTTTGGCCGAACTTTCGAAATTAGTTCGGCTGAACTAATTTTTCCGTTTACATTGACAACGTATTAACGACATGGGCAAACAGATTTTTGGCCGGAGATGCGAAAACCTGCAACCAAAGTTTGGCCGAACTAACAGTCTGACCGAACTATTAGTACGACTGAACTTTTAAAATAGTTCAGCCAAACCTTTTCTTATAAATATACCTCTCTGCAAACCTTAACACGTTTCGGGCTTATTACCGTTGTATGTTTGTTGTCTCACATCATCTGTTTGCAGGGGCTTGGTGTTGTGCTATGGCGACGAGGTGAGGTGTTGCTCTATTTTTTTGTGATTTTTTTTTGTTGATTTTTATTTGCTTGATTTTAATTTTAATTTTTTTTGTTCGCAAGGAATTTGATCTGCGTCCTCCACGACAAGATTTTTTACCGTTGTCTGTTTTTTGTCTCGCGTTTGTCTGTGTCGCTTCATCTGTTTGCAGGGGCTTGGTGTTGCATCACGACGATGAGGTGAGGTGTTGCTCTATTTTTTGTGATTTTTTTTGTTGATTTTTTCTTGTTTGATTTTAATTTTAATTTTTTTTGTTCGCATGGAATTTGATCTGCATCTTGCACGACGTCTTTGGCGATCTCCCACCTTGTCTTCTCGTTGCGGCCTTGTCCTCTTGTCGTCTCCAAATTTCCAGGTATACGTCATCGTAACATCTGCTTTTAGCAAGTTAAAAAAATAAAATTAGTCATTAAAATTGAAATATGAAGATCTTAATAAATTCTACACCATAGACATGACCAACTACTGTAACTCCAATGTAGAGCATAAAACTCAAAACTTTGATGGCCCCAGACACTTTTCACCTTGGTAGATATGGAAAATATACAAAATAAAGACAAAAGGGCATGGGAAGGAAAAAGGGACAATCGATTCCAGGACTTGAGAAGATTTTTCTACAATATACATATTTTTGTGGCTTTATTGGATCACTCACTACTCATCCTGCTTCAACTAGGGAGTCTCAGTCTTTGTATAATTATGTGTTAGTACTACATCGAGGTCTCTGATCTGTCTGCACGCACCTCTTTACTTCTGGTTATCTGGTTATGTATGTGTATTCCTTTCGATGTACAGGGAATATATTTCATGATAAATATGTGACATTCATTCATTCTTTGAATTGCTATCATTGTTAGGGTCCCTTCGGTACCTCCCGATCGTATAATTATGTGTTAGTACTACGTCGAGGTCTCTGATTTGTCTGCACACATCTCTTTACTTCTGGTTTTCTGGTTATGTATGTGTATTCCTTTCGATGTACATTCATTGAAAGAAGTTTCATGATCAATACTTGATATGCATTCATTCTTTGAATTATTATCACTGTTATGGTCCCTTCGGTACCTCCTTGCCACTTCTAAGAGCTCATGGGAAGGAAAAAGGGACAATCGATTCCAAGACTTAGCAATATTTTTCTATAATATAAATATTTTTGTTGTTTTATTGGATCACTCAACTACTCATCCTCCTTCAACTAGGGAGTCTTGGTCTCTGTATAATTATGTGTTAGTACTACATCGAGGTCTCTTATCTGTCTGCACGCATCTCTTTACTTTTGGTTGTATGGTTATGTATGTGTATTCCTTTCAATGTAAGAGGAAGAGATTTCATGATCAATACTTGATATGCATTCATTCTTTGAATTTTTATCACTGTTAGGGTCCCTTCGGTACCTCCCGACCATATAATTATGTGTTAGTGCTACATCGAGGTCTCTGATCTGTCTGCACGCATCTCTTTACTTCTGGTTGTCTAGTTATGTATGTGTATTCCTTTCGATGTACAGGGATGATATTTCATGATCAATACCTGATATGCATTCATTATTTGAATTTTTATCACTGTTAGGGTCCCTTCAGTACCTTTCGTCTGCTTCTAAGAGCTCTAGCGAATAGTCTCCATTCTTGTAATTTGAAAGAGAAATAAAAGATACTTTCTATCTGTCTCCATTCTTGTAATTTGAAAGTAGTTATTTGGAACATGAAAAGTCTTGATCAACATCTAGATGTAATTATAGCATATGAATAAATACTTATTCGTCTTAGAAATAATATATGTTTTCTTTTCTTATCTACCAAAGTATTCTTAGTATTCAACAAACTATAAAATAGAAGAGAAAATCACCTCAAATAAATTCACACAGAATTCAACAACATAATGAACATAAATTCACACAAAATTCAGCAACAGAATGAACATAAATTCACACAGAATTCATCAACATAATGAACAAAAATTCGCATAGAATGAACAAAATTAAACACCGCAAATAAATTCACACACATAATTGAGCAACTCAGAACACTCGTATCTTTATTCAATGGTTTTACATAAACACTCAGCTTTCATACATCCAAAGAAATTTATAGCATGTCATTTCTAGATGCGATTTCTCCCATAAAATTTAAGGCAAGCTTTAAGGAAAACCATGCACATGCCATTTCTCCCACAAACTAAAGGCTTTCTCCCATTAATTCAAGGCAAACTTTAAGGCCTAAAAACTAAACCTAAAGTGGTTGAAGTCTCATATAATTTTGAACCTCCATAGGATTTTATTCTATCTGTTGAGTGTTAACTTCTACAAGTTCTAAAGGCAGAGTCTGTAAAGGGCTAGGTAGCCTCTAGATCTCATATTTTCTCAAAGGTGACATATCCAGTAAATGCCCCTACAGTCAATCTCTGGAACAGATCTAAATAGAGGTTCTTCTTTTTAATATCCTTAAACCACTACCACTTTAAGGAAAACCGTGTACATGTGTCATTTCTCCCTTCCCCCATAAAATTTTAGGCAAACCTTAAGGCATGTGTCATTTTTATTTCATTTCTTCCATAAAATATAAGGCAATTTGTCATTTCTCCCACAAACTCATAAAGGTGTGACTTTTGACATAACTTCATCAACCACTACCACTAGTTGTTTTAGTAAGTGCATAAAACCACCACCACTTTAAGGAAAACAATGTATATATGTGTCATTTCTCCCATAAAATTTTAGGAAAACCTTAAGGCATTTTTCATTTCTATGTCATTTCTATGTCGTTTCTCCCATAAACTATAATGAAATGTCATTTCTCCCATATACTATAAGGCAAACCATGTACACGTCATTTCTCTCTTAAACTCTACGTAAGGTAAAATTTAAGGCATGTCATTTCTAGATGTGATTTCTCCCATAAACTTAAGGCAAACTTTAAGGAAAACCATGCACATGCCATTTCTCCCAGGAAAACTTTAAGGCCTAAAAACTGAACCTAAAGTGTTTGAAATTCCATAGGATTTTGAACTTCCATAGGATTTTAGTCTCTGTGTTGAGTGTTAACTTCTACAAGTTCTAAAGGCAGAGTCTGTAAAGGGCCAGGTAGCCTCTGGATCTCATCTTTTCTCAAAGGTGACATATCCAGTAAATTCCACTACAGTCAATCTCTGGAACATATCTCAATAGAAGTTCTCCATTTTAATATCCATAAACCACCACCACTTTAAGGCATACCATGTACATGTGTCATTTCTAAAACTTTAAGGAAAACCATGCACATGCCATTTCTCCTAGGCAAACATTAAGGCCTAAAAAATGAACCTAAAGTGGTTGAACTTCCATAAAATTTTAATCTATCTGTTAAGTGTTAACTTCTACAAGTTCTAAAGGCAGAGTCTGTAAAGGGCCATGTAGCCTCTGGATCTCATATTTTCTCAAAGGTGACATATCCAGTAAATTCCCCTACAGTCAATCTCTGGAACATATCTAAATAGAATTACTTCATTTTAATATCCATAAACCACTACCAATTTAATTCATGTGTCATTTATGTGTCATTTATTTGTCATTTCTCCCATAAACTATAAGGCAATGTCATTTCTCCCATATACTAGAAGGAAAAATTTAAGGCAAAACATATACATGTGATTTCTCTCTTAAACTCTACACAAGGAAAAATTTAAGGCATTTAATTTATAGATGTGATTTCTCCCATAAACTTAAGGAAAAATTTAAGGCTAACCATGCACATGCCATTTCTCCTAGGAAAAATTTAAGGTCTAAAAACTAAACCTAAAGTGGCTTAACTTCCATAGGATTTTGAACTTCCATAGGATTTTATTATGTCTATTGAGTGTTAACTTCTACAAGTTCTAAAGGCAGAGTTTGTAAAGAGCTAGGTAGCCTCTAGATCTCATCTTTTCTCAAAGGTGACATATCCAGTAAATGCCCCTACAATCAATCTCTGGACATATCTAAATAGAAGTTCTTCATTTTAATATCCATAAACCACTACTACTTTAAGGCAAACTATGTACATGTGTCATTTCTCCCATAAAATCTTGGGAAAACTTTAAAGCATGTGTCATTTCTCAAAGCTGTTACACATCATTTTTTCACTGTCCCTGCAATTCCCATCCCGAACATTGGAGGCTCATTTATGTGACCAAAATAAAGTGTCATGCCTTGGAAATATCATCATTGCATCCCTTGCCCTGAGTACAAAATTCCTTTTGTTGAAAATTTCCTGAACAGACCATCAGAAACACCTATTTTTGCCTTGGCGTTGATAGCCTGTTATGCCCTCATGCCAATGAGGAAGATTAACACTGGCCCTCGTGCTAATAGGCACTTTGTCTCAGTTATATGCCCGTGCCAATCTGTTTATGGATTTTTTTTTAAAAATAGAGGTGAATTTTCCATCATAACAACTTCGTGGGCGAGTCATAGGGAGTGGTTCGACTGAATAACCACGACCTTCATCCTTTGGCCTCTTGTTTCCACCTTTTGGGGAAACCTCCCAAGGGATAAGGCCTCCCTTCCACCATGGTACAGATCCCAACCTCCTCCTCTCCCTATATAAATATAGCCATCTGCCGTTGATGTGCTAGCTGAACTGAAAATATTGTTGTAGAAATGCTGAAGAGATTTCTATTCACTTTGCTTGAAAAAGATAGAACAGAAGAGACCCCTATTGAGAGAGCTCAGGCTTGTGTCTTCATCCTATCTGAATTCCCTGACATTCAATGAGACGTGCTTCTACGAACCTCCCGTCAAGGAGGCCACGTACATCAAGGCTCGGGTTAGCTCTTTCTTCTATTAATACATATGCATGACTATTGTCTAGTTCCCATCTTGCGTTAATGTGTTTTATTTGATGCAATATTCTTAACTCTCCTTGACTGGTTAGTAGTTATGAATGAGATTGTTGTTGCGTATGTTGCTCTTGTTTGTTGATCTTTATTTCATTTCTTCCATAAAATATAAGGCAATTTGTCATTTCTCCCACAAACTCATAAAGGTGTGACTTTTGACATAACTTCATCAACCACTACCACTAGTTGTTTTAGTAAGTGCATAAAACCACCACATGAGAAAACAATGTATATATGTGTCATTTCTCCCATAAAATTTTAGGAAAACCTTAAGGCATTTTCATTTCTATGTCATTTCTACATGCGTTTCTCCCATAAACTATAATGAAATGTCATTTCTCCCATATACTATAAAGCTAAACCATGTGCACGTCATTTCTCTCTCTTAAACTCTACGTAAGGTAAAATTTAGAGCATGTCATTTCTAGATGTGATTTCTCCCATAAACTTAAAGTGTTTTAAGAGGAAAACCATGCACATGCCATTTCTCCCCGGGAAGAAAACTTTAAGGCCTAAAAAAGAAGCGAACCTAAAGTGTTTGAAATTCCATAGGATTTTGAACTTCCATAGGATTTTAGTCTCTGTGTTGAGTGTTAACTTCTACAAGTTCTAAAGGAAGAGTCTGTAAAGGGCCAGGTAGCCTCTGGATCTCATCTTTTCTCAAAGGTGACATATCCAGTAAATTCCACTACAGTCAATCTCTGGAACATATCTAAATAGAAGTTCTCCATTTTAATATCCATAAACCACCACCACTTTAAGGCATACCATGTACATGTGTCATTTCTAAAACTTTAAGGAAAACCATGCACATGCCATTTCTCCCCCAGAGCAAACATTAAGGCCTAAAAATAGACCTAAAGTGGTTGAACTTCCATAAAATTTTAATCTGTCATTAAGTGTTAACTTCTACAAGTTCTAACCTAGGAAGTCATATGAGGGCCATGTAGCCTACGGATCTCATATTTTATATATTTTCTCAAGGTGACATATCCGATGAGATTCCCCTCAGTCAATCTCTGGAACATATCTAAATAGAAGTTCTTCATTTTAATATCCATGAACCACTACCACTTTAATTCATGTGTCATTTATGTGTGTCATTTATTTGTCATTTGTGTCATTTCTCCCATAAACTATAAGGCAATGTCATTTCTCACATATACTATAAGGAAAACTTTAAGGCAAACCATGTACATGTCATTTCTCTCTTAAACTCTACGTGAGGCAAACTTTAAGGCATGTCATTTTTAGATGTGATTTCTCCCATAAACTTAAGGAAAACTTTAAAGAAAACCATACACATGCCATTTCTCCCAGGCAAACTTTAAGGCCTAAAAACTGAACCTAAAGTCGTTGAACTCTCATAGGATTTTGAACTTCCATAGGATTTTAGTATTTCTGTTGAGTGTTAACTTCTACAAGTTCTAAAGGCAGAGTATGTAAAGGGCCAGGTAGCCTCTGTATCTCATCTTTTCTCAAAGGTGACATGTCCAGTAAATGCCCTACCCTCCAATCTCTGGACCTTATCTAAATAGAAGTTCTTCATTTTAATATCCATAAACCACTACTACTTTAAGGCAAACTATGTACATGTGTCATTTCTCCCATAAAAATCTTGGGAAAACTTTTAAAGCATGACATTTCTGAAAATTTGTTACACATCATTTTTCTTGTCCTGCAATTCCCATCCCGAACATTAGGCTCATTTATGTGATAAAATAAAGTGTCATGCCTTGGAAATATCATCATTGCATCCCTTGCCCTGAGTATAAAATTCTATTTGTTGAGCAAATTTCTGAGCAGGACCATGGAAGCCTATTTTTTCCTTTGCACTGGTAGCCTGTTATGCCCTCGTGCCAATAAGGAAAAATAACACTGAGCCAGTGCCAGTTGGCATTTTGTCCCAGTGAGATTCTCGTGCCAATCTGTTTATGGAAAATTTTTTTAAAATAGAGGTGAAGTTTCAATCAAAACAACTTCATGGATGAGTCATAGGGAGTGGTTCGACTAAATAACCATGGCATTCCTCCTTTGGCCTCTTGTTTCCACATTTTTGGGAAGCCTCCAAAGGGATAAGGCCTCCCTCCCACTATGGTAGGGATCTCAACCTCCTCCTCTCCCTCTATAAATATAGCCCATCTGCCGTTGATGTGCTAGCTGAACTGAAAATATTGTTGTAGAAATGCTGAAGAGATTTCTATTCACTTTGCTTGAAAAAGATAGAACAGAAGAGACCCCTATTGAGAGAGCTCAGGCTTGTGTCTTCATCCTATCTGAATTCCCTGACATTCAATGAGACGTGCTACGGCTGAACCCCGCTGAAGGAGGCCGCGACATCAAGGCTTGGTTGTAGCTCTTTCTTCTATCAATACATATGCATGACTATTGTTTGGTTCCCATTTTGCGTTGATGTATTTTATTTGATGCAATATGCTTAACCCTCCTTGACTGGTTAGTAGTTATGAATGAGATTGTTGTTGCGTACGTTTCTCTTGTTTGTTGATCTTATTTCATTTCTTCCATAAAATATAAGGCAATTTGTCATTTCTCCCACAAACTCATAAAGGTGTGACTTTTGACATAACTTCATCAACCACTACCACTAGTTGTTTTAGTAAGTGCATAAAACCACCACCACTTTAAGGAAAACAATGTATATATGTGTCATTTCTCCCATAAAATTTTAGGAAAACCTTAAGGCATTTTTCATTTCTATGTCATTTCTATGTCGTTTCTCCCATAAACTATAATGAAATGTCATTTCTCCCATATACTATAAGGCAAACCATGTACACGTCATTTCTCTCTTAAACTCTACGTAAGGTAAAATTTAAGGCATGTCATTTCTAGATGTGATTTCTCCCATAAACTTAAGGCAAACTTTAAGGAAAACCATGCACATGCCATTTCTCCCAGGAAAACTTTAAGGCCTAAAAACTGAACCTAAAGTGTTTGAAATTCCATAGGATTTTGAACTTCCATAGGATTTTAGTCTCTGTGTTGAGTGTTAACTTCTACAAGTTCTAAAGGAAGAGTCTTTAAAGGGCCAGGTAGCCTCTGGATCTCATCTTTTCTCAAAGGTGACATATCCAGTAAATTCCACTACAGT
This sequence comes from Pinus albicaulis, assembly GCA_034641835.2. Lineage (NCBI taxonomy): Eukaryota > Viridiplantae > Streptophyta > Pinopsida > Pinales > Pinaceae > Pinus > Pinus albicaulis. The sequence goes on along the minus strand of MU968382.1, from coordinate 7,827,047 downwards.
CAATCTCTGGAACATATCTAAATAGAAGTTCTCCATTTTAATATCCATAAACCACCACCACTTTAAGGCATACCATGTACATGTGTCATTTCTAAAACTTTAAGGAAAACCATGCACATGCCATTTCTCCTAGGCAAACATTAAGGCCTAAAAAATGAACCTAAAGTGGTTGAACTTCCATAGAATTTTAATCTATCTGTTAAGTGTTAACTTCTACAAGTTCCAAAGGCAGAGTCTGTAAAGGGCCATGTAGCCTCTAGATCTCATATTTTCTCAAAGGTGACATATCCAGTAAATTCCCCTACAGTCAATCTCTGGAACATATCTAAATAGAATTTCTTCATTTTAATATCCATAAACCACTACCAATTTAATTCATGTGTCATTTATGTGTCATTTATTTGTCATTTTTATGTCATTTCTCCCATAAACTATAAGGCAATGTCATTTCTCCCATATACTAGAAGGAAAAATTTAAGGCAAAACATATACATGTGATTTCTCTCTTAAACTCTACACAAGGAAAAATTTAAGGCATGTCATTTATAGATGTGATTTCTCCCATAAACTTAAGGAAAAATTTAAGGCTAACCATGCACATGCCATTTCTCCTAGGAAAAATTTAAGGTCTAAAAACTAAACCTAAAGTGGCTTAACTTCCATAGCATTTTGAACTTCCATAGGATTTTATTATGTCTATTGAGTGTTAACTTCTACAAGTTCTAAAGGTAGAGTTTGTAAAGAGCTAGGTAGCCTCTAGATCTCATCTTTTCTCAAAGGTGACATATCCAGTAAATGCCCCTACAATCAATCTCTGGACATATCTAAATATAAGTTCTTCATTTTAATATCCATAAACCACTACTACTTTAAGGCAAACTATATACATGTGTCATTTCTCCCATAAAATCTTGGGAAAACTTTAAAGCATGTGTCATTTCTCAAAGCTGTTACACATCATTTTTTCACTGTCCCTGCAATTCCCATCCCGAACATTGGAGGCTCATTTATGTGACCAAAATAAAGTGTCATGCCTTGGAAATATCATCATTGCATCCCTTGCCCTGAGTACAAAATTCCTTTTGTTGAAAATTTCCTGAACAGACCATCAGAAACACCTATTTTTGCCTTGGCGTTGATAGCCTGTTATGCCCTCATGCCAATGAGGAAGATTAACACTAGCCCTCGTGCTAATAGGCACTTTGTCTCAGTTATATGCCCGTGCCAATCTGTTTATGGATTTTTTTTTTAAAATAGAGGTGAATTTTCCATCATAACAACTTCGTGGGCGAGTCATAGGGAGTGGTTCGACTGAATAACCACGACCTTCATCCTTTGGCCTCTTGTTTCCACCTTTTGGGGAAACCTACCAAGGGATAGGGCCTCCCTTCCACCATGGTACAGATCCCAACCTCCTCCTCTCCCTATATAAATATAGCCATCTGCCGTTGATGTGCTAGCTGAACTGAAAATATTGTTGTAGAAATGCTGAAGAGATTTCTATTCACTTTGCTTGAAAAAGATAGAACAGAAGAGACCCCTATTGAGAGAGCTCAGGCTTGTGTCTTCATCCTATCTGAATTCCCTGACATTCAATGAGACATGCTTCAGCTGAACCCCGCTGAAGGAGGCTGCGACATCAAGGCTTGGTTGTAGCTCTTTCTTCTATCAATACATATGCATGACTATTGTTTGGTTCCCATTTTGCGTTGATGTATTTTATTTGATGCAATATGCTTAACCCTCCTTGACTGGTTAGTAGTTATGAATGAGATTGTTGTTGCGTATGTTTCTCTTGTTTGTTGATCTTAGTGCAGGTATCCAAGCGTCACTATGGAAGAATCATGACCCGCCAAGACAAGAATCGAGAGGCCACCATTACAACAGCCACAATAAAAGCGTTGGACTCTAGGTAGGTTGATCTACCTCATCTATTTCATTCATTAATTAGGAACCTACACTCTAGCTTGTCTCTTTATTACTAGACCCACTCTAGGGCTAAACGGATCGTCTCTGTCCACAGAGAGGATTTACCTTCATAACAAATTGGCGACTCTACTGGGGATCAGTGTGAGTTTGTCTTTTTTCCCTTGTCTAGTTGACTTCGGTCGTTTGCTTGATTTTCTATCTTTTATGGCTTCTCTGATTGTTGAGAGTTTTCTTGTTCAACTCCAGAGTGTCAAGAATGACCTCTGTTCATTGGTTTTCCCATTATTCCATAAATATATGACTTGGCGCACTTTTTGATTGAATAATCACGCCGATTGGCGCATGTTGCTTATGTTGCAGTAGCGCCAACCCCTGTTTAGCACAGATTACCGCCTTACGGTCGCGTTAAATCCTATAGGGTTTGGTTAACATCTCTTTTGACGTTTTTGGTTAGTTCTTCTTGGCTCTGGGTGGTTTTCTGATTTGCAATTTTTTTCTTGGGATTGTTTTGACTGTCGTAATATTTCTCTTCTCAGTTGTTTTTCCATGTTCTTATCAGTGCAGTTTATGGCCTTAGAGTTTCTAAGTGTCTTTGCTCACTCAGAATTTTGATTGGAAGTCAAGTCTATTGATTCTTGTTAGTCTCATCCTTTGATCAATTGCGTTGAAGTCTTTCTTGATCCTTTGAACATATGTTTGGTTGAATGATCATTTCAAGTTTCGTTTGATTCTTCTTCTCACCATTCCAAGCATAGATCACATTACTCGTTTAGATCATTTCGAAAGCTTTCTCTTTATTTGGAGGAGTGCATCATTGGTTTGAGTGTTTTTTTCGTGTTTTTGTTGCTTTCATCGAATCATTCAATTTAGCTCTTTACATTCACAATCCTCGAAGTAGTGCTTGTTTTGTTTTTTCATGTAATTAGTGCATTGTGTGCTTCATTTCATTGAAAAAATAAAAAAATTGTGTTCTTTCGTTTGCATGAAAAAGATAAAGTTATTTTGCATAACTAGTGCCTGATTACTAGGAAAGAGTTTTTCGTTTTTTGCTTGATTGTATTAGATGCATTAGCGGATTTCTTCGTGTGATTTCATTGATTGCTATTGTTTGAAAGATCTCTATCCTTCTCTTAATTAGCATTGATTGAATGGAAAATCGTGTTCATTTGCATATAGTTTGCATTTAGGAAATTTGAGATCAAAATTCCGTAAGGCCTTGAAATTGAAACACTAATTCAAGATCGACTATAAAATCAATTCAATTTACCTAAGGAAACATTGGAACCTAGAGAGAATGTTTTAGTGGTCTAGGCTAGAGACGTGTTCCGATGTCTTAAAACCTAGTAGTTTTCGTTTGCCTTCTAGCTTTAGACAACATTAGTACGGACTTGTGCTGCCCGTACCATCGAGTATATAAATGGAGACCACATTAGGTTCAAATCCTTTATCGATAGGAAGCTGAGTCTACCACCCTATAGCAGTTCACAAAAAATTGGTACACCCTCTTTCTTAGATTACATGAGTAGTCATTTCGATCTTTTCGTGACTCCTTAAAAAGAGAAGAGATCATTGAGAAATTGTCCTTTCACGCTCGTTTAAAATTGAAAGTGACTAGAGTCATATTTTATCTGTTTCTTGACTCTTAAAAAATGAAATATCAAAATCTGGTTTAAATATTGTAAAATTAATTACCCACGATAACATGCCCGTTAAAAGTTTGTTACTTGACTTGTTTTTGTTTTTCCTTAGACTCTTATCTTGAAGCCTTCGTTTGATTATCTCTTTTTCCTTTATGTTTTCAAATACGGTCACAGTGGTAGAACCACCAGTTTCATCGTCTTCTTCACTGCCTCCTAGTGGTAGTTCCTTTCATGGCATTTCTTACGAAACCCCTCAGTCCACTAGGTCTGTCGAGTTTTCATAGCCTATTCTCCCGACTGTCTTACCTCTTGCTACCCGATCTCCCCCTAAAGAGTCAGTTGAGTTCAATTGGCCTCCTCCAGGTGCTTGGTCTAGTTTTGGGTACGAGGAAGAATTTCCTTCTCTTACTTCAGGATCACCATTTATAGTCGTTGTTATACCTCCTAGTCATCATCGTCTTTTTGAAGATCTTACAGATTCGTCAGATATGGATTCTTCGAGTCCTATTGGAAGTGAAGAAATTCTTGTTTCTACAGGGGAATATTAGCTTTTCCCAGAAGATATCCCACATGTGTCTGTTCAATATTCTCCACAATCGGTGTCACTTCCACCTGGTTATTGGAATTTGAGTCAGATTATGTATAGTGTTGCATCCATAGCACAATCTAGTACATCAACTCCTCCAAGGATTTTGGTCCTCCCTTCGTTGGGACTGTCACGTTCGACACTGAGTTCATTTTTGATTGTTACGTCTATCCCGATCCAACCTACCGTCTGTGTGGCTTCGTCTACGCTGGTTGTTACGACTTAGTAGTCAGGATCTTTTCACACTCATAGGTCTATCTTTCTTAATCCCACGTGGCTTTTCAATCAGGTTCTGAGCAGATCACAAGCTTGTGCTCCGGAGACTTCACCTGCGGGTGCGGCTACGACTACCCCTATGGTTTCTACTTACACTTTTGATGAACACATGTTGGACATTCACCGACGATATGCTCCTCTGGATTCTCTTTCTCCTGAGGCTACACCTATTTATAGTATGAATTTGACTATCCCTATGATTCCTGGCGGTCTTACTTCTAAAGAGTATTTGTTGGATGTTCAACAACATAACTCTCAGGGTTCTCAGTAACCCCAGGCTCCTGTCAATCCTCACCATCACTATGATGCTGTCGGTAACCCTGTTTATTTTCTTCTTGTCGATCCCAATTAGGCTATCTATTTGCCTCCAGCAAATCCTTATTAGACCGTTACTCATCAAGGACCTGTGTTACAGGGACAACCCTCAGGCTCACAAGGAAAACCCTTATAGGGGCAACCTTCAGCCCCGCAGGGACAACCCTTTGGTCCTCAGGGACAACCTTACAGTCCTCAAGGTCAACCTTCGGTCCAATAAGGACAACCCTACGGTCCTTCAAGTCAGCCTCAACCAGGAACGTCTTATCTTGCCAGGGGGGAAATGTATCCACCAGAGGGACAACCTCTTGTACAACAACAACAGCCGTACGTTCTGTATGGCCAAAAATTTGTGCAACAAGGACAACCCTACGATCCTGATTTGGGTCAACCTGGTAATTAGGGACAACCTGGTCCATCTCCACCATCAGGCCAAACTCTTCCACAAGGAAAACATGGTGGCGCTCAGTATCCAGGCCAACCTGCTCCACAGGGGCACCCTGTCCAACATCAACAGTTGATTCAAGCTGCCCAACCAGCTCAGTAGCCAGTTCAACCTATTCAACCTTCTTAGCACCCGGTGTTGACGAGGTAAATCCCCTCTATGGACAGAGGTGATCCCACTAGCCCTAGAGTGGGTCTAGCAACAAAAAAAACACACTATGATATTGATTCCTAGTTACAAAAGACAAAGCTATGATAGATAGTCTACCTCAAGTCCTACGCTGCTGTTGTCTATGGAGAAGTGTTGCTTCTCGTTCCTAGCTTGACAGATCACAATCCTTTCGCTCACCGCTTCTAGACACCTGTCCATATGCAGATAAATGCGATGACATACAACATAATAATTCAAACATGTAACTATCAATCAGTCGGAAAAGATTGAATCAAGTTGCACTACACAAATAAGCAAGACAATGATGGAACCAATAGCATCGTCGAGCATATATTAAAATACAAAAGAAAGATTACAACTGAGTTCCGACATTGCATTCTTCCTTCGACGGGGCTTCCAGCGGAGCGTGTCTCACAAAGCTTGTTGGGAATTTGGACAAGGCTCTCTCTCTTACGGGGTTCTCCTTGGCTCTGCTCTCAAGTGTCGCTCAGCTATAGTTTTCTTCCCAAATGTTCAGCTAGCTTGCAAATGGAGAGGGTAGGCTTTTATAAAGGGAGAAGGAAAGTTAAGATCCCTATAATCATGGGGGGGAGTCCTATCTCTTAGTAAGGTTCCATGAGAGGTGGAAAACCACTTCCTAATCAGGGAGATCCGGAGCCAAACAACCCAACCTCTTTTTGATGATTAGTTATAAAGTTGTTAGAATCAAACTTCCACCTTTTATTTTTTTAAAAACATTCCAAAATAGGCTTGGCACGGGCAATACACAGGGACAGAGCGCCAGGTGGCGCGAGCTTAGTGTAAATTTCCTTGACTGGCACGAGTGATGAACTGGCTGCTCGCACTAATGCCCAAACATATGTTTTTAATGATTTTATGAGGAAATGCTCTTCAGGAGAATTCTTGCCCTTATACAGAAGGATGCCATCAGGGTGTTTTTAGGACATTTTACTGTTCACAGGTCACAAGAATAGTCCTCCAATGTACGGGATGAGGTATTGCAAGGACAGTGACAAAATTTTGTGTAACAGATGCCCCCTAAAGCATGAGGTTTGAGAGAGAGGGAGGAGTGAAATGCTTTATGAGAACGCGTTCAACTGAAAACACTGTCGTCGGAAGACCTGCGAGTACAAATACAACTGATATCTCTAATACATGATATGTGGAATAGGCACAGCCATCCATAAAAGAGTACAGAAATAATGAGATCCGAGGTATGGATGTAGCCATTCAGTAGAATAAGGATCAACAAGTAGACTCATTTATGGTCGCAGCCATCCAATCAAAAGAGTCATGTAATAAGTCATAATAATCCACATAGAATCCACAGCTTGGATTTCATCAGACAAAACCCAGGGTCTTGCGCTCCATCTCGACCCAAACATAGTACAAGTTCAAGCATGTGAATATGTGAGCTGAAGTCGAACATGAAAGAACATCATCTAATTACCAGCCAATGATGAAAGTTGTTAACAAACGCGAGAGAAACCACCAATAATGAAAATGGCTCTCAAGGTACAAGAGGTACAGTCTACGGAATGTGAACAGTGATCTGGCATCGAACACCCGCAGAATCATCCGATCGAAGGCCAATAATGAAAACCTTGCGTCGAATGCGAAGAACCTGCCATTGAGGCATGCAGACTCCAAGGTACCTAAATGGAGTCTCTAGATCAACTTCTTGGATAATGAGCTGAAGTCGACAGGGAGTGACCTTGATCAAAGGTGGGCCATAATGTTTCCCACATCATCGACACGAGACATAGGAGTATAATGTTTGTGAATCAAGACCAACAGAGAATCAGAGGGAGGTTGAAAAACTGCAGAGGAAAAATTCTCTTGAACATATCGGCGACATGACACTGGATTTGGCAGTATTTGACATCAAGGGATCTAAGGTCATGGTGACGCGGAAAAGAGCAGATGAGCGGTCAAAATGGATTACCCAAACCCATGGAGGCAAGCAAATAATGAGATGAGATTTCCCCAACCCGACACAAATGCAGAAAAGTGCCATGTTCAAGAGCAACATACTGTCAACACGACTACAATATTGGTTCCATTTTCCCCCACCATTGCTGGCGAGTACCCCAATTTTTTTTTTTTTTTTAAAACAAGCTTGAAGGGGATAACATATGCTTGCGATGTAAGTTTTTCCTTCGGACAAATCCAACCTAGTACATTTTACGAGCCCTAGGAAGGAGGAACTCGAGTAACATCATTGCGACAAAGTCCAATGTCATCATTTTTTAACGAGTCTAACAAAGGGAGAACTTGGTGTCTTTTTATGTTTAGAGAGTTTGAAAAGATAGCGGAAAATAAATCTCTAGCAGTCCCTTTTCGTAGATAGTCCCATAGATCCGAAAAGGTAGAAAACTATGTCTGAGAGAACCTCCTAGTCGCGATAAGCTAGGGTATTCCTTTTTCGTAAATAATCTATCCCAGCCTGAAAAATGGGTAAACGTATAATGGGTAGATGTCGTTTCGCAGCCAATTTAACGAGCTGAAAATGACAAGCGAATCGACAATATTTTCAGTTTTAGAGAGTCAAAAAAGAGCTGAAAGGTGACTCCAGTAGTGACTTTTTCGTGTTTTTACCGAGTCCGAAAAAGTATAAAATACAAATAATCTCTTCGTCAAAACCATGCGAAAAACCCGTTGCCGCACAAAAAGACGCGTGTAAAACATATTCAATGAAAATAATGCGAAAATATATCAAAAAACATGTTTAAAAACCCATTTTAGGACTTTGAAAAGCTATAAAAGACCAATAGTGGTAAAAAATATTTACTTTTCACTTTTACCTCTTTGCAGAGCAATAGTGACCCATTTCTGCTCTGATCTTTAGGCGACGAGTGCGATCAATCTAGTGGACCAAATCGAATCCCGTCCGGTTCAGGTAAGAGCTGACCTCTTTTTCCATCTTTTAAGTTACATTTTACTTCATTTTATCATTATTTGAGGTCATTTACGGGAGGATTATCAAATTTTAGGGCTCCGCGGTTGGCGTAGGTTTTGGGCATGGACCCGCGCCAATCCGCTCTATTTTACACAGGGGTCGCGCCAGTTGGCGCGACTTTTAGCCAAACAGCCGTGCCAGCGGCGCAACACAAAATCCAGCTAAAATTTCTCAAAATTCAATCAATGAAATTTAATTTTGAATACCCAAGGAGGTTTATAATGTTCCTATGATTGATTGATGCAGGTATCTAGTGAAAAAGATGGTTATCGAATGGAAATATAGAGAACATAGCGAAGAAGATGAACTGGAAATGGAAAATTAGCAATGCATGAATGCTCTTCGGAATTGCGGGTTAAAAAAGTTCTTTCTGATGCCATGTCTCCGGGCTCAGCCCAAATTGCTGCAGTATCTCATCAGTGTTTGGGATAAGGATGAGGAGAAATTCAAACTTCAAGACCAGGAACTTGAGCTTGAAGTATCAGATGTATACTTCATCACTGGACTATCACGCAGGGGTCTAGTCCCTATTTTGACCGGTACCAGGCCTTCAGGAGAAAGCATGACAATGGTCATGAACTGGGTGTGCCCAGGGGCACACAAAGGAATAGGGAGCAAGAAAGTAGACATTCATACCGTCCCCGATCTAGCACTGAGAGTAGTGCTACACACCATGACGTGGGCTGCAGGATCATAGGCACTGCACGAGGCCACAAAGGTGTAGTTACTTCTTGCATTGGAGTGTATGAACCCGACTATATTTGACTGGGCCGAGGCCGTGACCATGAATATCAAACGAAAGCTCACAAAATGCAAGAGGACCAAACTAAAATAGTTTGGGTATGGGTCGATTTTGGTGTCGTTCTTCTTGGAACGATTACCTATTTTTTAGTGCTAGGAGGCCATAGTCCTAGATACACCATTGAGAGAGCCACAGATGGCTCGATGGGCGGCACTGATGCCCAAGGCAGGGGGCGACCAACAGATGTCTTGACAGCCTGAGTTCTTTGACTGGCTCCAACGAAATTTGATCATTGTGGAGGATTGGCCCTACGCCGGGATAGATTTTACCGGAGACCCAGACCTTCAGCTCCCAGAGGGAGAGGATTGGGATGAAGAACTTGGTAAGACTCATTTTGTAATTTTATGAGTTTATAATTTTTTTTTTAGTATATATGCATGTTCTGACAGTTAATTTTATATGAATGCATATGTTGGCCCAGAATTTCCCGCAGGCATGTCCCCCATAGTGAGGCGGACTCCTCGCAACTTTGACCCTCCACGGGAGGGCATTGATGAGGAGCTAGTACAAAACTTGGAGCGAATCACTCGTGGGGTCCCTGATTATGCCCGTTTTTATGACGTACCTTGAGTCTATCAGAGGCACACTGTGGGGGTGCCCAGCCGTATCCATCGCTTGCTGAGGCGGCTGGTACGGGCGGTGATATGTTATCATGAGCACCATGCCGACTAGGCACTTGGACTTTGTTTCCGCATATTTTGAGAGACATGTTGTCTCGTGATGTAACTATAACAAACATATATTATTTTTTGTAGGTTTTTATAAAATTTTTTGACTTCGTAAAAACGATATATATATATATATATATATATATATATATATATATATATATATATATATATATATATATATATATATATATATATATATATATATATATATATATATTCTTCTATTTTCTACATGGGTCAATGTACATATGATGATGTTTTTATAAATTGCGCAAATTTCTATATAGCACAATATTAGCTATTGCATCTGTTAATGTATTCATTCTTCTTGGTATATGTTGATAAGTAATGAAATCAAAATGTCGTTCAAGTAAACAAATACGCAAATACAATCTTAAAATGCATTGGTTTCGAACCGAATAACGACCATTCAGCTAAAGAACAACAAGTTGTGAATCCAACTTTACAAGCAATGGGCGTATGCCGAGGTTGACTGCCTCAGTTAGTAGTTCCAACACTACACTATATTCAGCGACATTTATATAGAAAATAACCATTATCAGTGGCTAAGTCTTGCATATTAATTCTCACATGTTTTGTTATAGTTCCTTATTACTTTCCAAATTCATGACACGAAAAGGTTCACAAATTCTATTAAAAAGCCACTGAAATAATCATCGTTGCTACCTTAGTAACGGCACCAACAGCAGTAAAAGCTCACAAAGCACATCAAACCAAAGCATGCACACAAAATGAAAACAATCACTTATGTACACATATCACGCATGAGTGACTCAAGCATAATACTTTTTCAAGTATAACCCATTTTTGGGCTGCGATAAAGGACGACCTTCATAATCAATCAGCTCATAAGCCCCATTTTGTAACACACGTTTGACAATGTAGGGCCCATGCCACATGGGTTGGAGTTTTCCTACCCCAGCTTGTCGTGAGCTTGGTCATATAAGAGAACAATATCGCCTTCAACAAAAGAACGAGGAGAGATTGTTTGGTCAAAATGAGCTTTCACTCGCTTTTTCTGTGCTTTGATGACCAAGGAAGCCAAGTGACAAGTCTCATCCAATGTTTCTAGGTAGAGGAGATGTTCTTCTTCAGGCGAAGTATCAAGCAGTAATTCCACAGCTAATTTAAGTGAAGGGATTTCACATTCAATTGGAAGCATGGCTTCCAGACTGTATACCAACTGGAATGGGGTAAATCCGGTCGCACTTTTGATTGACGTTCGGTAAGCCTATAGAGCTGAGAACAACATAAGATTCCAGTTTGATTTCCGACCTCGATTTTTCGTTGAAGCATCGTAACAAGGACTTTGTTTATGACTTCAAATTGGCTGTTAGCTTGAGGATAGTAAGGCGTTGAATTGTCATGACGTAGACCCAACTTGGATGTCAACTTCGCCATCATGTAATCCCGAAAATGAGAGCCATGATTAGTGACGATGGCTTGAGGGACACCGAACCGAGCAATAACGTGATTGAATATGAACTGTGCCCCTGTCTTATCATCCGTAGCCAGTGTGGGCATCGCTTTGGCCCATTTTTTGAAATAATCGATGGCAACGATAATATAGGCATGCCCCCCAGCTGAACGAGGGTTACACGTCATAAAATCTATGCTCCATTTGGAAAATGGACCAACGGTAATGACAGGATTTTGAGTAATTTTTCCCAAGTTACCTTCCGCAAATACTTCATGAGTTAAAATAGGCATATGTAGTGGCGGAGAAGGAACCTGGGATGCAAAGTGCTCTAGACAGTTAGACATGGCCCGGAGGCAAGGCATAAATGAGGAAAGATGATGACCATCGCTACATGGTAGATCTTCGAGAAATTTTTTTTCCATGATAGCCTCATCGGATGGAAACAGTTCTTTCAGAGGATCGGGCGAATCAGCATCGCCGAGCTAGGGGGGTTGAGAATACACGTCGAGAGCCATGCTCAAAGGAGCAGCTTCAGGAGGGGGAGAATCAGATGCAGCTGTAAGCTCACAATAATTGATCTCAATGGGACTAAGCGGCATTGAATCTCCAAATGAATCAACTTGTTCAGGCGAAGGGATGATCCAAGGGTCATCTGACCAAGAGATCATGTTGACTTGAATGGTATTCGGTGGTGGAAAGGGGAAAATACCCATAAGAGCGGGATATTTGAAAAGGCCCGGTCCTATACTGTCAGGGGATTATGGATTTTATCCACGTATGGCACGTTGTTCTCGGAAGACGAGGTAAAGAATGAAAACTGATCAACGGTAATAATTTTGTCATTATGCGGAAATTTCAGAAGTCGAAAGAGGGTGGACGGAATGCACAACATGGCGTGAGTCCAACTGCGACCGAGTAAAAGATTTTAGTTGAGTTTTACATCAACAATTTCTACTTCAAATTTAACTGTCTTTCCTTGCAATGTAATCGGTAGGCTAGCGAGAACACCCAAGGGTTTTGATTCCCTTCCATCGAATGCGTCAAGGCCATTGGGAGACGAATTGAGGGCTGGAGAGCCAATAGCCTTCCAAAAAGAAGATGACATGACCCAGGTAGATGCACCTTCGTCCACTACGACTCTATGGATGTTGAGACCATTGATACCGACTTGTATAACGAGCGCAATCTGGTGAGGAAGTTGGGGGATGAATTTTTCTAAGTTGAAGGTGAGAAGGCTAGAATCAGCGGGATCAATCCCGCCGATCATAGATAGCAAAGCTTTCCATTGAGATGGACAACTCTGAAGCACTTCCAATGCGGACATCGCGGAAGGTGCCTGTGCTAAATCCTCAACAATACTGTAATGCTGAGCAGCATGGGCATTTGGATTATAGGAAGACTTTCAGAGAACACCTTTGGAAGGTGGTCATACAACGGGTTTAGCACTGGGCCTTTCAATCTCAAGAGGACCAGAGGCAGGTGAGGGAGGAGGGCCATCAACGACTTCCTTCCCAGCTGCCTGGCATGATCCGACATAATCCTTCGATCGAGTAGCAATAGAAACAGGTGCAAAATCGTTCATCATGAATACCTGAGACCCAAATGGTGTAGATGGCGAAGGTTGCTCGACCATCTGGGTCTGCTGAGATGGGAAAGGTTCCTTAAGAACTGTCGGAGTTCCCTTAGCACCCTTAAGAATTTGACTAGCTTCAGATCGTCTAGGAAAATCTTTAGTGTAGTGGTCTTCGTCACAAATCAGGCAGAGGTACTTCGGTTTTCACTATGAACCATCATCAGCACGAGGTTTGGAAGATTATGGTTTTGGGGCATCGGATTTTGCTTTTCCTTTGCCCTTCTTTTTCCCTTTGGAATTTTTTTCTGCAGGATTGGCCTGAACAGCGTTAAACTTCGTGGTTTTACCAGAATCTAGAAGAGCCTGAGGAGCAGAATTATTGGAAGAATTCGATTTCTGCTTCCCATTGGAAGACTTGCGTGAAGTCTGAGACACGAAACCAATAACGCCGTCAACTGATGGGGTGGTCGGCACTTTAGAGGTCCCGGGAAGTGGAGCTTCAGTCAAGATATCATAAAAAATTCCCGACTGAGAGTACACTAGATCAAGGTACTGGGCACGAATGATGGCTTGTTCTTTGGTCACACATGCCCCCATGGCAATATCTTTCACAATCTGGTTGACGAAAGAAGTAGTGAACCAATGAGTGAGCAACTAATCAGGGATTTCAAACTTGATCAGGCGATGATGTCGTCTCCATTAATGAATATGGTCCAAGATATGGGTAGCCCGGTCCTATTTCAATGATGTGAGGAGATGCATCCCAGCTTTGTAACAAACTGGAAACTGGAAATGAGTCAGGAATGCCATGGAAAGAGTGTTGAAATCTTGAAAAATTCCACGAGGCAATTCTATATACCACTTAGCAGCAGCTCCTGTGAGAGTGTGTTGAAAAAGATGAAGACGAACAAAGTCGTCCACCCAAGAATTTGAAGAACACCACAAATGGTATGTCATGACATGTGCTTGGGGGTCTTCCCCAGAATTTCCCTCAAATTTGGGGCAATCACCAAGAACCTTGGTCTGAACCGGAGGCCAAAAAGGATTATGAAGAATGGGATCATTTGTCAATTTGGACACGTCCGGTAGCTCCAATGTGGCAAGGAAAGGTAACTGCGAGTTAAAAGGCATAGCAGGCCCTCGAAAAGGACCTGTACCCTATTCCACCCTGGTTGAGTATAACTCTACCCCCACTAGTTCTGTCCTAAAGGATTCTGACCATAAGGGGTGTAAGCCAGATAAGTCGGTTGATATGGCGTCTGAGAACCAGCGTACATGGGTTGAAAACTGGGATACAGACTCTGAGTATACATGGGTCTTGATTGAGCAGTATATGGATTCTGTTGCAGAATATAAGTATAGCCAGGCAGTTGAGGGTTATAAGGGGGACCTTGAGGCGGGTTTTAAATCGGCCGATACTGACCTTGAGGAAAATAACTACCTTGGGGTCTAATAGGCTACTAATAAGTGGGCCCCTGTTGAGCTGGATATGTCGGGTGCAGCAATTGATTTGGTTGTGGCATAGAGTAGGGTGGAGGTTGAGCAGGGTAAACAGGTTGTGTAGGTTAACCCGACTGAAAAGGTTGACCTGACAGAGGAGGGCCACTAGGTTTCCCCTGCGGAGTAGGTTGACCTGATGACTGAGGTGGGCCAGGTTGTACCTGATATCCAGGTTGACCTGGGGCAGGACCATAGGATGGTCCTGGCTATGCAACATTTGGACTGATCGGAAGATAAGGCTACTGAGGTTTCACCAAAGGTCGGGATGGATGAATCTATGCCCCAGGGCCATAGGAAGCTCTGGATTGATACCCCAATTGCCCAACTGGTGCTTGAGGCTGCCTAATAGGGATCACAGGCTGAGGTTGTAAAGGTTGACCTGGAGGATTGTAAGGCTACCCTTGCAGGCCGTAAAACAATCCTTATTGGACCGAAGGTTGGCCCTGTAAGGGTTGCCCTTGTGGGTCGTATGCATACCCTTGATGCATCAAAGGTTTTCCCTGGAAGGGTTGTCCTTGTTGGTAAAAATCATATCCCTGCTGAACTGAAGGTTTTCCCTGAAAGGGTTGTCCTTGTTGGTTCGAGGGTTGCCCAGGCAAGGTGGGTATAATACCCAAAAGAAACTGATAAGCCTCAGGAGCAAGCAAATAGACAGGGTTGCCATGCTCATCCTGCTGAAATGGAAGTGCATAAACTAGGGTACCATCCACCCCATAATGGGAAAAATAAGATCGATAAGGATCCTGAGGGGATTGATAAGTTTGGTAGTGCTTCTGCTAAATAGCCAGCCGATACTCCTCAAATGAAAGGTCATCAGGGACTGGTGCAGCAATCAAAATTTCTACCGTAGTGGAAATAGCTGACGACTAAACAGTGAAAATTGGCGCCGAAGCAGCCACACAGACAGTAGGTCTACTGGGAACAAATGTAACAAAGGGTGTCGACGAAGAGACAGGTGTCGTCGGCGACATCCCTAATGATGGAAGAACCAGACCTCTTGGCAGGGTGGACGCTACCATGGAGGCAATGCCGGCTATAATCTAACCTAGAGACCTATATCCAGATGGAAGCGACACCAGTGGTGAAGTTGGAACAGGCTCTTGAAGGATGTATTCGGGGAAGAGTTGGTATCCTTCATCAGAAACTAGAATACCCTCGGTGTTGTTAGGATTAGACGAATCCATGTCTCAATCAACCGTAAGATCTTGCAAAAGAGTACGGGGGCTCGGAGGTATAATAGTGGCCAAAAAGGGTGATCCCGATGTAAGAGGGGGAAAATTCTCCCCAACCCCAAATCCAAACCAAGCGTTCGAAAGAGGCCAATTGAATTCAACTGGTTCTCCAAAGGGGTGCTCTGACGGGATGACAGGCTATTGAAGCTCAGCAGACCCAGAGATTTGAGAAGTTTCATATGAATCATCTGAAAAAGGACTACCAGTAGACGAAACCAATGGTTCTTCCACTGTGACTGTAGCACACAAAAAGAGGAAAAAAGATAAAAAAGAGGACTCTTGGATCAAACCAAGGCAAACAAAGACAAACCAAGTAATTCAAACTTTAATGGGCGTGTAATCGTAGGCAGATTATTTTACCACATTGAAACTAAACATTGTTGTTTCACGTTTTAAGAGTCAAGAAACAGTCAAATATGACTCTAGTCTCTTTCGGTTTTAAACGAGCTCGAAAGGACAAGTGCTTTATGATATTTTCAAATTTATGGAGTTAGTAAAGACCAAAAATGACTGCTCAGGTAGTCTAGGTAAAAGGGTGTACCAGGTTCCCGTGAACTTCCATATACACCTTGGTTATGAAATGAAAGAGAAATCAACCAAGGACTTGACATACGTGCAGGTAGTCTCCCCGAATGTTGTGTTCGGTGTATCACGGTTACAAGGCGGTAGACTCGGCTTCCTATGAATAAAAGGATTGCAACCTAGAGGGGTCTCCCTTTATATACTCGATGGTACGGGGAGTGCAAGTCCGTACTAGCGCTGTCTGAAGCCAAATGGCGAGCGACAATTGCTAGGCTTAAAGACGCCGAAACACATCTCTAACTTATACCACTAAATGTTTTGTTAAGTTTCAATGTTTCCTTAGGTTAATTGAAATAAATTTTAAGTTGATCTTGTATTTATGTTTCAATTCGAAGGTCCTACCGGATGTAAAATATCACAAATCCCTAAATGCAAGCTACATGCCATAGGATACCATATCGTTCAATGAAGAGCTATCTACGAGAGAGTTAGAGGTTTCAAGTGATAGCTACAATAAATCATGCAAAAACATCCACTACAATGCCTGATGCAAGCTAATGAAACTGAAAAACTCTTCCCTAGAATTATATAATGCTAGAAATGCGAAAGATTTTCCAATTTTCACTATGCTAATCAAGAATGCAAAATATTTTTTTTTTGTATTTTTCAATATATCTGAGAAAATGCACTAAATGATATGAAAAGTAAATCAAAACACCGATTTGAGAACGGTGAGGTGAAATCTGAAACAAAACAATTTCACTCAACTCAAAACAAGCACAACAAGACTTAAACCAATGATGAAATCCCTCAAATGCAAGAGAAGATCTCAAAAGAGACCCAAACAAACCATGTAATCTAGGCCTGGAGTGACAAGAGTAAAACTGAATGAAAGAAAAGACAATCACTCAATTAATGCAATCACTCAAATGGATCCAAAAATCTAAATGCAAAGAAGCAGAAGTGAAGCTAACTGGGAAACGAAGGACCCAAAACTCCCATGGGAGGCTCCGCAGGCTGAAGCACATAGAAAACCTAGGGCTGACAAGAAAATATAACAGAAAAGGGCAAAAAACTAAAGGAAAAGGGCTGATCTCAGTCAAAAATGACTCTAAAGCACTCAAAAAGTCAGAAAAAACAACCCAGGATCAAAGCTCAGGCTCAAAAGCTCCAAAACCAAGCAAACCCCAAAACCTAGCAGGGTTGGCGCTCTTGTCTGGCTGTAATCTGCGCCAAACAGGGAATGGCACAGGTGATGAACTGGCAAATTGCGCTCATTGGCGCAACTATCAAGCTGGAAACCATGCCAAGAAGGTTAACTCAAATAAAAAGGAAAAAATGAACAAACAGAGAGAGGTTTGATCTTCAGGGGGCTGAACAGGGGTTTCAAACCGAGCAAGATAAACAAGAAAGGAAAACTAAGCAAGCAAAAAGCCAAAACACAACCCAATGGAAGAGGGGCTAACTCACACTAATCCCTGGTGGAGTCGCCACTTTGTTGATGAGGTAAATCCCCTCTGCGGATAGAGGCGATCCCACTAGCCCTAGAGTGGGTCTAGTAACAAACAAAAAACGCTACGATATCGATTCCTAGTTACAAAAGACAAAGCTACGATAGATAGCCTACCTCAAGTCCGACGATGTTTTTTTTGACAGAGAAGTGCTACTTCCCATTCCTAGCTTGACAGATCACAATCCTTTCACTGACCGCATCCGAACACCTGTACATATGCAGAGAAAAGCGACGACATAAAATGTAATAATTCAAACATGTAACTATCAGTTAATCGGAAAATATTGAATCAAGTTGCACTACACAAATAAGAAATACAACAATGGAACCAATAACATAGTCAAGCATATATTAAAATACGAAAGAAATATTACAACCAAGTTCTGACATCATTTTCTTCCTTCAGCAGGGCTTCCAGCGGAGCATGTCTCACAAAGCTTGTCGGGAATTTTGTTGGGTATGTTTTATATTCTTTCCATGACTAGCCCCACGCGCGAAATTTTTTTTTGGTATGCGGTCCCACTCATATGCGGACCCACCCATGTTTTGTGCATGAGTTTGCACATGGTTTTGGGGTACGATGGTTTTCGACCCCTGGTATTTTGTAGATCCGGTCAAGGGAACTACGGTTATGTTCTAATCCAGGGTTAATGGATTGGGGTTTATGTATGCTTCGGCATGTATATATATGTGTTGTAACACTAAAAGGAATATAATAAAAATCAAGCTGGTCGTCCCAATTTGGGATCCAGGGGGAAAATCTCGTGTTTATCTCTGCTTTATGTTTTATGCTCGCTATTGTTTATTTGCTATAAGATTCGTGTAGATACCTATGCTCAGGGTTAAAACCCACATTTGCACGAGCGCCTGCTTATGACGTCACGCTCGAGGGTTTTTTGCTTGGCCCGAGGTAGACCCTTTTCATTGGGAGATCTCATGGATCGATTCTTGCGATGAAAGAAGATGGAGATTATGGAAAGATAGAGATCGAGAAATTTAATGGTCAGAGTTTTGAGTTGTGGAAGCTCAAGATGGATGATCTGTTGGTGGATAAAGATCAGTGGATCACGGTAGATCTAGGTACTAAACCAATGGAAATGTCAGATGAAGACTGGAAGAAACTGGATCAGAAGGCTAAGAGCACAATACGATTGTGTGTCTCAGATTCAATATTGTTGAATGTATCTAGGGAAGCTACGACGAAGAATTTGTGGGAAAAACTTGGGACTTTGTACCAATCTAAGTCTCTGGTGAATAAGTTGTTCCTGCGGAAAAAGCTGTATAACCTGAGGATGAAGGATGGAGACTCGGTGACAGAGCATCTGAATGCCTTCAATACTGTGGTAAGTCAGCCGTCATCTGTTGATATTAAAATCTCAGATGAAGATAAGTGCATCAGTTTGTTGTGCTCTCTACTAGACTCGTAGGACAGTATGGTTATTGCAATAGGTAGCAATACAACTACCTTGAATTTTGATGACATTGTCTCAGCCTTGCTGTCGAAGGAAATGAGACGGAGAAATATGGAGGGTCAGAATGGAGATGCCTTATCTGTACGAGGAAGGTCCCAGAACAAAAATAAGAATAAGGTTTCGAGTGGGAGATCTAAATCTAGAGGGAGATCTAAATCTCCTGGAAAGTTTGTAAAGGTGTGCTGAAAATGCGGAAAGGAAGGACACTACAAAAAGGAATGTAGATCTAAAGCTCCTGAGAAAGGAAAGGGATCTGATGAAGCTCCTTCTGCAGAGGCAAAAACCACCTCGGATGAAGGTGGAGATGTGTATTTGGCTTCTTCTTCAAATACACATGTAGATCATGATTCATGGTTGATTGACTCAGGTGCATCCTTTCACTTCACTCCCCATAGGGAGTGGTTCTGCGAGTATGAGAAATATGATGGTGGTGATGTCTTCCTGGGGGATGATAGGAGGGCCAGAATCATCGGACGTGGAAAGGTCAAGCTGAAGCTGCAAGGTGGAAGGATTAGAACACTTCCTGGTGTTCTGCATATTCCTACATTGGCCAGAAATCTGATTTCTGTAAGCAAGATGGATGATGCAGGTGTAAAAACAATGTTCGAGAAAGATGCCTGCAAGATGGTTCGGGGAGCACTGGTATTAATGCGGGGAGTTCGGACTGGAACTCTATACAAGCTACAAGGTAGCACTGTTATTGATGGGTGTAACAGTTATGTGGTTCCTAAAAATGGAGCGGAAAGCTTAGCTGTCTCTGGAGAAAAGACCATGCTATGGCATCAAAGGCTTGGACATATTGGAGAGAAGGGCCTTCGGATACTACATATAAATGGTATGGTAGAAGGTATGTCTAATTTCTCTCTGGATTTCGATTTCTGTGAACATTGTGTATATGGGAAGCAGAATCGGGTGAGTTTTCCTTATGGTGCTAAGAGGGCGAACAAGATATTAGAACTTGTGCACAGTGATGTGTTTGGACCTGTGTCAGTTCCATCACTGGGAAAGTCTATGTACTATGTTTCATTCATAGATGACTTCTCAAGGAATACATGGATATATTTATTGAGGAAGAAATCTGAAGTCTTTGACAGATTTAAAGAATTTAAGGCTCTGGTGGAAAACTAGACAGAGAAGAAGATAAAGGCACCGAGGATAGATAATGGTGGGGAGTTCTACAAGAAGGAATTTGAAGAGTTCTATAAGAAGTGTGGTATAGCACGGCAGAAGACTACTCCATACACACCTCAGCAAAATGGAGTTGCAGAAAGAATGAATAGAACACTGATGGAAAAGGCAAGAAGCATGCTCAGTGGTACCGAGTTAGGACAAGAATTCTGGGCAGAGGCAGTGGAGACTGCATGTTACTTAGTTAATAGATCACCTTCATCAGCGTTGGAGGATAAGACCCCACATGAGGTATGGACTGGTAAGAAAACCTCTCTTTCACATCTAAGGGTATTTGGATGTGATGCATATGTACATGTTCCAAAGGAGAAAAGGACCAAGTTGGATAATAAATCTGAAAGGTGCATCTTTATTGGGTATAAGGATGGTTTAAAGGGTTACAAGATTTGGAACCCAGAAACAAGGAAGGTTGTGTACAGCCAAGATGTGGTGTTTAGAGAAGTGAAAGATATTGTTAAACATGAAGTCCTACCAAAGGAACTGAGAAGATAGAGTTTGAGCTAAAGGAGGATGAATCAGACTCTACAACAGAAGAAGACTCAGAAGATGAAGAGCCACAAACTCCAACTTTGAGAAGATCAGTTCGGGAAAGAAGGCAACCAGAAAGGTATAGTCCATATGCTTTCTGTTCAGGTTTTGCCTTAACTATAACTGATGATGAACCCAGAACTGTCAGGGAGGCAGTAGATTCAGAGGATGGAAAACTCTGGAAGGAGGCTATGGTTGATGAAATGGCATCCTTGCACAAAAACGATGCATGGGATCTGGTGGAGTTGCCGGCTGGAAGGAAGCCCATTGGGAGCAAATGGGTGTTTAAGAAGAAGATGAATGTAGAAGGCAAGGTGGAAAAATACAAAGCTCGGTTGGTAGCAAAAGGTTATTCCCAGGTGCCGGGAATTGATTTTGGTGATATTTTTTCTCCTGTTGCCAAGGTTACTTCTATTAGATTACTTTTATCTGTTGCTGCTGCATTTGATTTTGAGATAGAGCAGATGGATGTGAAGACAACATTTCTTCACGGGGATCTAGAAGAGGAGATCTACATGAAGCAACCTGAAGGCTTTATGGTGAAGGGTAAGAAAGAACTAGTATGCAAGTTGAAGAAGTCTCTGTATGGGTTAAAACAGTCACCAAGGATGTGGTATCAGAAATTTGATACCTATATATGGGGACTTGGCTTCACCAGAAGCAAGGAGGATCACTGTGTTTATTTCAAATTAATTGGTGACCATGTTATTTATTTGGTCTTGTATGTGGATGATATGTTGTTGATTGGAAATGACAAAGAAATTATCCAAGATTTGAAGACCCAACTGTTCTCCAAATTAGACATGAAGGATCTTGGTGCTGCAAACTATATTTTGGGCATGGAAATTAAGAGAGATCGGGCAAAGAGGAAGCTCTGGTTAAACCAGAGGAAGTATGTCGAGACTATATTACAGAGGTTCAATATGCAGGATAGTAAACCGGTGAGTGTTCCTATTCCTGTAGGTGCAAAGCTTTCTGTTGAACAGTGTCCCAAGACACAAGAAGAAGAGGAGGATATGTCTCGTGTTCCATATGCAAGTGCAGTGGGTAGCCTGATGTATGCAATGGTCTGTACTAGACCAGACATTGCACATGCAGTGGGAGTATTGAGCAGGTTTATGTCAAACCCGGGGAAGGAGCATTGGACAGCAGTGAAGCGGGTTTTCAGATATTTACGTGGCACTAGTGATTATGGCTTGTGCTACCAGGGAAGACCAGGATTAGAAAGAATGTTGGAAATTCGTGGTTTTGTTGATGCAGACTGGGCTGGAGATCTGGACCAAAGAAGATCTACAAGTGGGTATGTGTTTAGCCTATTTGGAGGTGCAGTCAGTTGGATGAGTAAAAGACAGTATGTAGTGGCGCTTTCAACTACAGAGGCAGAATACATAGCAGCCACTCATGCAAGCAAGGAAGCAGTTTGGTTGCAGAGATTGTGTTCAAGTATTGGGTTGGTACAGCAAGCTATAAGGATAGACTGTGATAGCCAAAGTGCAATTTTCTTGGCTAAGAACCCTGCTTATCATTCAAAGACAAAGCACATTGATGTTCAATATCACTTTGTTAGAGATATGGTTGAGGCTAAAAGGGTGTTGCTGGTAAAGGTGGACACTTTGAAGAATGTTGCAGATGCATTGAAGAAGTCTGTAGTTCTCTTGGTGTAGAGAAACAATGGGTGTTGAAGAATTGACCAAATGACTAAGCTCTCCTGTGGCCCCCTGTGGAAAGAAAAAAACAAGTGGGAGAATGTTGGGTATGTGTTATATTCTTTCCACGACTAGCCCCACATGCTATACGTTGCGCAGGGCGCAGCAGGGGGGGCGGCAGCGCCCCGACGAAATTTTTTTTTGGTATGCGGTCCCACTCATATGGGGACCCACCCATGTTTTGTGCATGAGTTTGCACATGGTTTTTGGGTACGATGGTTTTCAGCCCCTGGTATTTTTTAGATCCGGTCAAGGGAACTACGGTTATGTTCTAATCCAGGGTTAATGGATTGGGGTTTATGTATGCTTCGACATGTATATATATGTGTTGTAACACTAAAAGGAATATAATGAAAAATCAAGCTGGTCGTCCCAATTTGGGATCCAGGGGAAAATCTCTGTGTTTATCTGTTTATGTTTTATGCTCTTGCTATTGTTTATTTTCTGTTATAAGATTCGTGTGTAGATAATTTCTGTTCAGGGTTATAACCTACAAATTTGGACAAGGCTCTCTCTCTTACGGGGTTCTCCTTGGGTCTGATCTCAAGAGTCAGTCAGCTATAGTTTTCTTCCGAAATTTTTAGCTAGCTTGCAAATGGAGAGGGCAGGATTTTATAGAGGGAGAAGGAGAGGCTAGGATCCCTATAATCATGGGGGAGAGTCCTATCTCTTAGGAAGGTTTCATGAGAGGTGGAAAACCACTTCCTAATAAGGGAGATCTAGATCCAAATAACCCAACCTATTTTTGATGATTCGTTTTGAAGTTGTTAGAATCAAACTTCTGCCTTTTATTTTTTAAAATACATTCCCAAATAGGCTTGGTGTGGGCAATACACAGGGACAAAGCGCCAGGTGGCGTGTTCTTAGTGTAAATTTCCCTGGCTGGCGCGAGTGATGAACTGGTTGCTCGCGCCAATGCCCAAACATATGTTTTTAATGATTTTATGAGGAAATGTTCTTCAGGAGAATTCTTGCCCTTATGCATAAGGATGCCATCAAGGTGTTTTCCGGACATTTTACTATTCACAGGTCACGGGAATAGTCCTCCAATGTATGGGATGAGGGATTGCAGGGACAATGACAAAATGCTGTGTAACACCCGGTTCAACCTGTTTATCCAACTCAGCAGGGTCCTCTTGCCCAACAGGGTCCTCCTGCTTAGCAGGGTCTGCTTGTTTAGTAGTCCAATCAACTTGCTCAACAGGGTCCACCTACTCAACCCCAAGGCGCTTATTACCCCTAAGGTCAATATCAACTGGTATATAGTGCGCCCCAAGGTTTCACTTATTACCCTCAAAATCGATCTCAGTTGGTGTATAATCAACCTCAAGGCCATGGTTACATTTCACAACAAAATCCATACATTGCTTAGTAAGGACCTCAATGGTATGCTTAGAATCAGTATCCTGGTCCTCAATCCAAGTATCAGCAGAATTATCAGGCTTACAACCCCTATGGTCAGCATCCTCCGGGACAAAACATATTGGGGCAGAATTTCTTGCAGACTGGGTGGAATGCTAACACGAGTCCTTATCGGGGACCTACAATGTCTTTTAATCCTCAATTACCATTTCTTGCTATGTTGGAATTTCCTGATGTGTCAAAGCTTATGAATGATCCAATTCTTCATAACCCATATTTGCCTCCAGTTCCGACCAAGATTCCTGGTGATTGTCCTAAGTTTGAGGGCAAGTCCAGAGAAGACCCCCAAGCGCATGTTATGACTTACCACTTGTGGTGTTCCTGTAACACTTGGGTTGACGATTCCTTCTGACTCCATCTTTTCCAACAGACTCTTACTAGTGCTGCTGCAAAGTGGTACATCGAGCTTTCTCATGGCATTTTCAAGACTTCAACTCTCTCGCCATGGGACTAGAAAATTTGGCCCAATTTCCGACAGCCACTTCATCGCTCTTCCGACACATAGTCATCGCAAGAGTGACAGTTCGAGGATGGACAAAATGTGGTTCACTATCACGTCGCAATTCCGACGCCTTGACAAAGTGTCGCAATACCGAAACTATTTCCGTCGCTTGCAAACAAGTGTCTCTCTTTCGACGTTTCCCAAACCGTCACTCTTCCGACGTTTGTAAACTGTCGCAATTCCGAAGAAATGTGGTTCGACGTTTTGAACGTTGCTCTTCCAAAATTTTTATATTGTCGCTCTTTCGACATTTATAAACTGTCGCAATTCCGACGAAATGTGGTCCGACGTTTTCAATGTCACTCTTCCGACGTTTTTATACTGTCGCTCTTCCGAAGTTTCTAAACTGTCGCAATTTCGACGCCGTACAAACGTGTCGCAAGACCAACATTTTCCAGAAGCGTCGCAATACTGACACCAGGAAGAATGTCGCAATATCGACGGACGTCACAAGACCGATGAAAATGGAAATCGTTCAAAATGTCGGAAGACCGACGCTTATAAGGCGTCGGAAGAGAGACACTTACAAAGCATCGGTATACTGACGACGGGTTCAATTTTAAAAAAAAAATGAAACTTTAAAACAAGACAGTAAATCTCGAATATTTGTGATGAATTGTGGGCGTTCCAATTGTTATGAACATAATTCGACCGTGAAATATTAATATAATAAACCACCCCGCAGCGCTTCGACTATAAACAATCATATAATAAGATCGGACCCTGCTAACCTTTAGTGATGGCATTCACTTATAACTGGGACTTCATATGAGGCTTGGACACATAAATATGAATAAACTTTTGTCAATGCATTGTATTAACACTCAATAATAATTTGAGTTGACCTCCAAAGCCGAACTATTGCCCACGGCTTACCATATTGTATACCAACATTCTCCAACTCAGATGTTACAATATAACCTTGTGGAAATTCAACACACATTATACACATCGCATTGCACCTCCACGATGACCCTTTTTGTTATGGGAATTCATATAACTGACAAACCTTAGTTGGAGTGACACTAACCAACACATATTAGAGTTGGACCCCACACATATACAATCCGTCGTTTTATATGGAGATTTGTCCATATATATATAAATCAAACTTTATTAAACTACCAGATGCCCATATACAACCATGGTTGGCCCAGCACTAACGTGCATTCACATCCAACGGTGGATGATCTATTGCTCCGGTGGGGATGATTTGACGATATTCGTGAGCTTTCGCGTTATTTTTTATGTTGAGCATTAACACTCAAAATCTACGTGAAATTTGTTGTTTTGTGAAACCACCCTTGGCTTATGTGTCAACCAACGGGAAATATCACGTTATTTTTTTGAAAACAAATTTCCACTCTTTCAATCGCGCGAATACCACTCATTCCAACTCCGGTTTTCCTTGTAAGTCAAGATTCCATGCTGCCCTTGGCTAAGGGCTCCGTCCACCTTTGCCTTATTCCGTTATTCCAACCACTCGTTACATTCCTTTCATGGTTCCAATTGGTTTAAGATTCCCAGGTTCTGCTTCCTTCGAACTGAAGTTTCCACACGGTATTCAATTCAATCTACAACGTGCTCTGCATGGTGGCTTTGCATAAGACCGATGTCGCTTGACACAGTCGCAGTTCATCTCGACCAGTCACAATTTCCACAATGGGATTCTGAACCGATAAACATCCTCCACAACCAGAGTTTATGGGAACTCCTGACTCAACGAAGTTCGAGGAACAAACTGGGTTCTCCACAGAGGGGTCAATAACTCAAATTTATACAGAGAACCATGAATGCATTCGGAGAACACAAATGCACAGAAGTGAATTCTTCACACAGTAGGCACATAAATCCAATCTGTTGTCATTCCTTTAACATAGATTTCTAACACATAAATATGCAGGCAGACTCTTAACGAATTACAAAATCTTTCTCATATCAGATTCATGGGTATTCAAGACATATGCACACAGGATTTTATCCTACAAATGCACAAAAATTCTGAAACAATTCTTCATTATACACAGTGAAATTACTTACAAATTCCTGGCCAGATCTTCGATCACTTGGCCCTTCTGTACCCCTACTCTGCCTCCTCTGCCTTCTAACCCTATGCAACAAATTACTGTGATAAAAATAAAAATAAAAATCTAAAATTTTCTATTTGCAACAAATGCCATAAAATTAACAACATGATAGATAGTGGTAACAATGAGAAGCAAGGAGATGGAAACTCCACGGTAGATCTACTGGTAGACAATATGCCTTCTCACCTCCAACGGATTTCTCATACTGGGTAGCACACATCAAAAATCTGCTAGTGAGAATGGAATGCCTTAAATCTGAAATAACAAGTTATATCCAAATATTGAAGTGGAATCCATAAATCTCAATTTGAAAAAGTTGTTTTTATAAATGAAACACCAAGAAAACTTACAAATCCAAAACTCACTCAAGGGCTACACCACAATACAATATGAAAAATTTTAATCATTGAAAATATGCACGAGGAGATGAAATCCCAACAGGCTTTATTCAAATAGGGGATGGAAACGCAACAAAAAACTCTAAATCTTTGGGTACATGTGACTCGGGCTTCCCAACCCCCTCACTCACCATAGTGGAGGCATTGTTCCAAGCCAAAATAATGGAGAAATGCATTAGACAGACCCTAAATTCCAGGCTACATGCTTATTTCTGAAGTTCGAGACCCTAAATTCTTCATTCGCAATCTTCAATTTAAAATTTAACATTTTTCACATAGTATATAAAAAGAAATGGGCCTTCCTAAAATCATATTTTAATTTGTCATACCATGGTTTCCGAATTTCTTCAAGACAAAATTCAAGAAATCCAAGCATTTTTTGTTCCCTGTACGCATGAACACAGCTGCTGTAGATGCCGGCGAGCTGAGGAATGATCCATCCTTGGATTGAAGTTTCATTATTTTCTTCCAGTCTACAATTTCTTGCAGGCCTTCCAAAGAATAGAGTAACGTTGTTGGTAAGGCATAGAGAAGATCAGGAGGAAGCCTGATCCAAACACCACCAAGGTAAAAGGTAAAGTTAGTCAGTTATCACTTTGAGAGATGGAAAATTTATCAATGACAGAGGAAAATGGTGATCAGATTCTAACTTTTTAAGCTTAGCCTCCCGCTTTTCAATGATTTGCTTGATGAAAGGCAATTCATAAGGCAGATCCAGACCTAAGGCTTTAGCTTCTTTTATCATTGCAGGGAATACTATTTCAAATCCACTTGGCCTATGGCTATCATCCTCCTCCTCTATTTTTCCAGCTTGTGTCTTGAAAAATTTAATCCCTGAAATATGTACAAGTTAAAAACTCTTCACAGGAAAGAATATACCATAATTTTGTCACTGTGTGAACATATGGAAAGGGCAATCCAGATATCAACATATTTCTACTTCAATCCCCTTTCCCCCACCACACACATATATATTTCAGTTAATACAAAAATTACTTCAATCCCCTTTCCCCCACCACACACATATATGTTTCAGTTAATACAAAAATTACATAAGGGCCTTGATTGATGTACACACCTTTTTGTACTTGTGACTCTCCAGTCTGCCATATAGTAAGAGTAGTAATACATGTAAGAGTAGCTAGTATTCTATCATATGCCAAGAAATAGAATTCTTGATCCATATAAAACTTATGTCTCGGCTTGAAGGACCTTTGAAAAAACATAAGGGAGAAGAACATTGACCCAAGTATGAAGAAAACTTGGAAAAAGCAAATGGAGTTCTAGGATGGAGTCTGGACTATGCAGGTATGGAGCTTGAAGACCAAGAATACCAAGAATACCAAAGTCGGCCCTTCGGAATGAAAGAATGGCATGCTGGTTTGATTGTTTAGTCCTTATTATAGATCGGTGCGTGGAAGGTTAAATATGGTGAAGGTTTCAATAGGGCCTTAAGGCAAAGGTTAAATTCACCGAATGCTTTTAAGCCATGACCATTATCATATTGAACTTTGAATAAAATTCGAAGAGCGAGATTAAGGAGAACTGGTAGGTGCGAAACCCAAGACTCAAATTGAAGTGTAAAAGAAATTCGAATACTTGATTCGGAATTTCATAAGGATGGTTTTCTTATAGTTATTAAAAAGTAAAACTTCTATGTTTAGATTGAATTTCTGGGTTGCTTGGGTTTGTAACCAGTTAACTATTGAAAAGTGCTTCCGCATCAGTATTGTAAATTTTCCCAGAATTGAATTTGGGAATGAATTTTGAAGGCATCTATACACAGCTTGACGTTTGAAAATGAGAGAAGAACCGAGATTGTGGGTTTTTACCCCATCAACCAAGATATGTTTATGGTAACTAGAACAGTTCCATAAACTTAGCTTAGAAATTGTCAAATAAGAGGGATGCAAACCATTTCCATTGTTTTCTATTTATGGGGGATTGTGGGAGATGTTTGGGGTAAGAGAAGCTTATACACAATGTAGCCATTTGAGAAATTTTAATCCAGTGACCAGGTGCTCAATTTTGTTTGCATGGTGTTCAAATGTTTAGAGTTGATGATTTGACAATATAAGCAGTCCAAGAAAGATTCATGCATTTTTATTGATCTTGACTCTTGAACACCAAAATACTGAATGAGATGGTATTGCAAACTACACTATTGAAGGATACAAGTGTTGATAGACATTTGTAATCTGTAGGTGGAGTTCATCTGGATCAAGCCTACCTTGATACATGTATAATCTGACTCTTGTCCCTTAATAACCACATTACTCAACTGTTTGAATCTTCATTTCGAAGAGTCGCAAGCCAGGGTTGGCATTAATAATGTAAAAATATGAAACAAAATTTTCCAACAGCCTGATTAAAAGTGCAGTAGTTCTTGGCATATAAACTCCTAGAAATGTGTGAAGTGGTAGTTAAACTTTCCAAATCCATTGCATATAAATCCTTGTCGTATGCTGAAACCTGTTTTGACTAATTCATAATGACAATCGCTTGAAAGCATTCGGTGAATTTGAAGTAATCTGAAAGAGACATGGTATTGTGGCATCCATAAATCTGAAGAAACCAACTGTGAAAATCTTAGTCACTATTTTGGAGAGATGATGGTTTGTCTGAGTTCCCTTTGTGAGTATTACAGGTGTGAACTACTATAATACTCCTTAATAATATATGTTAAGACTCAACATGGCTATAAATGAAGGAGATTTCTACGCATCAACATCAACGTGTTTTCAAGTAGGAGCTGCCTAATTTTGTAACAAACTTCTCTCTGGATGTCAAAATTTGCAGACACTGAAGATTACTCAGGTGATGCCTGAAATTTCCACTGAATTCCTATAATAATCTTAGATTTGTGACAGAAATACTTTTGCTAATATATTAGCTTACTCCTTTTAAGTTTTTCTCATTCAACTAATAAAATTTTTTTCAAGGAGTATAATGAAAACTAGATTATGTGTGAAGCATAAAATAATCATTGATGGTAGACTTGGAAGTTAAAAAGTATAATAAGAAGTAGATACACTTCTCTAAAGCATAATACCATTTTTCTGAAGCATAAGACAATCATTGATGCTAGACTTGGAAGTTCGAATAAGACAAGATAAAACAATGAAAAATGCATTCCATTACTTTCATGAAATATGAGTACCGCCTTTTACCAGTAAGCTAGGAGCAAGGTCTAGATTTTGACTGGCATCGTTTCTTGTGAACTCAAATTTCACTAAAAACATAGTTTTTTGTATTTTTTTCAGCACATGGTTAAAAATTATAGTGCATCAAAATCTATATTGTTGGGATGAATACATAAGTAATCAAAAATTATCTTTACCAAGTTATTCGCTTCATCAAAACCCTGATCTTCACATGTGACACTTTTGCTAGGGATAAATATCAAGTGGGTCGTGACATTTTAAAACTTGGTTCGCGGTGAAGTGCCCAAAAGGAAAGTCTATCAAATCATATGCGACCTGTGTCATTTTATAGTAGCGGATGATTTGATATCATAATGGAGGTGCTCTAATTCAAGCAGTGTAGAAGAGGCAGGAGCCTACAAGGCAGATCCAAACTTTGGAGAAGAGCAAGGCAGATCTTGGGAAGAACGAAGAATTTTGGAATTCGGGATCTCTTCCAGAGGCCATGATACCAAAGGTTTGTCCTTTTTGTAGATATTTCTCATCTACATCCAATATAGCCTTAAATTCCCACATAGATCACTGTCTATCAGGTGAGTCAAATGCTAAAAAATCTGGAACAAAGTTTTCCAAGCCTAAAGTGAAGGTGAGAAAAAAATGATCAATCCTTGATATAATTGTTGCAACACCTGTTTGCATGCTAGAGGATTTGGATTACAGTACTAGCAAAGAGAAATCAACCGTTGATGTACATCCATTGCCTTTGGATCAGCTCAATCTCAGAGATACCACCAAGAAGAGGCAACATCAATGCAAAGATCTCAACATTTCAAAATTAATGCAAGGATCTCGTGTAGTGGTAATGCATGTATTTCAAAGGAAACAAATAACAATGCACATTCTAACCCATTCGAATAACAACTGTAGCAAGGGTTTACATCTAATTAGATCCAATCCGTATATCGATGGAAAAAAATTAATATAATTACATTTTCTGTAGCAGAGGAAACTTTGCGAAAACAGAAATGGAATATAAAACGAGGATGTCAAGATGTTTAGATGACTCAGTACAACAATTATTTGTGCTTAGTAGACACAACACTGTATTCTTAATGCATTTTCTGTAGAATACTAAACAGATTTGTCCAAAATTTGAGATGCAAACTATAGTCTCTACTACGTTTGGAAAATTGGAGGTTTATAAAAGATAAACTGCGAATAGAATTGTACCACTATGATAAGAAGCTGTCAGAAGCATTCCTTCTACTTCACAAACGTGGAACTACCTTAAGAATGCTTATGGTTGATATAAATATTAGAGCATGGAAGTTAAATGTAGTAGTTATGCTAAAATACTGAATAACAGCTTGAGAGTGCTCTTCAGATACTGTACGAATGCACCAAATTAAAGTTGTACCATTACTAAAGATAAATGGCCAAAAATAGTCAATTTTGATATCGTGAAGTTATGTCTTTCTCGGTAGAAAATTGGGGATAGGATGGCAAATATGAGAGAACTAAGTTCCAAGGACTAAAAAAACAAGGCCAACATAGTTCTGCCTTGAATCAGAGACAAAACAAAGTTGCCCAAAAAAGTGTTTGCCACTGTCATCACCCCGAGGAGCGCAAAGTCAGTTGATGGTGCCAACCATTTGACGAAGCAGAGAGAAGATTCATGGTGCCAATGGTTGTAGCATAGTTTGTTGACGTGAGCCATCATTGTAACAAAGCAGATTGATGGTGCCAATTGCTGTAGAAGTCCATTGAGAGTGCAACTACTGTAGTAGAGCAGTTTGAGAGCACCCATTGAACCTCCTATATATAGCAGAGTCAAAATTTTCCTATTGAACAAGTTTGTATAGTCAAAGCCATAGCAAGATCAGATAGCCACGATCCTAAATGAGAACCAGAGCCAAAGCTAAGACAGATTCACATTTAGCAGAACAAGAAAGCCATAGCAAAGGATCTGACCACAGAACCAGATCATGAGAGATAGCAAGATTCTTGCTTCCACTGTGGAAATGTAGAAACTATACAAGGGCTTTGCTTCCATCGGATTTCATTGTGACAGTAATTGCTATGGTGTTGTAAGCGCTCATTAGTAGAATATTAAAGCCATTCTGGAATTCTTTTAACCTGGAGAGGGTTTTCTCTGGTTATAAATCCTCATGTTCAAATTCCATTGTGGATTGGTTGTGTTTGATATTATGTTTTTACTATCCGCAGTTGAATTTTCGCACAGAAAATTATCAGTCTAAAGCAAGCAATTTTGCGATGTTTCTTTTGCTTCCTGTTGTGAAGTATTTCGCTCAGAACTCTACTCGTTGTAACAGAGGTCTTGGGCATAGAACAGGGGACTTGGGTTTTTTGGAATCAAACTTCAGGTTAAGATGCTCATCTGAAGAATGGCACAGTGAGCCTTAGCATGGAGTTGGGAGTACCAATTTGAAGTGAAGGTAAGGCATTGTAAAATAGACCAGTTAGATTTCTGGACCCTAATACAAAAGTTTCTTCTTCTTTCAAAATGTGTTTCTCATTTTTTCTAACCAATGTGGGTCTTGTTCTTGTTTCAATTGGGGATGGACTAGCATTTGTTATTGCTCCAGATGATCACACTCTGGGTAGCCCTGGAGGCTATTTGGGGGTGATGAGTCCAATAGGTCTCAATGAACTGTTGCCCTCGCCGGGGAATACTATTGCAGTGGAATTTGATACTATTTTGGATGTTGAATTCCACGATCCTAATGGAAACCAATACCTTCAGCTCCAGTACATATTCACAAAAGAGGGTGCCATAGTCATTCATGCGTGCAGAGAGGGTGAATTGCAGGCATTGCAACAGGAGGTGTTGCTGTTGTTGCATTGGCCACTAGATTGTTTGTCTGGTTCTGTTACAAGTGCAGAGTATTGAAAAGGATAGACAAATTTAGTTCAGATATTGTGAAGTTGCCTCGGAAATTCACCTACAAAGAGCTCAGCAATGCTACGAAAGACTTTTTTTGAATGTGATTGATAATCGATAATTGCAAGCAAGGGTAATCCCCTTGTGAAACCCAAATTTTTGAGCATTTTCTAAAACCTGATGACAGAGTCATTGTAATGAACAAGCGCCTAGGTCCATATTATGTCCAAATCTACCAAGCACCAAGATCTATAAAAAAAATCCACAGTATCTGTGAACTAAGAAGAAGAGGCAGAAAATGTATTCTGCTTACCTGTTCGAATAGTGGTTGGGGTTTACATCACGGCAAAAATTTGACAGAGCCCATGTAGCATTTCTTATCATTGAAATTCTGGCAGTATCATTCAACTGGGCAAGCACCTGCCTCAGAGCTCCATGACTGAGGGAAAGATCCCTAAATGTTGCAAAGTCTCCAGCAATATTTCCCAAAGCCCAAACAGCCTTACACGAACACCAATTGAACTCAAAGTTGGGTACTAGTTTTTTAAATCAAATTCCAAAATTACAGACATATAAAGATAGTTGGGAAGAATAATTTTATGCCTCTAAAATAAATGTGCTACCTATTCTCGAACATTATCATTCCCAGAGGTAAGAAGTTCCACAAATATAGGCAGTGCCCTGTAATCAATCACAACCTTTGTATTCTCAGAGGTTCCTGAGACTATATTAGTCAAAGCCCAAGCTGCTTCAAACTACATTATCAATCACAAGGTATCACCATCAAAGCTATAATTTTAAGATAACAATTTATCTACCATTGAAAATATAATTTTAAAATAGATACACCTAGTGATATAGACACCTAGTGAGAGTAGAGGTTAGGAAATTATAATAAGAATTATTACAAGATATCACTCATAGTGCAGTTGATTGTTCATTGTCTGTTGTAACTATAATTTTAAAGAAGACACACTTAGTGATATAGACACCACCAAGTGAGAGCAGAGGTTATAAAATTATAATGAGAATTATTTCAAGATATCATATTACTCATAGTATAGTTAATTGTTTATTGTTTGGTGTAATAATTGTTTATTATTTATAAACACAATCAAACATATTATGAGGGACGGTGATGAAATTAACAACGGTCTGTTGTGTAACCAGCTCCAAAAATAGAAAAAAAGAGATATCAACGCCTTAGAAATAAGCCACTTCGAGGGGGAAATCTCCAATACATTACATAAATGAACAATTCTTGGATTATACAATTTACAAAACCTCCTTTCTATATATAGGAGTCCATGTGGCCATAATGTAATCCTAGCCGACCTAACAATAATAATTTAAGGGCACATTAATAACAAAATGGGGGTTACAAGGGTACAATAAAAACAATAATGGGGTTACACTAATAACAATAAGGGACTATACTAGTAATATAGGGACCTAACATGCCCCTCTCCTTCAAAAAAGTGTTGTCCTCAACGCTTGAGTAGCTCTAGGTGCTTTTGTATAAAATTCTCATCCTCCCATGTAGAATCTTCAGTGGGTAAGTTCTTCCACTTGATGAAATACTCTGAAATTGATCGATTCCGTAGCTGTCGAGTTCTTGTTTCCGTGACCGCTTCAGGTTCCAACATGATTTTTATTTCCTCATCAAGTTCTGGCAATATTGTTTGAACTGGAAGATTTTCACCTATAACCTTCTTTAAGCATGAAACATGGACAACTGGATGCACTCGCGAAGAAGCAGGAAGCTCCAATTTGTATGCCATAGTACCAATATTTTGCAACACCTTGTAAGGACCATAGTATTTTGGCGATAATTTAGCATCCTTCTTAGCTTGCTTGAGGGACATTTTTTTGTATGGTTGTAGCCGTAAAAATAGCCAATCTCCTACATCAAAACTTCTCTCGCTGCGATGTTGATCTGCCTGTTGTTTCATTCGATTTTGTGCCAAATTCAGGTTATCCTTTAAGAGTTGGAGAACTTCTTGCTGATGCTCGATGTGATATTCCACTGCTTGAACCTTCGAATTTTCCCTTAAAGATGATGTGATGGATGGTCGATGATATCCATAAAGTGCCATAAATGGGGTCATTTTTGCTGCAGTATGGAAGGAAGTGTTATACCACCATTCAGCAAGAGGTAACCACTTGACCCATTGTGTTTGTTTATCAGATACAAAACAACGAAGATATCCTTCCAAACATTTATTTACTATCTCGGTTTGACCATTAGATTGAGGATGATAAGATGAGCTATGAGCTAATTGAGTACCCAAACAAGAAAATAACTCCGTCCAAAAATTTCCAGTAAAAATGGGATCTCTGTCGCTCACAATAACCCTTGGGCTTCCGTGTAGCTTTTGAATTCTGTCCATAAATGTAGTAGCAACTGTACTTGCTTTAAATGGATGAGATAATGCACAAAAGTGTGTATACTTGGTAAGTCTATCAACTACCACCATGATGACACTCTTTCCTTCGGACTTAGGTAAACCTGTGATAAAATCCATTGAAATCTCCTCCCAACGTTGACTTGGAATGGATAAAGGTTGTAGAAGTCCTGGGGTCTTAATTGTTTCCACTTTATTCTGCTGGAAAACCAAACATTCAACCACAAACTTTTGAATGTCAGATTTAAGGCCATCCCAAAAAAATTCTTTCTTCACCCTATGGTAAGTTTTTAAAAATCCTGAGTGTCCTCCTAAAGGAGAAGTGTGCAATTCCAAAAGAATCTTTTGTTTTAGTTGAGAATTCTTACAAAGATATAAGCGATCTTTGTACCATAAGGAATCATTTTCCCAACTAAATGTATCAGATGTACTAGGATCTTGCTGCAACTTTTGAATGAGTGTCCACACTTCTTCTTCCTTCTTCCATTCATCTCTTTCTTCGGTTATCCAATCTGGTTGGATAATAGAAATGGCACAAAGCAATGCTTCCACCTCTTCATTCTTTCTTGAGAGTGCATCTGCAACAACATTAAGGTTTCCTTTTTTGTAGATTATTTCAAAGTCATAACCCAACATCTTTGTGACCCATTTTTGCTGCTCTTTTGAAAATGGTCTTTGTTCCAAAAAGTGTTTAAGACTATCATGATCTGTTTTTACCTTAAAGTGTCTTCCCATTAGGTAAGTTCACCATTTCTTTAGTGTATGCAGTATTTCTAACATTTCCTTCTCATAAATATGTTTTTGTAAATACTTTCCTTTGATTGGATGACTTTCAAAAGCAATGGGTCTTCCTTCCTACATTAAAACATCACCAATTCCATTTCCTGAGGCATCACATTCCACAATAAAGGTTTTTGTGAACTCTGGCGTAGCTAAGACCGGTGCTAGGCACATTGCCTCTTTAAGATGTTCAAAGGCCTTAGTTGCTTTAGGAGTCCATGAAAATGCATCTTTCTTCAATAATGTTGTTAGAGGTGCTGCTATTCTCCCATAATTCTTAGCAAACTTGCGATAATACCCTGTTAACCCGAGAAATCCTCGCAACTGCTTTATGGTCGTGGGGACTTTCCATTCCTTAATGGCTTTAATTTTGTTAGGGTCTACTTTAACACACTCGTGAGATATAATATGACCCAGATATTCCACCTCTTGTACTCCAAAGAAACATTTGGATGTTTTTGCATATAATTGTTTCTCCTGCAATAGTTTGAGCACCCTGTCAACATGTTCAACATGATCCTTCCAAGACCTGCTATAGACTAGTATATCATCAAAAAATACCAGCACAAATTTTCTAAGGAAGGGTTTGAAAATGGAATTCATCAACCCTTGAAATGTAGAAAGTGCATTGGTAAGGCCAAAAGGCATGACCAAAAATTCATAATGACCCTCATGAGTTCGAAATGTTGTTTTTGGAATATCTTCAATCTTCATTCTAATTTGATGATATCCTGAACGAAGATCCAACTTGGTAAAACAAATTGCTCCATGTAATTCATCCAATAATTCATCAATCACAGGAATGGGAAATTTTTCTTTAATGGTGAGCTTATTGAGCTCCCTATAATCCGGACACATTCGCCACGATCCATCCTTCTTGTGTACCAATACTACAGGAGCAGAGAAAGAACTTTGACTAGGTTGAATTATACCCGCCTCTAACATTTCTGCAATCATATGTTCAATTTCGCTCTTTTGGATGTAAGGATATCTATAAGGCCTGATGTTTGGAGGAACACTTCCTGGAATCAAATGAATAGCATGATCATGATCACGAATAGGTGGGAGTCCTTTGGGAGTTTTAAACACCTTGGAATGATTGTCCAAGACTTGTTGGAGATCTGCAGAAATAGATGATTTTGATGTCGGAACTTCTAGTGAGCATAATTGTGCAATTACGCCTCGTTGTTCTTTCTTTTGAAGCTTTGTCATGACATTAGAGCTTATTATCCTTCCCGGCTTCCCTTCAATACCCCGTAATTCGACTTCCTTTCCTTCTGAAAAAAATTTCAAGAAAAGTTCTTGAAAATTAAAAGCTACCGTCCCCAAAGATTGTAACCATTGTACTCTTAGTACAACATCAACACCTCCCATAGGAATGGAAAGCATTGGACTAGTCAATACATATTCCCCCATGGTTAGCTTGATATAATGGCATTTTCCAGAGCAATTTATATTTCCTCCATTTGCAACCATCACTTGAGATTCTGGTGTTGGGTACAAGAAACAATTTAATTCCTTGGCTAGCTTACAATGAATAAAATTATGGGTGCTACCTGAATCAATCAACACTATTACCTTTTTCTTCTTGATATGTCCTTCTATCGTGAGAGTTTGAGGAGTGGTAATTCCTGCTAGTGCATTAAACGATATGGTCAGATTCATTTCTTCCTCTTCTAGGGATGGTTCCTGGTGTGTATTTTCTTCTTGTTCATTTTCTTCCTCCTCTTCACAATCTATGTAAAATAATTTCTTCTCAGCAGACTTATGACCTTTAGTGTATTTTCTATAACAACTGTAGCAAAGCCCTTTTGCTCTTTTTTCTTCCAATTTTTGTGGTGTCAACATTGTAGGTTGTGGAAATCTAGGTGTAGCAACACTTCCTTCTTTATAGAATTGAGTGGTAGGCTTCCTTGTCGCCATTATTTTACATTCAACTTTCCTTGCCAACCTGAATGCCTTCTCCAATGAATCCGGTTCCAAAACGTGAAATTCATGTTGTATTTTATCCTTTAAAGTGACTATGAAGAGATCGATCCTGTGTTCCTCTGGAATATCAGTTACCCTTATATTCAATTTTTGGAAGTCCTCAATGTGCTGCCCCACTAAACCCTTTTGTTTGAGATTTATCAATTGGCTAAAAAAGGTGTTGCTCTTTGTATCCTCATAATGTGCTATCATTTCCTCCGTAAAAATTGACCAAGTGACAATTTTTTTACGGGAGCAAAACCATCGATACCATACAAATGTATTTTTTTCTAAATGTAAAGTTGCAATGCGTACCTTTTGTGTGTTTTGCACGTTATGGAGATCAAAATATTGCTCCATCTGTAGTATCCATGTTACAGGATCCTTTCCATCAAACTTCCTCATATCCATTTTTGGAATATGGTGGTTCTTCCCGCCAACATTAGACTTTATGAAATCACGATTAACATTTATTTTGTTCTCATCATGAGGTTCTTCTACTATCTTTTCACCATTAGGAAACATTTCTTGTATCAACTTTGTCAAACCTTTGATGTCTGCTTTGAGATCATTCTTCATGTTTTCCATGTTGTCTTTCATGTCATCCATCTTAGCTTCCATGCCTTTCTTCAAACCATCCATCTTCACTTCCACGCCTTTCTTCAAAACTTCCATTTCATTTTTTGTTGCTCTTTGCGAGAGTGAAATTTGTTGCACTTGCTCTTGTAATTTTGATAGATCATGTTGTAATTCTTCATCTTCATGAGTCATAGTAGAGCCTTCTGAAGGCTTAATGGGTGTTGAATTATTTTTACGGGGCATATTTTAGAACACAATATTGATATCTATTCTACAATATTTCCTTGGAATCAATTCAAATTGATTCTTCAAACAAGACTTATGCAATTCGCAAAAAAATACACACCTTTTTCTTGCTTTTGAGGAGCTCGATATTGAAATTGGATTATCTCTGTAATTGCACCACTTAAATATTTGAATTTTGGTACTGACGTATCCCTCTGAATTATCTTTCGAATGCCACAGGTCTGACCTGATTTGGATTCTCCAAGAAAAAGTTGTGTCCAATCTCCCACAATGACCTAATTATGGACTGGTTCAGTACAGTGAACTTGTACGACTTGCCAAGTGTCACTTTTTCGTCCTTTGGCTCTAAAATTGATAGCCAGGAAACTAAAGTCAGTGTACTAGTGACCAATGTTTATGGCACTCCGATCCGATGCTCAGAGAGAAAGTTATGAAGATTTTCCCACGATCACCTCTTTGAGATGAAATTCAGGAGCCTGAAAAACCACTACATTCCACAGATCATATCTTAAACAATATTGCAAAACAAGCTCTGAAATTGTTTGAGGATGTTCCTTAGGATTTTATCTTCACACCCTACGAATTTCATCTTCTGAGACTTAGTAGAAGAAAAATTAGAGCGCAAATTCCACGATGACCTTTTTAGGAGCCTGAAAAAAGACCTAAATTCCACATATCATATCTCCAAAATTGTTGCGAACCAAGATCTGAAATTTTTTGACGTTGTTCCTCAAGATTTATGCTTCACACCCTAAACATTTTAGCTTCTGAAACTTCGTAGAAAACAAGTTATAGTGAAAATTCCACGATGACCTGTTTGGAGCAGCGAAACCCTAGAATCCAAAGCTTTGATACCAATTGTTGTGTAACCAGCTTCAAAAATAGAATAAAAGAGATATCAACGCCTTAGAAATAAGCCACTTCGAGGGGGAAACCTCCAATACATTACATAAATGAACAATTCTTGGATGATACAATTTACAAAACCTCCTTTCTCTATATAGGAGTCCATGTGGCCATAATGTAATCCTAGTGGGCCACAATGTAATCCTAGCCGACCTAACAATAATAATTTAAGGGCACAATAATAACAAAATGGGGGTTAAAAGGGTACAATAATAACAATAAGGGGGTTACACTAATAACAATAAGGGACTATACTAGTAATATAGGGACCTAACAAAGACAAACAGATTGACAGAGAAATTGTAGAAGCTAGAAAAATATTTAACAT
The DNA here is from genome assembly GCA_034641835.2 of Pinus albicaulis. Lineage (NCBI taxonomy): Eukaryota > Viridiplantae > Streptophyta > Pinopsida > Pinales > Pinaceae > Pinus > Pinus albicaulis. Next base: position 7,786,912 of record MU968382.1, on the reverse strand, counting down.
TGAAAGAACCAATGGCACAAGCCAAGCAGCAGCTATGGGCCAATATCATTGAATCTATCAATGATATTTGGCCATCAATCCAGGTTATCTATGAACAAAAATATCTAATCAAAGCAATAGGTGAAGCCATCCAGAAAATCAGAGAAGAACTTGGTAAAAAGCCAAAAGAGGCTAATGAAATCATAAAATTTCTTAATTCCAAGAATAAGAAAGAATTAGAATAAATTGGAATTAGTGACAGGACAGAAACCATCCTAGAAGTTGGGAAGGTGATTTCTAAAAGAAACTTGATGGTACAGCTAGAAGAAAAATGTCAGAACATGGAGATAGCCATAACCAGGTTCATGATGAAGTTTTATACTTTGAGGCAGAAGGGCCTGCCAAATCCTCTGGTTATTCATGAAAAATTGATGAAACAAGAGGATTATGATAAGAAAATGAGAGAAGTAGCCAAAGATCAAGCCAAATGACCTTCTTCACAAGGAATTCCAACATGGAAAGTACTCTACAAAAGTTTTGAGAATCTCTTTTACCTACAACATGAGGTAAAACATTTATTTATCAACAAGCCTACATTCTCAAAATATACAGAGGCAAATGAAGTTTTCAGAAGGATGATAAAGATCAAATTACCAGAGGCAGAATTTTGGGAGAAATTGACTGATTTACTGTGAAGAGAACAACAATAAAATAGGGTAGTCAAATGGAAAACATATTAGTCAGGAAAAGATAAAACAGAGTAGGCAGTTTTACAATTACATAACAACAGTAACAGTGAAAACAAAACAATCAAAGAGTATTAGATTTAAAGAGTATCAGGTGAAAGTCAAAAGGTTAAAGTCAAAGCAGAGTTGAAAGATAAAGATTCCAATGTGAAAGGCACTCAGCTGCAATATTCGTTGAGAAAACAGTAAAGAGACAAATCTGTAACAAATCAAAGACAACAAACAGTAAATTCAATAAAACCAGGGACAACTTGCATTAGTTAGATAGTTGTCTCTATCTTATTGCATGAAGATATTTATTTCTCCTTGAATAATTCCTAAGTTCGTTTTAAGATATTTTGTAAGATTTTTTACAATAAAAATAACAAGGGGGTTACACTAATAACAATAAGGGACTATACTAGTAATATAGGGACCTAACACGGTCTCATAACAAACCATAATGGGCACATCCCCTTGCAAGATAGACTTTGAATAAGAAAGAAAGCAAAACAAAGTGATTACTTACAGGATCATAGGCTTCCTAAAGAACAAGATACAGAGCAGCATCTGTAACCCCTAAAGCAAAACCTCTCTCTGCAAGATGAATCACTACATCTTTCATATGTAGTTTAGAAATTTTTCTGAGCTCATCACGAGAAAGAGGATCAAATACAACTATCTCATAAAGTCTATTCAATAGCTCTAGCCTGAAATGTCTTCTAACCTGCAAAAATATTCAAAGGCATGTCAAAGCACTGCAGCCAACTTCATGATAAAATTATATGAAAAATATACATACACAGAGTCCAGGAGAATGAAACGGCAAGTGTATTGGCAGTTGCCGAAATGCAGGAACTAAAACGGCAGGTGTATTGGCAGTTGTGGAAATGCAGCTACTAAAATGGCAGGTCTGTCGACGATTGCAGGTGTGTGGATTTTTGCTAGTATTTTCAGACCAATTCCATGGAAATATACCAGAAACCAGTGGTATGTCAAACCTAGAAGGTAACCCAAGAGACTGTGACCGTCAGATTAAACAAGTAACAGGTGTCGTGCCTAGATAAGAAGTGTTGATGAAAAAAAAATTGATCTCTTTCATAACAGAAGGCCTATTAGCCTAAATATCTAGGACATGTGTGACTCCATGATAAAGACACATGGTGTGTGTATTTGATTTTTTCAGGTGGTCAAGTGGGCCGAAAATAGGTGAAATGTGGCACCACTCAGAGATTGACATGTGCCAATTGGTATAAGTGGTAGAAAATTGGCATGCTCAAACAACGAGGTGATGCAGGAATGACATGAGGGAGAAAATATCATAAAAGTCCCAAATTTGGAGAACTAAAGCCCATCACCAACCTGAGATTGACAACTTTACATGATGTAACCTATGAAATCGTAAATGGAGAAATCATAGTAACAATAAAGTAACCTATGTAACAATAAAGTCAGATTCATCCTGGGAGTGGTAATGGGAGAAATCATAGTGAACAACAGGAAACATGCAGAGTTGTTTACAATCAAATATATGAAAAAACACATACATTAAACCTAGATAATAATCATGAACAAGCTTAATATTGAATTATGAATTATAAAGGAACTTACAAAATGTGACATTACGAACCTAGTCAAGCGCACAAGCAAAAATATCATGGACATGACCTTGGTTGACAAGTTGTATTGCTCATGATGCAAGAGGATTTGTACCTGCACTGCCAAGTCAATCAAAATCCATCATTATCTATACAATAAATACAAGTAATTGATGTAGTATTTTTTACTATAAGATGCATTCTTATGATAATGTTAGAACATATGTTGAAAATGTCAAAACATACCTGAATAAGCTCCTCTTCGTTTCAAGAACAATTTATTGGAGTCGCATGAACTTGGAACAAGCCTCCCATGATCTGAAAGAGTAGCAACTAAGTCAACGGTGACTTTTTTGTTGCTACGCTGGATCGAGGGAGGTTTGCTCCAAGATTAAATTGCTCCAATAAATTATTCTCTACTAAACAGGGCCAACCACGTGAAGGTGGAAGCTCTTATGGCCCCTCCCCCTCACATCACTCTCAATTCCCCAATACCCAATCTATATTTCATTTTTTACTTTCATGAGCATAAAAAAAATATTCAATAACTAATAAAAAAACAATTCAACAAAAAGTACGCAAGGAAACATTGCAATTAATGCTTGACATAAAAAATAGTATGATAAATGAGTTTTTTATATAACGCAAAAAACGTTCCAAGTATGGTAACGTTTGTCTTATAATAATACAATATTTTACATTATCAAATTTTATTTTTCTTCTTCCTATTTCTAAAGCTCCTAATTACATCATCAATATCATCGTGCTCTGCTCTTGTTTTGTGCCTTTCGACCCGCACTGCTGACCTAGTTGCGTAGTCACGATGTCTGGTCTCATCCAGTGACGGGGCATCGCCTACAAAAACAGATAATATTAAATTTTAATTGTCAGTTTTTAAATATCATTGAACTATTTCGGTAATATTAATAAAAAAAATTTGCAATGAGATTATTTACCTGGTGCACCAGTTGTCGCCGTTGGGACTGTTGCCCTGTCTTCCTCTCTGGTGGTAAGATCCTCAAAGGAAACATTCTCTGTCATTTAAACAAAAAACGTTATAAGGACAACCATCAAGGTATAATTAGAAAAAATTATAAGTGGAAATTAATTATCGTCACGGCCCTCACTGATAGTAGCATTGTCGGCCTGGTCCCCACTACAATGATCAGGTTGCACGTGAGGATCATCTACATCTGGCTCTAAAACTGGGTTATTTTCCTCGTCGGTAGTGTTGCTCCCCTGATTTAAACAAAGTTGTTAGACATTAAATTTATGGACAAAAACAAACATATTTAAAGGTTAATTTTTTACCTTATCAGACATTCTGGATCTTGGGACTTGCCCCAAGCTTCTGTGACATTCAACTACGGCTTGATAGCCGAAATGGAAAGCAATATTTTTATCTTCCTCTGTAGTTTCTGTTCCGAAGTCATCACCCTACATTACATATTATTGTGTATTTTTAATCATATTTGATAGGATTACAAAAATGTTGGAAGGCGATACAATTAATTATAAGATGTTTAGCTACTTAATTACAATTCTTGTGGCTAATTTCAAGTAGCCGCCCTGGCCTAGCTTGTGATGGCCCTTTTTTTCAATCCTAGCTTTGGTTTCCTTCGAGGTGTCAGGAAACCTATCATCAAAATATTGAAGTCAGATATGACGTAGCACACTTTTATTTTAGACATAGAGAAAATTAAAGCTATTGAATTAAAGTTGTAATTTACCTTGCGGGTCCAGTTGGCATTTTTCCTTCTTTCTTTGCCCTTTTCTCTTTTCCGTCATGGATGAGTGCTCTCCACTCACTCTCTGGAACTATGAGAGGACACTCATATCTAGGGTTAAATTGCAATTGCGTCCTATAGGTGTCCCTGGTATATTTCAAATATTTGCCGGCTACCCGAGCCACCGCTGTTCTGTCAAATGTGCCGACCCCAAAAAGGGCTTCTAGATAATCTAGAAGTTCTTTTTTTAGGTTGGAATTCTGGGAATTCCACCTTGTGCGTATGGTTGGGCCAAAAATTACCAACGCATGGCTCTCCAAAAACCTGTAGAACTCATTGTTTCCTACACAGAAAAAAATATATTATCATTAATTTAAAAATAAAAATCATGATAAATATGTTTTAGATAGAGTACATGAAATAGTTAAAATATTAAAATTTACCTGGGAGTTGTACGTGCTTTATATGGACACCTTCATCGTTCACCAACAACGTGCCATTAATGGTCCCTGTGGAGCTGACACGTGTAGCTCCAGGAAACGCAATAATGTAGTTGGCCATATCAACCTCATCACTGCCAACACGTTCAGTGACTGGCTAGGTGTCTGCTTGGGCAGGGTGTGTTTCTTGGCTGGAACCTAAAGGAGTAGAAGGTGTACGAGAGGGTTGCTGGGCAATCTCTTGCCCTTGTGTCCCACTACCACCAATACCGGGTTCAGCAAGTGTCAGAAAACGCTACATACAAAAGAAATTTTGGTTAGTTTAGTCAATGTAAAAAGTAAAAATCAAACTATCACAATACATCTCATGCAGAACAAAAAAAAATATCATTTTGACTTTTTATTATTACCTGATATGTTTCTAGCTGGGTCATAAGTTGTTTTATCCTCTCTTCTGTTTCAGGTGTTTGAGGCGCATCTATCAAAGTATCAAATTTCGACCTTGCATTTCGTGGCTTTTTTCGCAACAAGAGCACTGGAGATAGGGATGAAGAAAGCTCTTCCTCATAGAGGGAATCATCAGGCGTACCATGGCTAGGTGTGTGCATATTTGAACAAAATTAATATTATTTCAATTATGTAAATAACTAAAATACCTGAAGATAGAGCAATGCTGGTGTTTGGGCTCAACCTAGTCTCCTAAATTGAGTTCATTTGATTGTCAACCAGGGTTGGTAAACTGCTGAAGTGAAGTGCACTGTATGTGCCTAGGTGTTTGTTTCCTAATGCGTTGTGTTTAGTGTTTTCTGATGTTTTTGGTCTTTTGATGGTTTTTATGTTCACAAGGAAAATGACTAAAAAGCTAGTGGAAAGAAGCTACTGGTTAAAAACAGAGTGAAGCCTAATTGGTTGATGACAGATGACAAATGCAAATGCAAATACTGAAATAGAATCAAACCTAAACTATGACTAAGCAGAATACAAAGCTTGATAATGACTTCAAGAAAATGAATCAAAACATAAACTTAACTTGTCCAATTCTTTCATTAAGGGTATTTTGGAAAAGCTTGAGAAATGGTCAGCTAAGTATACAAATTCTCCTAACTAAACAATTAAACAATCAACTTATAATGATACAACATTTTATCCATGATTAAAGATTTGTTGAAACATATTTGGAGAAAAACATTGGTAACATCATAAGATCTCTACTCTAAGACTAGCTCCTAATTCTATTCTGCAACTTAGTTTAACATCACTAAACCTTACTCAAAAGTTATAGATTTCTTTTTTAAAGTAGTCTTTTGAGGAAAGGCTTTGTTTAAGAAGTGGTAAAGAAGTTGCAAAAGTACTTCAGGCCTTGGGATGATACTGTCTTCTGTTCAGATGGTTATGAGTTAATTATAGATTTGGAACAAAAGAGGTTTTGTAAATAATGAAGGCCGTATTGTTTAAGTTTAACAACTAATGTAATATAATATGCAATGGATGACAACTAATTGTGGAATGTAAATACAATGAGCTAAGCTAAAACTGAACTAAGATGTCACTAGTCTACAATAAACAGTGCTGAACTAACAAGCCATTATCAAACTTAAAACAAAATAACAGAGCATGAATTGAATGCAATTTGACTCCGGAGTACCCTAACTAAGTTATCATGCATTAATCTATGGGATTCTACAGCCTGTTTTGTCCATCATGAATGGTATTTTGGAAGAGCTTGCTAGAACAATCCTGGCTGTACAATTCAGTACAAATGCAAACATAAAGACTGAAAGCAATTTAAAAACTAAGACATCACAGCTATCTCCTACCCATTATTACGATATTTTGGAAGAGCGTTTTAAGAGTAAGATCAGCTATGCTACTTAGTGTAAACAAACAACTGAAACATTCAGTATCACAGTCATGCCTTAGACATCATAAGGATTTTTTGGAAGAGTTTTCTTAGTATAAGTTCAACTGTGATAATGAACAAAAGAAATTACAAATAAATCCTACAACACTACAAACATTTCCCATTCATTATCATGATCTTTTGGAAGAGTTTCTTAGAACAAGTATAGCTATAGTGGCTAATGAAATTAACTATGAACTCAAACTTCAAAAACGTGAAAACGACTAAGATACTTATCTAGATTATGAAAGTAAAGCCGTGCAGGAGGCAGGGGCCCTCTACCACCAGACGGAATCTAACTCAAAATCAACTCAACGCGTTCAAAGCAATGATGTCTTCTTCATTAAAGGAAAATAACTTGAAACAGAGTAGTCTCAGTCTTCAGAAATATAGCAGTCAATACATGAAATCTAAGCAAAATCTAGAGCCTGTCTCTCGGTTTCCCGAGTGCTTTTATAACAAATCTACATAACAGAACTTGCAACAATACGGGGATAATTGTCTTTCCTTATCAAAATCGTACTAGGACTCTAAAGATGGCAGCGTAAAGGAACAAAGGACATATGGACTAGGACAGTCCTATTAGAAGTCTGCCTCCTTGAATGAGTTCCCACGTACCAAAACCACGTCCAGAATTCGGTTCATTCTTCATGGTGAGCAACGAACGATGAGGACATAATGTGGAATATACCCATGTGTGGCTTTTCCTGAGAGGACACCTGGAGCATGCTTGAACGTGAAGATAGCTGCAGAATTTCTGGTTAGCTATGGAATGTTTGCATTCTGCAGCTAGTTTCGGTCAAAATACATTACAATGAAAAAATCACAAAACTTAGCAAGTTAGCCATGTTAATCATTCTAAAAGTAATTTTAACTAATTTTCATTGATCATTTGGGTCTGGGATAACAATGGACAAAGGAAAATGAGGTAAAGTAAGATGAAAGAAAGCACAATCTTGGGGCTCAACAGCTGGCACTTTACATGTTCTTCCGCTGGCCTCTTTCCGTGATCATCTCGTCTCGGGGTTGTTCCTGTACTACCCTGATCAGTCTGCCACATTGCAATAAAATTATAACTGTAAAAACTTGAAAACAATATCTAACTTGAAAACACAAAATGAGAACTGAAATAATTTCTAATAAGACACCGAAAGACAGAGTTAGAGTTTCAAATATGCCTTGCATTGAATTCAGTCCTGGAAACATGTCATTGCACATTAAGGCACCCAAACAAGAGACAAGTTGACAATGAAGACCTTATTGAATATATTGTTGGAGCAACTTCTAGTAAACTTGTTATGAAGACCTTGAGGACATTTTTGGAGCAACATTGTTGAAGCTGATGGTATAGCACTGTTGGAGACGATCTTGAAGGGCCTTGAAGTGAAGCTTTTGGAGCAACTATTGAAAAAACCTTAGAGCATTTAAGTAAGGAACTTTCTATCTTCCATCACCTTTTTCCTTTCAATATCCTTTAAACCATTTTGTTGATATTTAATTTTTTAAATCACGTTATAATTCCTTGATTATATATGTTTGGGGACTTTCCCTTTGAAATTACCCAAAAATACCCTGGAAATTTTATCTTCAGGATGCATGTCTGACCCTATTGTTCAATATTTTGATTGATAGTACTAAACATAGAGAGTTAGGGGGCTCTTGACTTGGTTTGGTTGGGCCATTAGATCCCTAACATCTACTAGGGAGAACCCCCCTTGAGTTGGAGGAGAGCTAGACCGAAGTGAAAAGAGGTTGGTGAGGTGACAATGGAGCTATTGAATTACACATGGTATCACACTTTAGCTTTAGGACTTTATCTTGAGAAGTGCGAGATTTTGCTATATCAATTCTCAAATTGTTTACAACACTATTGTTAAGAACTAATAAGTGATGTTGAGGGGTTTTTGGGTATAAGAAACAATACCATTTAAAAACTAGGGTTCTCAGTCCTTGGCATTCCTTCACCTGGGCCTAGGGGCACACTAGAATAATTTCACACTAAACCATGCAAACTTAAAGTAACTTAACAGATCCATAAAGTAATAATAATCATAATTCCTAATTTCCTATTGTACGATATGATGCAAATTATTCAAACATGAAGCAATGAAGACATGCAATGTCTGAATTTCAAGATTGATGAACCAATACAAGAAGTTAGAAACTACAACTTTGATTCAATACTCTATGTCCTAACTCTAGGAAGGAATCTAGTTTGTCGTACAGAACATGCATCGTGCATTATCAATTCTTAATTGACAACAACTAAAGGTCATCTACCTCATCAATTCCTTCCCATTTTGTGTTTTTATGTTATATTCCTTATAAAAGTGTCAAATTTCTCTAAAAGTAAGCAACCACTGAATAAAATAAAAAATAGTTGAGATGTGATTGAGAAATGGTCATTTATTTCTTGAAAGGATCTTCACGATTTCTTTGGTTGTTTTTCATCTCAAGAAAAAAGAAATGACCTAAGAAAATATCGTGATTTAATATAAGAAACAACACGATGCAATGGCCATTTTCAAAGCCAAATGATGTCCATTGAGGATATGGCCTTTATTTGGTTCCTATTTCATAGGAGTTTCGGGTAGAAATGGAACTTTGTTGTACCATTTCCAGTAGTAAAAAGGGAAAACCTTTTTTTTCCATGGGAAATAATTTACCTTTCCTTTTTCAAGATAATCTAAATCACAAAAAATATGAACTATACTGCACACATTCTTGGATAATGTGAAAGTGGAAAAGGAATACCCTACACAAGTGATGCACACATGTACACTTGAACACTAATAGATTTTTGTAGTTGAAATGCAATGCTTGTTTTCGTTTAAATGTAGGGTTTTTAAAGCAGGGAGAAATAATTCCTGCCAATTTAATAAGCGTTTCTTTGGGAAAAATTTAAATCTTGTATTGGGTGATGAAGATAATAGAGGGTATTGAATCTTGATTCTTGACATTGCGTTTAACTTGAGTAACTCAAATTATTATAAATGTCAGTGGATGGGTTCTTTTTTCAAGTATGTCACTCAAAACTCTTATGTCAAAGCATTGTATGATGGCTAGCATTTTCTTGTTTCCCTTTCTTCAGTTCAATGTAAAAAGTATATTAATATATTGGAGCATGAATGATAACTACAATTGTTTTCTCTGCAGTATATCCAGCCCCAAGATTATGAAATTTTTTCTCAAGTGGAGCTATTGGTTATTGATGAAGCAGCTGCAATTCCATTGCATGTTGTAAAGGCTCTGCTCGGGCCATATTTAGTGTTTCTGTGCTCTACTGTAAATGGGTAATAATTATAAATGAGCCAACCACAATCACAAATTTTGTAACCATTTGGTTTCCATGGATAGTGATGATGATATTAACCCTATATATCAGTGACCTATATCTATATGAGAATGATCTCAACATTGACCTTGATATGGTTGTATGGATGTGACCTTTGGTATGTCATCAGAAAATCCCCCAATATCAGAAAATCCCCAAATCTGGAGAACTAAAGCTTATCACTTTCGATCTGGAGTACTACCCTTGTGATAAAGTTGATGACTTTAGATCTCCCATTCTCTACCACTTTGCACTTCACCTTCAATATAGATCATACCAAGGGAAATTCGTTACTGGGTGTTGAGATGGATGAGTTTGTTGAACTAAAATCCATAGCTTAAACTTCATGAAACTGGTGGAGTCAAATTCATGCAAGCACAAACACATCTTGCACATCCTCTTTGAAACTCATCTGAAAGAACATTGGAAGAAATCTTGAGAGAACCCTATAGCCTAACACAATCCAATGGAATTGACCAAAAAAACCCAAATGGAGTCAACCCTACTGTAGGAGGAAGGGCCTGCAGTAAGACCTTACCATTTTGCAAGAGATGAGGGTGAATGTTTTTTTGCAAGAGCTAAGGGTGAATGCTGAGGGTGAATGTTGTTCTGCAAGAGCTAAGGGCGAATGTTGTTCTGCAAGAGCTGAGGGCAAATGCTGTTCTGCAAGAGCTGAGGGCGAATGATGAGGGCAAATGCTATTCTGCAAGAGCTGAGGGTGAATGCTGTTCTACAAGAGCTAAGGGCGAATGCGTGCGTGATATTAGACGTTAATGTAGTTTTTAATAAAATCATTTTTATGTAGCGCGCATTTGATTTTTTCATTTCAAATCATTTTTATATACATTTGATTTTTGCATTTCTAATACAAGTGACAAACAAATTTCTACAAGAGGTTGAAATTTTTACTAGAATAGCCATGAAAGACTAATTAAAATGGCTTAAAATGCAAGTGGATCTTCAAAATAAATGTAATTGAAGGTTATCCCCACTAAATGTTTGCAAAAGTGCTTACATTATTTAAGTTATCTAGGATATTTTTTTGTATTACACAATCTAAATTAAATAATGAAATAGTTGGGTAGTCTTATTGTTTCAAATTAGGATACAATTTTCAAATGGTGATGAAGTTTCATGTGATGATTAACTGTCAATATTCTCCTTTCCTATCCTTGAAAAACTATACAAGGTTCCCTGCTGCCACATGAAACCCTAACTCATGTAGCAGCATAGGACCAGTCCTCCATTTTTCCCATCATAAGGCATTTTGCACGTATTTGATGACTAGAATTTGTAGATTCCCGTTTTCCGTGACGTGCTAGGAAGGATAGAATACTTAATTTTGACATTTGAAAGTTTTTCAAAAACTTTCTTACACCCTTTAATTTCCACTTACCAATAATTTTGCAACACTAGTCCTCTTCGCAATCGCAAGGTTGTACTCAAAAAGTAAGGAAAGTTACTTTTTTGGCTCACTCAAAATAAAAAATTTAATAAAGGAATTACCACTTATCATTATTGATATTTTAAAATTAGAATCAATTTAGTTTTCCCCTTCCTATTACATAAAGTTCACAAATCCTTTCTTTTACATAAAACACCAAAGAAAGAATAAAGCCCGTTGCCCTGCAAACTTCCAAGGTTGTGATTAGTGAAGCAATGAAAAAGTACGGCTATAGCACTAAAAAATTAGAATGCCAATCTGCCCCAACATGAAGTAGTGTTAATATAGCTGGTGGCTTGGCTTGATGGTCAAACAGTGAATTACACAAGCACAAAATAAAAGCTTTAGGCGTTTAGTTCCTTAAACTCACACTCTGAAGGCATTCAGATTTAGGCTGAGCTCAAGATTGGCTCCAAGGAAACTAGATTGGCTCATTAACCTGCCATATTTTAATTTCATAAGGTATGTTCGTAGTTTTAACTGTTAGGGTAATTAATTATTGTGAAATCATAGTTATAAATTATCTCTTATTTTGTGAGCAATGTAATCTATTAATTGTAAGTAGATTCATTAAAAAAATTCATATTGATTTTAGCATGAATGATGACAATTTATATATTAATTGGTTTTTAAGAGTATTTGTATTATGTAGGAGCACTGGAAAGAAAAATCAAGACTTCATTTTCTGTTTTCCTTATTTTATTGGGTTGAACTAGAGAAAATTGAATATGAATAGTGATTTAATTGTAAGATCAATGGGCCAAGGCCATACATCAACATTGACCACAGTGGGGAAGTATAAAAGCATGGATATTCATGCAAGTATAGTTATTAATGTAAGATCAAATTTAACTCTTAGCTTCACTAAAGAAATAGAAGGAAAAGATCTAGCATCAACTGAAACTCACGTGAAAAAGTAGATGAAAAATGTACAATCATCCAATGGAGAGGTAATATATAATTATCTAGTAAGAATCTTGGCTATGCCTTGAGACTAAACTAATTCTCAATATTTTTGAATAATCATCCATTGGAATTTAGTAGGAAAACCATAGTAAATCATTATCCAATGGCCATGCAAAAATATATAAAAAAATAATATTTGTTGGTTGTTTTTCAATAGGTGGACCATGATGGGACCACTGAGAAGGTGGGGGTGTTTTTTTAATCATGGAAGTGAGGTTTAGTAGATTGATAGTCAAGTTGTCTTTCCCTATAAATTTTCTTGATCAAGTTATTCATTCATTGAACTTTGATTCATTCCTACTGTTTTGATACACAATCCAATCTAGTTGAGTCTTGAGTCTTCATTGAGAATGGCATTCATAGGTTGTCAAGAAAGAGGTTATCATGCACATGCACTCTTCTTTTCTTGGTATATTTGTAACTATGTTCAGCCCGAGTTCTATATTTTTAAATTATCATAATAGTTCGTGATTATTAGGCTTTTATTTTGTCTTTTAAGAATTTTAATTTAATTATTATTAATCATTAAATTTAAAAATATATATATATACATATATATATATATATATATATATATATAGTTATTATAGTTATTAAAATTTCAATAGAATTATTAAACTTTCAATGGTACATCAACTTTCATACATGAGAAAATAGATACTGACAAATGGTACATCATGGCCTGATTAATTTCGCTCAGCAATTTCAAATGGTATAACATTTAGTCAACAGTAATCATTAATTTCTGCACACAGAGACTAATTTCTCTAGAAGCCTGAGATTTCTTTGGCTTGTTATTCTTATAACTACATAGACATAATTAATAGAGAGATTGAGGACAAAAAAAAATTCTAGTGCTTTGTCTCCACTACTCAACATGATTTTGTGAGAAATAATACATAGATTGATTTCTCTGAGTGCCTTAGCATTCTTTGGCTCATTATTTTAATCACAACAACAATAAAAAATGCACTGAGGATCTGTTCTTAGTTCGATTATGCAATTTTTATAAGAAAGATTATGCAATATTAATAATAAACATAAATTTATTTCAATTTAGGGAAAGCTCGTTCATGTTTTTTTTCTTTATATTGGAAGGTTACTTTCTTTTTGAAGTAATTTTTAGTATATCATAGCATATATTGAGGAAATATTAGTTTGACAAGAATCAGTTATTTCTCTTGAAACTTTAGGTATTAAAATTCCATGACACAAATATATCACACTCCAAAATCCAAAGAAAATGGAAGAGCGTTCAATTTATTACGATAACGTCATTAATGAAGAGCAAAATTTTAAACATAATGCTTATTGACTAGAAAAATAATGACCAAAACATCAAAAAAAATTGCGTGACGGGTAAAGAGAAATCCAAATTCCAACCCTGCCTGCCACCTGTTGGTGAGTGGAGGTTATTCACTTTTCATTTACAGCTTACCAGGTTACTCATGTTACCAATATTTTCACATGGCTCACTTTTAGGTGATTACTTATTGTACTTATTATTTATCAAGAACAATTGGTAGATAATTGTATTATTTGAAATCTATAACAAATCCAGGCAAAAAAATTACAACAAATAGAAAATTATGCAAAAAATTCACCAGGGCACTAATGTGTGGATACCCTATCATTTCTTAGATCCTCATAACTTACCAACACCTACTATATTGGTATACACATAATATGGCATTTACCTGAAGTATTTCATATGTATATAGAAGTAAATAACTTGTATGACAATTGTTATGGCAGATATAAGATGTGTATTATAGTTTATATTTCAGTTTTTCTTAAGTAGCGTGCATGTGTGGTTCATATAGTGACTAAAATTACCAAATATTTCTCAGTGAAGATGTGAAGATGATCTCTCATTAGGTCCTAATTACTTAAAGCATCAAAAATTAGCTTTCCAAATGAATAAAATATGTTAACAAATTAGCAAAAACTAGGAAAACAAATCATGCTTTAAAAAAATATGGCACAATGAGTCACACTCTGAGATTTATTTAATTACTCATCAAGTGTCGCTACAACATATATATGATCACCATTACCATAGAAATGGGACATGTGACCATCATTTTGGTTTTTCCAATGACATTCCACATCATGAGCATTGTTTAGGGTTGATTGTGTTGATTTTTTTTAAACAAATCATTTATACAATTTATGGAAATTATAGACACAATTTATAATCACATTACAAGATCATGATGTATGGATATTCCTTATCATTTCTTAGATACTCACAACTTACCAAAACCTAATAAATTGATATACACATCATATGGGATCTACCCCTAGAATGCCACATGTATCCTAAAACAAATTAGTTGTATGGCAATTGTTGATGCAAGGGCATTAGGCTCAAAACAACCTTTGTCCATAAATAAATGTAAATGGGGGGCCTCATGTTTTATTTACCCATGTATTTATTCATAGTTGAGTTATTTTTAGTTAATTAGAGAAGAAAATGTAACTGCCCGAATGATTAATGGGCACCTGAAGAGATAGTCATTTTCAGAAGTTAAGCTAGTTTTAGGAGTCCGTCTCTGTCTGTCAGAGGGTTAGTCTCAGAGTTAGAGATATGAAGAGTTTTTAGCATTAGAGGAGTTGAGTCGATTCAGGGTTTGTATAAAAATAAGCCTTATAGGCATAATAAGGCAGACCTGCATAGAGAACCGCATAGGCTGCGTAGGACTGTCATAGAGACAGAGTAGAGGAGAAGGGCCAAGTAATTCGAAGATCTGGTCGAGCCAAAGTTGTAAGTACTTCACTGCATAAATGTAGAATTATTTCAATGGTATTGTGCATTTGTCAAGTTAATTATGGCGTGAATGGTTTCTATGTGCCGATAATCAACTGTATAGTAGTCTGGAATACATACTCGATAATTGTGGTTTAATGGGGTCCTGTATGTTGAAAGAGGAACCGAGTCCTTTCCTGAATTACTAGCCTCTGTGCGAGAGGTTCTAGCCTTTCCCAAACCCATTAGATATTAGTTTAACTCGATGTAAGAATTTTTGGATGAATAAAGTTGTGTGATAACCCATGTTAAGCGCCATGACAGTGGACGGTGTGGCATTGGACAGTGGTATGGAAATGTTGTGGTCGAGACTCATGTAATATAGTGGGAAATGCCATGGTAGAGAGGGTCCACAGGTCCAAATTATGGATCTCCCCACAGTGTAATAGAGAATTGTGCTCGAGCCTTCGATTCAAGGTTCAATCGGTGCTACCACGTACATAGAACCGGCTTGTGAAGGAACCTCATGGAGTGCGAGTCCTTAATTGAAGAAAAAAAAACTAGTACAGGAAGATGCAAGTCAAAGGATCAGAGGCAGAGTACAATAAAAGAAAGCTCGACATAACCTGAAAGATAAGAGGCGAAACCGTGACTGAAGTGCACAGTAAAACCACCGTTTGGAAAATCGGTGATATCGCGCAAGTTTGGAGGTGGTAAGCAGAATTGGTGAAAAGGACGTGACATATGTCTCCATGAGACACGTGGCCGAGGGCGGAATTATAAAACCGTTCTCATCGCAGATTAACCCTTGGGTGTGTTTGTTACGCAAGATTTCGTTGTGTCCATTGGATCCTCAAAATCGGCACGATGCTCCATCGACTGTCGGATTGAGAGGTAAATTATTGTGGAGCCAAGAATGGTTTATGTATGACTGTTGAGTTATAGACCAAAGTCGCGATTTGTTACGATATTTGACGATTGGCGGAGATTATAATAAGGAGGAATGTATAATTATGTCAATGGCCATGCGTTTGGTTGAAACTAAGTGACGGAGTTCGAATTGACAAGGTCGACATACATTAAACATCACGGTTGAAATATGAGAGGGTCAAGCAGTTGATACATTCAAATATCAATTCGAATATGTAAAATGAGTGAGCCCAAGGTATTGGGGTTTAATTCCTAAGTGGCTTGTATTTATTGGGGTATATATTAATGAGAGTAGGCTAGTCATTATATTAGGGGTGTGTAAAGAGCGGTTGAATGTTGATAGGTATGATGGGGATTAGACCATAGAACGTGGGGACTTATAGTATGGTTTAGAACCATCAAGTGAAGAAGTTCCGCATGCGAGAAGGCATGGCATAGGCCTTGGGGGTATTATGATCCTTGGAGGAAACTCCCATAGCTAGAAGAGTTGACAGAGAAAATTGGATCGAGTACAAAGGTGTGGCAGGTGGGTTTTACCCTGCACCAATTGTTATGGTGCATATATGATGTGTATTATAGTTTATCTTATAATTTTGTTAAAGTAGCATACAACAATTTACATAGTGATATGAGAACCACTCTCTAGAGTGTACATCGATTTTATACACATGGCTTTTCAATTGCTTTTTAAGATATATCATTGGTGATGATCACATGATTATATAATGAACCATTAAGTTGAACTATGAAATTATTCCTCACAACACACACACACACATATTGATGAATTAATAATTTTTCTCATATAATTTTTTTAATCTATTTTGAAAAAAAATAAAAATTTATATATAATTATTTCTAAGAAGAACAAGAGAGAATTCCTTACCATATCTTCATAAAACATATAATAGAAATAAAATTAATCTATTGAAATTTCATTTCCAAACACATTCATGGAGTAAAATGAAGATTAAAAGGAGATATTCATGGATTTACCTATAACATCACCTCATAATTAAGAATGTAAATGTACAATATTGATGATACATAGGTTAGGAGAAAATTAATCTATTGAAATTTCATTTCCAAACATATTCATGGAGTAAAATGAGGATTAAAAAGAGATATTTATGAATTTACTCATAACATCACCTCATAAAAGTGTAAATGTACAATATTGATAAAATTTATTTATATATGATAAATAATAAACCTTTATCTCAAATGTATCATATAATCTTATAAACAAACAATTGCACTGGGGGTGCAAGGGAATGCCAGAAGGAGGAGATGTGAATCATTTTGTGCTATATGAGGGGTAAAATGTGTAATAAATGAAGGAGATGAATATTTTGTTCATTTGTGACGATATGGAATATTGGATTTTATTTTTAATAAAAATAATAATTATTAATTTAATATTATTTAATTTAATTTAATTAATTAATTAATTAATTAATTTTAATCTTTATTTTATTTTATTTCTATTTATTTATTTATTTTATTTTTATGTTTTAATTAAAAAATTTATTTTATTTGTATTTTTAATTTTATCTTTATTTTATTTTATTTCTATTTATTTATTTATTTATTTTATCGAAATAGTGCTAAGTATTATTGGGAGCTTCTTGTGAAAGGCTCAACCTATGGTCTCAACCATAGTCAATTTCATTTCCCTTTTACACAAATGGTTATAAAACCATGCACCCAAGGTATATTGCTTGTGCGGGAGTGCTTTTCCTTTTACATTAGCCTTCGGGCTATTTTAAAACACATGCTATTACATATAATAACAAAACAAAAAACTATTAAACCAAACCTATTTAAAGTATTCGGGGCCCACATTACAAATGCCCAAAGTGAAATATTTGCGCATATGTTATATATGAGCCAATGGTTTAAATAACTATCGGGCGGTGAAACAAAACTTATAACAAAATATTAATAAAACTATATCATACGTCCGGACTTCAAAAAAAATAAACTCGATTTCAATCACAAATTTGCGTTCCAAAATAGCCTGCTGATGTCACCCTAATTTGTGACGCGAAAACTTCATAGAATACGCCATATAAAAATTTGGGTCCGTTTTTTGGCTTTGTGTACGGAGGAAAACTGTGACGTGAAAATCAAATTAATTCCGCCCTATAATGTTTCGGGTCCGAAATTCCACAATGCAGACAGGCCAAAAAATAACGCGATCGAATCGCCTGCTTCCACGTGGATGGCTGATTTGGTCTGTGGTATATGGGACCACATTCTTCTGAATTAAAATCTCCCGCGTTTACTATTAAATTGCTTTACTTCCAAAACAATACAGCACTCTGTTTTTAAGTGTGCAGGGACTGTGATTTCAAAACCAAAATTGACTGTTCATCAGTTTTAGAAAGCAGCTGTTTGACAGAGCCATTCAAATAGATTTAGAAAGCGGCCAGAGGACAGGGTAGTTGAAATTAATATTTCAACATCCTTCATTCACTGAGAATACCCTCCTTGGTGCCTTCTTCGCCAGACTACGATGTGTTCATCAACAGTCGTGAACCCGATGTCTGTTTCTTCGCCAGGCATCTTCACAACAATCTTGTTTCCAGAGGATTGTGAGTCTTTCTCAACAACATAGAATTGCAAGCTAGACAATCCATACCTTCACAAATAAAAGGCGCAATTAAAGGAGCCTATCTCATTATTACTATTTTCTCTCCAAATTATGCACAATCACAAAGGTTCCTCCATGAACTACTCCTCGCGCTACTCTATAAGCCGACCATTTTTGCAAAGGCATATACATGTTGTTTGTTGCATATAAGTGTCGTTATACCGACGGTGGCCAAAGCGTCACTATTGCGACGGATGCCTCCAAATGTCGCAATTGCGACACTTAGACATTTTGTCACAATTGCAACGTTTGGAAGCAGCCGTCGCAATAGCGACGCTTTGGGGCATAGTGTTGCAATTGTGACGTCTTCCTCCAAACTTCGCAATTGTGACACTTTTTCTAAGTGTCGATATTGTGTCACTTTTCTCTAAACGTCGGTATAGCGATGGTTTCGGGCGGGATTGAAAACATTTGGGGAAATTTCCGACATTTGGTCAAAAGTGTCAGAACCAAGTGTCAAAATTTCCCCCAAATGTAGTAGTGTGGCATTCCTTACGCATTTTCAGTTATCGATTCATTATGAGACCAAGAAAAATCTCCTTACATCCTTGAAATAGGACCGAGCCACTTACATCTCGGATCATATTCATAAATGGATGCATCCTCGTCATTTGATCAAGTTTGATATCACTGATCAGCTTCTAACTAATTGGTTCACTACCTCCTTTGTCAATCAGATCGCGAAAGACATAGCTATGGGAGCATCTGTAACCGAGGAACATATCATTGCTCATGCCTAGTGCCTTGATCTTATGTACTCTCAGTATGGCACGTTGTATGATATCTTTCCCGATGCCCCTCGACCTGGAACTTATAAAGCACCAGCAACCCCATCTGTTGATGGTATTATTGGTTCTGTGTCTCAAAATTCTCGGAAGTCTTCTCCTTCAAATCCTGGGAAGAAAAAGTCTAATCCTGCCAATGATGTTTCTTCTCAGTCCACTCTGAATCCTGGTAAAACCTCGGAATTCAATGTCGTTCAGGCCAATCCGAGAGATAAAACTTGCAAGGGGAAAAATAAGGGTAAAGGTAAGGCCAAAGCTGATACCCCAAAACCAGATTCTTCCAAACCTCGTGCTGATGATTGTTCATAGAGCAAGCCGAAGTACCCTTCTTTTATCTGTGATGAAAAGCACTACACCAAGGATTGTTCTCGACGGGCCAAAGTAAGTAGATTGCTCAAAAGCACCCAGGGAACTACAACTGTTCTTAAAGAACCTTTTACATCTCAGCAGATCCAGATGGTAGAGAAACCTCAATCCTCTACCCCATTTTTCTCTTAGGTGTTCATGATGAATGGTTCTACATCCTTTTCTATCGCTACTCGATCGAAAGATTATACCCAATCGCGTTAGGCAGTGGGGAAAGAGATCACTGATGGTCTTGCTCCTTCGCCTGCTTTTGGCCCTCTTTAGATTGAAAGGCCTAGTACTGAGCCAGTTGTACGAACACCTTCCAAAGATGTACTCCGTAAGTATTCTTACAATCCAAACGCCTGCGCTGCTCAACATTATAGTATTGTTGAGGATTTGTCTCAGGTACTATCTGCAATGTCTGCACTAGAAGTACTTCAGAGTTATCCATCTCAACAGAAGGCTTTGTTATTTGTGATTAGTGGGGTTGATCCTACTGATACTAGCCTTCTTGATTTCTATTTAGAGAATTTCGTTCCATGACTCCCACACCAGATTGCACTCATTATACAAGTTGTCATTAATGGTCTCGATATACATCGAGCGATTGTGGACGAAGGTGCGTCTATGTGCATCATGTCATATTATTGTTGGAAAGCCATTGGTTCTCTGGCTTTGAACTCATCACCAAATGCCCTTGAAGCATTTGATGGAAGGGAATCAAAACCTTTGGGTGTTCTCGCTACTTTATCTATTACCTTGAAAGGGAAGACAATCAATGTCGATGTAGAAGTAGTTGACACCAAGCTCAATTACAATATTCTCCTCAGTCACAGTTGAAATAACGCCATGTTGTGCATTCCGTCCACTCCCTTTTGTGTCCCGAAATTCCCACATGAAGGAAAGTTTGTTACTACTGATCAATTGTCTTTCTTCGCCTCTTCTTATGAGAACAACGTTCCGTATGTGGATCAGATTCCTACTCCCTACGAGAGTGTTGGTCCATGTATTTTCAAATATCCTTCCGTCATGGGTATTTTCCCCCTTCCTCCACCCAACACTGTCTAGATCAATATGATCTCTTGGTATGACGACCCATGGATCATCCCTTTACCTGAACATATAATTTCTTTCAGAGATTCAATGTCATTGAGTCTGATCAAGATTGACTATTGTGAGCTCATTGTAGCTTCAGATCCTCCGCCTTCTGATCATGCTCCTTTGAGAATGTCTCTCGATGCTTATTCTCAGTCCCCTTGGCTCGGAGATTTGGATTTCTCTGACCCCTTGAAAGAGATATTTCCCTCTGATGAAGCCATCATGGAAACTATGTATCTCGAGGATTCACTGTGGGATGATGGCCATCAACGTTCCTCGTTCATGCCCTGCCTCAAAGCCATTTCTATGTGTATTGAGAGGTTTTCATCTCAAGTTCCTTCTCCTCTGCTTCAAACACCTATTCTGTTACATGAAGTTTTTACAGAGGGTAACTTGAGTAACATTACGCAAACGATGCCTATTGACATTTTCGTCAAACCAGGAATTGTCAAGAACATCCACCTAGGGGTGACCTGTTCTTCAGATGAAGTTAAGGTTTATAATAGAATTTTTTGTGAGTTTCATGACATCTTTGCATGGTCCTACGAAGAAATGCCTAGCATTTATCCTAGTAGCATGGTGCATGAGATTCCTTCCTACCCTGGTTCGAAGCCTGTTCGTTAGCGCCTTCGTCTTGTGCACCCTCAGAAAGATTCCGCCATTAAAAGTGAAGTTGAAAAAATTCTCAATGTTGGTTTCATCTACCCAATTCCCTTGACAGAATGGGTGTCCAACATTGTCCCTGTTAAAAAAAAATAGGGTACCATTCGCGTTTGCATTGATTATCGTGACATCAATAGGGCCTGTCCCAAGGATAATTATCCTACTCCCTTTATTGATCAGATCATTGATGACTGTGCTAGGAGTGAGATATTTTCCCTCATGGACAACTTTTCTAGCTATAACCAAACTAACATTCTCCCAACTGATCAGCATAAGATCACTTTCATCTTTCCTTGGGGTACTTTCACATATAAGAAGCTTCCTTTCGGCTTGAAGAATTCTGAGGCCACGTTTCAATGAGCGAAGTCATATTCTTTTCATGATATTAACCACATCATTTAGCCTTATCTGGATGACCTTCCGGCTCATTCAGCTAAACGTAAGGACCATCCTAACCATCTTCGTCAGATATTTCTTCATTGTCGACGCTATAATATCCGGCTAAATCTGCACAAATGCATCTTCTCCGTTGATTCCGGTAGAATTTTAGGGTTTATCATGTCCAAAAATGGGATTCGCCTTGATTTCATCAAAGTTAAAGCTATTATTAATCTCCTCTCTCCATATTCATTACATTAGCTGCAGAGTCTACAGGGGAAGGATAATTTTTTATGCCATTTTATACCTAACTATGCCGAAGTAGCTAAAGGATTCACGCGATTACTAAAGTAGGGTGTCCCTTTCCTTTGGGATGAGATTGCCCAAAATTATTTTGATGCTTTAAAGACGTTGCTTGTCAATGCTCCTCTGTAGCATCCTCCGAACTGTTGGGTATGTGTTATATTCTTTCCACGACAAGCCCCATGCATTGTACGTTGCGCCGGGCGCAGCAGGGGGGTCACAAGGGGGGCGACAGCCAAAATTGTTTTTGGTATACGGTCCCACTCATATGCGGACCCACCCATGTTTTGTGCATGAGTTTGCACATGGTTTTGGGGTACGATGGTTTTCGGCCCCTGGTATTTTGTAGATCCGGTCAAGGGAACTACAGTTATGTTCTAATCCAAGGTTAATGGATTGGGGTTTATGTATGCTTCGGCATGTATATATATGTGTTGTAACACTAAAAGGAATATAATGAAAAATCAAGCTGGTCATCCCAATTTGGGATCCAGGGGAAAATATTTGTGTTTATCTGTTTTATGTTTTATGCTCTCGCTATTGTTTAATTTCTGTTATAAGATTCGTGTGTAGATAATTTCTGTTCAGGGTTAAAACCTACATTTGGTATCAGAGCTATTTCGGCTTCAAGGGGACGCCTTTGCTGCTGAGGGTTTTTTAGTTCAGGCCTGAGGTAGACCCTGTTCAGTGGGAGATCTGCGGGATTGATTCTTGCGGTGAAAGAAGATGGCGGGCGGCGGAAAGATAGAGATCGAGAAATTTAATGGTCAGAGTTTTGAGTTGTGGAAGCTCAAGATGGAGGACCTGTTGGTGGATAAAGATCAGTGGATCGCGGTAGATCTAGGTACTAAACCAACGACAATGTCAGATGAAGACTAGAATAAATTGGATCGGAAAGCTAAAAGCACAATACGGTTGTGTGTCTCAGATTCAGTATTGTTGAATGTATCTGGGGAAGCTACGCTGAAGAATTTGTGGGAAAAACTTGGGACTTTGTACCAATATAAGTCTCTGGCGAATAAGTTGTTCCTGCGGAAAAAGCTGTATAACCTGAGGATGAAGGATGGAGACTCGGTGACAGAGCATCTTAACGCCTTCAATACCGTGGTAAGTCAGCTGTCATCTGTTGATATTAAAATCTCAGATGAAGATAAGTGCATCAGTTTGTTGTGTTCTCTACCAGACTCGTGGGATAGTCTGGTTATTGCAATAGGTAGAAACACAACTACCTTGAATTTTTATGACATTGTCTCAGCCTTGCTGTCGGAGGAAATGAGACGGAGAAATATGGAGGGTCAAAATGGAGATGCCTTATCTGTACAAGGAAGGTCCCAAAATAGAAACAAGAATAAGGTTTCGAGTGGGGGATCTAAATCTAGAGGGAGATCTAAATCTCCTGGAAAGTTTGTAAAGGTGTGCTGGAAATGCGCAAAGGAAGGACACTACAAAAATGAATGCAGATCTAAAGCTCCTGAGAAAGGAAAGGGATCTGATGAAGCTCCTTCTGCAGGGGAAAAAACCACCTCGGATGAAGGTGGGGATGTGTATTTGGCTTCTTCTTCAAATACACATGTAGATCATGAGTCATGGTTGATTGACTCAGGTGCATCCTTTCACTTCACTCCCCATAGGGAGTGGTTCGGCGAGTATGAGAAATATGATGGTGGTGATGTCTTCCTAGGGGATGATAGGAAGGCCAGAATCATCGGACGTGGAAAGGTCAAGCTGAAGCTGCAAGGTGGGAGGATTAGAACACTTCCTGGTGTTCTGCATATTCCTACATTGGCCAGAAATCTGATTTTTGTAAGCAAGATGGATGATGCAGGTGTAAAAACAATGTTCGAGAAAGATGCCTGCAAGATGGTTCGGGGAGCACTGGTATTAATGCGGGGAGTTCGGACTGGAACTCTGTACAAGCTACAAGGTAGCACTGTTATTGATGGGTGTAATAGTTATGTGGTTCCTGAAAGTGGAGCGGAAAGCCTAGCTATCTCTGGAGAAAAGACCATGCTATGGCATCAAAGGCTTGGACATATTAGAGAGAAGGGCCTTCGGATACTACATAGAAATGGTATGGTAGAAGGTATGTCTAATTTCTCTCTGGATTTCGATTTCTGTGAACATTGTGTATATGGGAAGAAGAATTGGGTGAGTTTTCCTTCTGGTGCTAAGAGGGCGAACAAGATATTAGAACTTGTGCACAGTGATGTGTTTGGACCTGTGTCAGTTCCATCACTGGGAAAGTCTGTGTACTATGTTTCATTCATAGATGACTTCTCAAGGAATATATGGATATATTTCTTGAGGAAGAAATCTGAAGTCTTTGACAAATTTAAAGAATTTAAGGCTCTGGTGGAAAACCAGACAGAGAAGAAGATAAAGGCGCTGAGGACAGATAATGGTGGGGAGTTCTGCAAGAAGGAATTTGAAGAGTTCTGTAAGAAGTGTGGTATAGCACGGAAGAAGACTACTCCATACACACCTCAGCAAAATGGAGTTGCAGAAAGAATGAATAGAACACTGATGGAAAAGGCAAGAAGCATGCTCAGTGGTACCGGGTTAGGACAAGAATTCTGGGCAGAGGCAGTGGAGACTGCATGCTATCTGGTTTATAGATCACCTTCATCAGTGTTGGAGGATAAGACTCCACATGAGGTATGGACTGGTAAGAAACCCTCTCTTTCACATCTAAGGGTATTTGGATGTGATGCATATGTGCATGTTCCAAAGGAGAAAAGGACCAAGTTAGATAATAAATTTGAAAGGTGCATCTTTATTGGGTATAAGGATGGTTTAAAGGGTTACAAGCTTTGGAACCTAGAAACAAGGAAGATTGTGTATAGACGAGATGTGGTGTTTAGAGAGGTGAAAGATGTTGTTACACATGAAGTCCTACCAAAGGAACCTGAGAAGATAGAGTTTGAGCTAAAGGAGGATGAATCAGAATCTACAACAGAAGAAGATTCAGAAGAGGAAGAGCCACAAACCCTAGCATTGAGAAGATCAGTTCGGGAAAGAAGGCAACTAGAAAGGTATAGCCCATCTGCTTTTTGTTCAGGTTTTGCCTTAACTATAACTGATGATGATCCCAGAACTATCAGGGAGGCAGTAGATTCAGAGGATGGAAAACTCTGGAAGGAGGCCATGGTTGATGAAATGGCATCCTTGCACAAAAATGAGGCATGGGATCTGGTGGAGTTGCCGGCTGGAAGGAAGCCCATCGGGAGAAAATGGGTGTTTAAAAATAATATGAATTTAGAAGGCAAGGTGGAGAAATACAAAGCTTGGTTGGTAGCAAAAGGTTATTCCCAGGTGTCGGGAATTGATTTTGGTGATATTTTTTCTCATGTTGCCAAAGTTAATTCTATTAGATTACAGTTTATCTGTTGTTGTTGCATTTGATTTTGAGATAGAACAGATGGATGTGAAGACAACATTTCTTCACTGGGATCTAGAAGAGGAGATATACATGAAGCAACCTGAAGTCTTTATGGTGAAGGGTAAGAAAGAACTAGTGTGCAGGTTGAAGAAATCTCTGTATGGGTTAAAACAGTCACCAAGGATGTGGTATCAGAAATTTGATACCTATATACGGGGACTTGGCTTCACCAAAAGCAAGGAGGATCATCGTGTCTATTTTAAATTAATTGATGACCGTGTTATTTATTTGGTCTTGTATGTGGATGATATGTTGTTTGGGATTGGAAATGACAAAGAAATTATCCAAGACAAAAGACCTAAATTGCTCTCCAATGTTGACATGAAGGATCTTGGTGCCGCAAACTATATTTTGGGCATGGAAATTAAGAGAGATCATGAAAAGAGGAAGTTTCCGTTAAAACTGTAGGAAGTATGTCGAGAATATATTGCGTAGGTTCAATAGCAGATAGTAAACCTATGTCTTCATTCCCGTAGGTGTAAAGTCGTTCGTTGGAATGTGTTGTCCCAAGACACAAGAAGAAGAAGAGGACATGTCTTGTGTTCCATATGCAAGTGCAGTGGGTATCCTGATGTATGCAATGGTTTGTACTAGACCATAAATTTCACATGTAGTGGGAGTATTTAGCAGGTTTATGTCAAAAACAGGAAAGGATAATTGGACAATAGTAAAGTGGGTTTTGAGATATTTGTGTGGCACTAGTGATTATGTGATGTGCTACCAAGGAAGACCAATATTGGACAGATTTTTCGACATTCGCGGCTTTGTTGATGCAGACTAGACTAGAGATCTGGATCAAAGAAGATCTACAGGTGGGTGTGTGTTTAGCCTATTTGGAGGTGCACGCTGATGAGTAGCAGTCTTTAGTGGCTCTTTCAACTACAGAGGTAGAATACATGGCAGCCACTCATGCAAGCAAGGAATCAGTTTGGTTGAAGAGATTGTGTTCACGTATGGGGTTGGTGTAGCAAGCTCTAAGGATAGACCGTGATAGCCAAAGTGCAATTTTATTGGCTAAGAACCCTGCTTATCATTCAAAGAGAAAGCACATTGATGTTCAATATCACTTTGTGAGATATATGGTTGAAGCTAAAAGGGTGTTGGCCGGGGTAGCTATGAATACCTTAAAGAATGTTGTAGATGCATCGACGAAGTCTCAGAGCACTGAAATTTTGTAGGTAGAGAAACAATGGGTGTTGAAGAATTGGCCAAATGACTAAGCTCTCCTATGGCCCCCTGTGGAAAGAAAACAACAAGTGGGAGAATGTTGGGTATGTGTTATATTTTTTCCACGACTAGCCCCAGGGGGGTCACAGGGGGGGCGGCAGCCCCCCCTGTCAGGGTCTGGGGCAGCGCCCCGGCGAAATTTTTTTTGGTATGCGGTCCCACTCATATGCAGACCAACCCATGTTTTGTGCATGAGTTTGCACATGGTTTTGGGGTACGATGGTTTTCGGCCCCTGGTATTTTGTAGATCCGGTCAAGGGAACTACGGTTATGTTCTAATCCAGGGTTAATGGATTGGGGTTTATGTATGCTTCGACATGTATATATATGTGTTGTAACACTAAAAGGAATATAATGAAAAATCAAGCTAGTCATCCCAATTTGGGATCCAGGGGAAAATCTCTGTGTTTATCTGTTTTATGTTTTATGCTCTTGCTATTGTTTAATTACTGTTATAAGATTCGTGTGTAGATAATTTCTGTTCAGGGTTAAAACCTACACGAACTATCATCGTGACTTTTCCCTCTATTTAGTTGTCACTTTCAGCACGATTGCCATGGTTCTGGTTAAAGATGATGATGAAAGTGACGAGCATGTTATTTATTACCTCTCTTGTAACCTACTCGATACTGAAACACACTATGCTCATGTCGAGAAGTTAGCGTTAGCTACGGTTCAAGCGGTTCAATGTTTTCTTCATTATATTCTATTGCGTATTGTGACTGTGATTTTGGAATGCAACCCCATGACCTATATATTGTCTCAACAATTACTGGGGGGGAAATACTAAAAGTGGATTTTTATCCTCCAAGAGTTTGATTTTGTGTTTACTACTGCCAATTCAAAGAAATCACTCATCTTTGCTGATTTTAACTGCTCCCTTCCCTCTCACTCTGCTCCGTCTGGTTCTGAAGAACGCATTCCAGATGATACGCTTTCTTTTATTAGCGCCCTCGATCCTTGGTATGGTGATATCATCGTATATATTCAGACTTCCAATTTAGATCTAAGTTGACGAAGGATGCTCATCGACACATCCGCCATCAATCACAACGTTATCGTATTGTCAGAGATACACTCTACCGCATCTGAGTTGATTCCATTCTCTGCCAGTGTTTGACTCTCGAGGAGGCTGAGAAAGTTCTGAATGATTGTCACAGTGGCACCTATGGCAGTCACATGTCTGGTTATGCCACTACATAGAAGATTCTTTGTGCTGGGTATTTCTGTCCCTCTATATTCAAGGAATACATTGTTGTTGTCCGTAAATGTCATGATTGCCAGATCTACCAGTGCAAGATGCGCGCACTGCCTGCACATCTCCACCATGTCATTACCATTGGTCCCTTTGTGAAGTGGGGCATATATTTTATGATGTGTAACCCTCAATCGGTCGGGGAAGCATGCTTATATTATCATAGCCATTGATTACTTCACGAAATGGGCCGAAGCAATGCCTACACTTTCCGCTGACGGTAAGATAGTCGCTCAGTTCATATTCAATCACATCATTTATAGGTTTGGTGTCCCTCAAGCCATCGTTACCAATCATGGTTCCCATTTTCGGCATTATATGGTGGCAGAGTTGACTTCCAGGTTGGGCTTGTGTCACGACAGCTCAACGTCGTACTATCCTCAGGCTAATGGCTAGGTTGAAGCTGTGAACAAGGCTCTTGTCACCATGCTTCAACGTACGATTGGGATACACAAATACAATTGGAAACTCATGTTATTTTGGCTCTCCAGGCATACCGATCCTCAGTCAAGGATTTGACCATATTCACTCCATTCCAACTTGTTTATGGTCTAGAAGCTACCCTTCCGATTGAGTGTGAAATACCTTCACTCAAGTTGGTTGTTGAATTACTGCCCAACACTTCACCTAAAGAAGAACGTCTTCTCTACTTGGAAAGGCTAGATGAAACTCACCGCTTTGCTGCTTTGATCATCGAGGCACAGAAGAAGTGGGTCAAAACCCATTTTTACTAGTCGGTTTCCCCTCGCTCCTCTGTAGAAGGAGACCTCGTCCTCCTGTACGACCAAGCTCATGATAAGCTGGAGGCAGGAAAATTTCAACCCATGTGGCATGGGCCTTACATTTTTAAACACGCTTTGAAGAATGGGGCATATGAGCTCATTGATTACGAAATTCATCCTTTCGATCAGCCCAAAAATGAGTTATATCTCAAAAAGTACTATGCATGAGTCATTCGTGCATGTTTTGTGTACATAGGTGTTTTTTCATTTTTGTACATTTTTGGCTTGGTGTGTTTTGCGAGCATTTTCCTGCTTATTGGGTCGTTGCTTATTGTGTAGATGTCTATTACCCCTTATGTCAATTTCGCGGATGGTGCTTCCCGCAGTAGTCGGAACTTGTCTCTGGCAGCCTGGGTGATTTATGATCCTACTGGTGAGTTGGTAGATCTACAAGGTATTTTTCTAGGAAAAACTACAAACAATGTCGCTAAATATAGTGTTGTCATTGAACTGTTAACTGAGGCGATTACCCTCGTCATTAGTGCATTGGCTGTAAATCTAGACTCACATCTTGTTGTTCTTCAACTTAATGGGTATTATTCAATTAGAAACCCTCACATTTTAAGATTGTATTTATGTGTTCTTTTGCTGGAAAGACATTTTGATTATATCACATATCAACATATTCCTAGACAAATGAATGCATTAACTAATATAGTCACTAATATTGTATTGGATTGACATTTGTGTAATCTGTAAAATCATCATCATATGAGTGACTCATATCAAATAGGAAAATATATGTATATATATATATATATATATATATATATATATATATATATATATATATATATATATATATATATATATATATATATATATATATATATATATATTGAATGTTTGCACTAGTGTGCACCATAAGTTTCAAAAAATATGTGTGTCTCTGTTACATCCTGAGACATCATGTCTCTAAAAAATATGCATAAATAAAGCCTAGGTGTCTAATCGACATGATTATCATGATAACATGTCACTTCTCAGACAAGCCGCCTTAGCAAGTGGTGAACTCGGTTTGACACGCCTACATTATGTCTCTGATACGCACTAGGAACATCGTCGAATTGTGCATAGTCTAGGACCCCATGGGAAATTCTCTCCAAGTTGTGCACGATCTCCTCCTCCTCACCCTAAGGGGCAACATCAAAGTCGCGAGGTATTCACCTCACTATTGGAGACATCCCTGCAGGTCTCTCTGGGCCTACATCTACATAATGCATGGATTAATTGTCAGGACATACATACCAAAAAAAATCATAATAATCATGAAAACTAAAAATTAGTCTTACCAAGTGCTTCATCCCAATCCTCTCATTCTAGGAGTGGGAGGTCCGGATTACCAGTGAAATCTGTGCCAGAGTAGGGCTAGTCCTCCACGACAATCAACTGTACGCGGAACCAATCGAATAATTCTAGTCTCCAGGACATCTGTTGACCGCCCCCTGATCTTAGCATTAAAGTTGCCCATCAGGCCATCCGTGGTTCCAGTGCTGGTGGTGTCGGGGCTATTACCTCCTGACGCTGAAATATTGGTAGTTGTTCCAGAAAGAATGATACCAGGATAGACCCATAGCCAAACTGCTTCAATTTGGTCTTCTTGCACTTTGTTAGATGATGTTTTATATTGATTGTTACTACCTCTACCCAGTTGTAGATGGTCTTTGTCAAGCAGTCTATAGCAAGAAGTAGTTGTATTTTGTTGCTTTGTGCGGTGCTTGTGATCCTGCAGCTTGTGTGATCGTGTGTAGCACTACCTTTAATGCTAAATCCGGGATAGTCTGGATGTCCACCTTCCCGCTTTTTGATCCTTTCCATGCCCCTGGACATACCCTGTCTATTAACATGCTCATGTTCTCCATGGTAGGTCAGGTACCATTCAAGATTGGTGCTGATCCCCTCCGCGATAGTCTTGTTATGAAATAGATGTCTAAAACATCAATCTCGAATTCCTGATCTCGAAGAATGAATTTTTCCTGATCCTTGTCCCAGATACTGATCAAGTATTACAAAAGCTCCAGTTGAGCTCTAAGGCATGGTGTCATGAAGAAAATTTTCATTCCACAGTCTCTGAGAGCTTCCATGCATCTCTCATTATCCAAGGCGAGCTCATCTTCTTCACTGTGTTCCCTTTCCTTCCACTCGATCACCATTTTGCTACTTTTTTACCTACAAACATGTTCATATGGACATTATTAGCCAAATCAAAAGATGAAATTTGTGAAATTTAGGCTCATAAAGCTTGCATTGTGAGTTTAAAAAGCCTTGCGTGGTTGGCACACCTTCATTCAGGAAATCAGGCAGTTGGCGCGAGTCCGTGCCTGAAACTTGCGCCAACCACCGTGCCCTAGTTTTCACAATTTCCCCATCATAAATTGAAACTGAAGGTTGCAAGTATTGAAAAAAATATTAAAAATATGGGGAAAAATGTCGGCTCTTACCTGGAACTGACAAATTCGAGATTGGTCTACCAGATTTCCCACTATCTTCACCAAAAAATCACAGTGTAAAATGGGTAACTATTGCTCCACAAGAGGTAAAAGTGAAAAGTAATTGTTTTTAACCATTTTTGGCAATTTATAAATTTTCAAAACCCTAATTAGGTTTTAAGACATTTTTTTTTATTGTTATGTTATATTACTTCGAGAAATGGGTTCTATGTTTGTCTCTTGTGCAATGATAGGTTTTTAATGAGATAGCGATGAAGTAATGAGTTGTATTTTATACTTCTCCGAACTCCGTAAAAAAACGAAAAAGTCACTACTGGAGTCATCTTTCAACTCTTTTCTGACTCTCTAAAAATAAAAATACTGTCGAGACTCTTGTCGTTTTGAACTCATTAAATGGCTGCGAAAGAATATCTACCTAGTATATTTTTATCCATTTTTCGGGCTGGGATAGGTTATTTACGAAAAAGGAATACCTTAGCCTATCGCAACTAAGAGGTTCTTTCAGATATTGTTTTATACCTTTTCAGATATGAGAGACTATTTACGAAAAGGGACATGTTGGAGTTTTCTTTTCCACTTCTTTTCAAACACTCTAAACATGAAAATATGCTGAGTTCTCCCTTTGTTAGACTAGTTAAACCTTGATGACGAAAAAGGAATACCTTAGTATGTTGCTCTTGAACATGACACTCATTTGCATTCGTGTCGAGCTGGGGACATCTCATTTCGTCATTCTTGCCTTCATGGGTTTGGGTAATCTGTTTTGACCTCTCATCTACTCTTTTCCATGTCATCATGACCTCAGAACCCTTGATGTCAAATACTGCCAAATCTAGAGTCGTATCGCGGATAGTTTCAAGATAATTTTTCTTCTGCAGTTTTCAACCTCCCTCTGATTCTTTGTTGGTCCTAATTCACTTTCATCATAGTCCTCTGTCTCGTTTCGATGATGTGGGAAACATTATGGCCCTCCTTCGACCAGGTCACTTCCTGTCGACTTTAGCTCATTATCCAGGAAGTTGGTGTAGAGACTCCCTACCGGTACCTTGGAGCCTGCATGCCTCAATGGTAGGTTCTTCACATTCTACAACAGGTCCACATCATTGGCCTTCGATCGCGTGATTTTTCAGGTGTTAGATGTCAACTCACTGTTCACATTCCGTGGATTGTACCTATTGTACCTTGAGATCCATTGTCATCATTGGTGGTTTCTCTCATACCTACTAACAACTTTCATCATTGGCTGGTAATCAGGTGTTTTTCTTACATGTTCGACTTCAGATCACATGTTCGCATGCTTGAACTTGTACTTATTCGGATCAAGATGGAGCACAAGACCCTCGGTTTTTTCTGATAAGATCCAGGTTGTGAGATATTATGGTTTATCATGATTTTTTTAAATGACTCTTTCGATTGGATGGCTGCGACCATACCTGAGTCTATTTGTTGATCCTTACTGCTGGATGGTTGCGTCCATACCTCGGATCTCAGTTCATATATGTACTCTATTATGGATGGTTGCGCCCATGCCACATGTTCACGTATCAGAGATATCAATTATATTTGTAATTGAAGGTCTTCTGATAGCGATGTTTGGTTCGAACACATTCTCATAAAGCATTTCACCCCTTCCTCTCTCTTGGACCTCATGCTTTAGGGGGCATCTGTTACACAACATTTTGTCATTTTCCCTGCAATTCCCATCCTGAACATTGGAGGCTCATTTCTGTCACCAAAATAAAGTGTCATGCCTTGCAAAGATCATTGCATCCCTTTCCCTGAGTACAAAATTCCTTCTGTTGACAATTTCCTTAACAAACCATTAGAAACACCTATTTTTGCCTTGGTGCTAGTAGCCCATTATGCCCTCGCGCCAATAAGAAATTTTAACACTAGCCCCCACACCAGTTGGCGCTATATCTCAGTTATCTGCCCGTGGCAATCTGTTTATGGAAATTTTTTAAAAAATAGAGGTGACATTTCGATCATAACAACTTCGTGGGCGAGTCATAGGGAGTGGTTCGACTGAATAACCACAACCTTCCTCCTTTGGCCTATTTTTTCCACCTTTTTAGGAAAACTCCCAAGGGATAAGGCCTCCCTTCCACCATGGTAGGGATCCTAACCTCCTCCTCTCCTTCTATAAATATAGCCATCTTCCATTGATGTGCTAGTTGAACTGAACATATTGTTGCAGAAACGTTGAAGAGATTTCTATTTACTTTGCTAGAAAAAGATAGAACAGAAGAGACCCCTATTGAGAGAGCTTAGGCTTGTGTCTTCATCCTGTCTGAATTCCCTAACATTCATTGAGATGCGCTTTGATTGAACCCCGCTGAAGGAGGTTGCAACGTCAAGGCTTGGTTGTAACTATTTCTTCTATCAATACATATGCATGACTATTGTTTGGTTCCCATTTTGTGTTGATGTAGTTTATTTGATGCAATATGCTTAACCCTCCTTGACTAGTTAGTAGTTATGAATGAGATTTTTTTGTGTATGTTTCTCTTGTTTGTTGATCTTAGTGCAGGTATCCAAGCATCATTACAGAAGGATCGTGACCCACCAAGACAAGAATTGAGAGGCCACCACTACAACAGCCACGACAACAACGTTGGACACTAGGTAGGTTGATCTATCTCGTCTGTTTCATTCATTAATTAGGAACCTACACTCTAGCTTGTCTCTTTGTTACTAGACCCACTCTAGGGCTAGAGGGATCATCTCTGTCCGTAGACAGGATTTACCTTCATAACAAAGGCTTTTTCCCATTAACTTTAAAGCATGTGTCATTTCTCAAGGCTTTCTTCCATTAATTCAAGGGAAAATTTAAGGACTAAAAACTGAACCTAAAGTAGTTGAACTTCCATAGGATAGGATCCCCCAAACTCAAGACTTTCTCTCATTAATTCAAGGAAAACTTTAAGGCCTAAAAAATGAACCGAAAGTGGCTAAACTTCCATAAGATTTTAGTTTGTCTGTTGAGTGTTAGCTTCTACAAGTTCTAAGGGCAGAGTCTGTAAAGGGCTAGGTAGCCTCTGGATATAATCCTTTCTTAAAGATGACATATCCATTAAACTCATGGAACCATGTACATTTCATTTCTCCCTTAAACTCTAGGCAAACAAATATTTAAGTCTGGCAAACAAATATTTAAGTCATGTCACTTCTACATGTGATTTCTCCCATAAAATTTAAGGAAAACCATGCAAAAACCATGTACATGTCATTTCTCCCTTAAAATCTAGGCAAGGCAATCTTTAAGGAATTTCATTTCCAGATGTGATTTGTGCCATAAATTTAAGGAAAACCATTCATGAACCATGTACATGTCATAATTCTCCCTTAAAATCCAGGCAATGCAATCTTTAAGGCATATCATTTCTAGATGTGAATTCTCCCATAAACTTTAAGTCAAAATTTAAGGTAAACTATGCACATTTCATTTCTCTCATGCACATATCATTTCTCCCATGCATTTGCAATAAATGTTAATTTAATATATTTTATTGAATTTGTTTTTTTCAGGGATAAAAAAAACCCACTAAATATGGCTGAAAAATGGACATTATGCATAGATGTTTCTTACTATCCCAATCTAGGGAAAGAAATGATTACATATGTGATTTGCAATATTGTGACTAGTAAGGTCCTCCAAAATAAAATGAATATATCAGGAAGAACAACAAACAACGAGGCATGTTGTATTGCATTGATAGAAGGCTTGGGAACAACTAGGGAGTATGGATCAAATGGAATTGTAGCTTTCACTAATTCTGAACTTGTGTGCAACCAGATGAAAAGCGTGTACCAAGTTAAGAAGGAGAGGTTAAAACAACTGTATGGAAAAGCAAACAATATTGTTAGCCAATTTCAATTTTTTCTTATAAGACATCATACAAATGTTAATAAGATGTATGTTGATCTATTGCATGGGGAAATTCCAATTCAAGATTCATCTCTCAAAGATGAATTAGTTTTGAGATGCTCTTCTTCAAAAATTCAATATTAATCTCTCAAAGATGAATTAGTGGTGAGACGCTCTCCTTCAAAATTTATTGATGGAAATTGTAACATATCTTTGATATGTGTTTGTTTTGTACTTATAAATGTCTCTTTTTTAATGACCATGTGTTTTTTCAACTATATACCAAGTGTTCTCCCACCATGTAAAGCGAAACTTGGTGAACTTGACATTTGCAACTTGGTGAACTTCACATTTTTATAAAATTAAAAGGTGAGGATTCAAATTTTTTTTGTTTAAATGGAGTTTCACGCTTCTTTTTTAATGACCATGTGTTTTTTTCAACTATATACCCAGTGTGCTCCCACCATGTAAAGCACAATTTGGTGAACTTGACATTTTTATAAATTTTTTGCTTAAATTGAGTTTCACACATCAATTAGTGCTTTGAAAGTTGTGTTTTAAATAATTTGTGTACACTAAATCACATTAATTTTTTAAAATTTATTTTAAAAAGTAATTTAAAAATAATTGTAAATGTCCACTGTAGAAATATATATATATATATATCATGGAGGATGAAAGGAGAAGATCAACAGAATCCCATATCTCTAAGAGAGAGGGGGATCAAGGATCGGGGGATGTTCATGGTATTTAAATATAATCTTATCTCCATACATATACATACATGTTTGTACATATGGAATTGATTTTTTATCAATTTTGTGAGTTAAATTAGTTGTTAATAAGTTTCATTTTTTAGTTTTTAGGAGGTAGGAGGACAAGGGTGTCTACTACATCAATAGAGAATGACGATGGTTCACGCAATTATGGTATGCATCACACAATTTAATCAATGAATATGTACATGTATTTATATGTATGAATGTATTTTTGAATTGATTATAAATTCATATTTTTTTATAAAGCTTCCGTCTCATCTCATGAGGTTGGTGGTAGTACACATTCCCTTGGAGGGCCATCAATAGGTGTTGGCGAATTGTGTGAAGTGTTGGGTATGTGTTATATTATTTCCACGACTAATCACGCGGGTGTTGCAGGGGGGGAGGTAGCCCCCCCTATCAGGGTCCGGGGCAGTGCGCCAGAAATTTTTTTTGGTCCTTATTTTCCGGTGGGCGGATCCGCCCATGGTTTTGTGCATGGGTTTGCACATGGTTTTGGGGTACGATGGTTTTCGGCCCTTGGTATTTTTTAGATCCGGTCAAGGGAACTATGGTTATGTTCTAATCCATGGTTAATGGATTGGGGTTTATGTATGCTTCGACATGTATATATATATGTGTTGTAACACTAAAATGAATATAATGAAAAATCAAGCTGGTCGTCCCGATTTGGGATCCAGGGGAAAATCTCTGTGTTTATCTGTTTTATGTTTTATGCTCTTGCTACTATTTATTTTATGTTTTCAAGATTCGTTTGTAGATCATTTATGTATAGGTTTAAAACCTACATTTGGTATCAGAGCAGTTTCGGCTTCAAGGGGACGCCTTTGCTGCTGAGGGGTTTTTTGCTCGGGCCTGAGGTAGACCCTGTTCAGTGGGAGATCTGTGGGATCGATTCTTGCGGTGAAATAAGATGGTGAGCGGCAAGAAGATAGAGATCGAGAAATTTAATGGTCAAATTTTTGAGTTGTGGAAACTCAAGATGGAGGATCTGCTTGTGGATAAATATCTGTGGATCGCAGTAGATCTGGGTATTAAACCAATGGCAATGTCAGATGAAGATTGGAAGAAGCTGGATCGGAAATCAAAGAGCACAATACGATTGTGTGTCTCAGATTCAAGATTGTTGAATGTATCTGGGGTAGCTACGGTGAAGACCTTGTGGGACAAGCTAGGGACTTTGTACCAATCTAAGTCTCTGGTGAATAAATTGTTCTTGTGGAAAAAGTTGTATAACCTGAGGATGAAGGATGGAGACTCGGTGACAGAGCATTTGAACGCCTTCAATACTGTGGTAAGTCAGCTGTCATCTGTTGATATTAAAATCTCATATGAAGATAAGTGCATCAGTTTGTTGTGTTCTCTACCAGACTCGTGGGACAGTCCGGTTATTGCAATAGGTAGCAATACAACTACCTTGAATTTTAATGACATTGTCTCAGCCTTGCTATCGGAGGAAATGAGACGGAGAAATATGGAGGGTCAGAATGGAGATGCCTTATCTGTACGAGGAAGGTCCCAGAACAGAAACAAGAATAAGGTTTCGAGTGGGAGATATAAATCTAGAGGGAGATCTAAATCTCCTGGAAAGTATGTAAAGGTGTGCTGGAAATGCAGAAAGGAAGGGCACTACAAAAAGGACTGTAGATCTAAAGATCCTGAGAAAGGAAAGGGATCTGATGATTCTCCTTCTACAGAGGCAAAAACCACCTCGGATGAAGGTGGGGATGTGTATTTGGCTTCTTCTTCAAATAGACATGTAGATCATGAGTCTTGGTTGATTTACTCGGGGCATCCTTTCACTTCACTCCCCATAGGGAGTGGTTCTGCGAGTATGAGAAATATGATGGTGGTGATGTCTTCTTAGGTGATTATAGGAAGCCCAGAATCATCAGATGTGCAAAATTCAAGTTGAAGCTGCAAGGTGGAAGGATTAGAACACTTCCTGGTGTTCTGCACATTCATGCATTGGCCAGAAATCTAATTTTTGTAACCAAGATGGATGATGCAGGTGTAAAAATAGTGTTCGAGAAAGACACCTATAAGATGGTTCAGGGTGCTATGGTATTAATGTGGGGAGTTCGGATTGGAACTCTGTACAAGATTTAGGGTATCATTTATATTACTGGGTGCAATAGTTATGTGGTTCCTAAAAGTGGAGCGGAAAGCCTAGCGGTCTTTGGAGAAAAGACCATGCTATCGCATCAAAGGCTTGGACATATTAGAGAGAAGGGCCTTCGGATACTGCATGGAAATGGTATGGTATAAGGTATGTATAATAGCTCTCTGAATTTCAATTTCTGTGAACATTGTGTATATGGGAAGTAGAATCGAGTGAGTTTTCCTTTTGGTGCTAAGAGGGTGAACAAGATATTAGAGTTTGTGCATAGTGATGTGTTTGGACCTGTGTCGGTTCCATCACTGGGTAAGTCTGTGCACTGTGTTTCATTCCTATATGACTTCTCAAGGAATACATGGATATATTTCTTGAGGAATAAATATGAAGTCTTTGACAGATTTAAATAATTTAAGGCTCTGGTGGAAAACATGACAGAGAAGAAGATAAAGGTGTTGAGGATAGATAATGGTAGGGAGTTCTGCAAGAAGGAATTTGAAGAGTTATGTAAGAAGTGTGGTATAGCACGGTAGAAGACTACTCCATACACACCTCCGCAAAACGAAGTTGCAGAAAGAATGAACAAAATTCTTATGGAAAAGGCAAGAAGCATGCTCAGTGGTACTGGGTTAGGACAAGAATTCTGGGCAGAGGTAGTGGATACTGCATGTTACTTGGTTAATAGATCACCTTCATCAGCGTTGGAGAATAAGACTACACATGAGTTATGGAATGGTAAGAAACGCTCTCTTTCACATCTAAGGGTATTTGGATGTGATGCATATGTACATGTTCCAAAGGAGAAAATGACCAAGTTGGATAATAAATCTGAAATGTGCATATTTATTGGGTATAAGGATGGTTTAAAGGGTTACAAGCTTTGGAACCTAGAAACAAGGAAGGTTGTGTACAGCCAAGATGTGGTGTTTAGAGAGGTGAAAGATGTTTTTAAACATGAATTCCTACCAAAGGAACCTAAGAAGATAGAGTTTGAGCTAAAGGAGGATGAATCAGACTCTACAACAGAAGAGGACTCAGAAGAGGAAGAGCCACAAACTCCAGCTGTGAGAAGATCAGTTCGGGAAAGAAGACAACCAGAAAGGTATAGTCCATCTTCTTTCTATTCAAATTCCTCTCAACTACTCTTGATAGTGATCCAGAAGACTATTGGAAGCCGATATAATTGGAAGGGATGTAAACTACTAGGGAGGCCATAGTTGATGTAATAAGCATCTGTAAAAATGAGGCATGGGATGCGCGGGTGGAGTTCTGAAGAAAGCTTAGTGGGAGAAAAAGGGTGTTTAAGGAAGATGAATGTATAAGGCAAAGGTGGAGAAATGTAATCACAGGTTGGTATGGTTATTAGTTTAGAGTGAGGTGATTTTGGAAATATTTTCTCTGTTCTTAGTACCTTTATTAGATTTTTGTCATTGCCCTGCTGCATTTGAAAGCAGTAGCATTTGAAGAAGAGAAATACACGCAGTCGAAGAAAAGAAGAAGGTTGGATGAAAGTTTTTAAACAAACAAAAGCAAATAAATGAAGAAATTTCTAAGTTGCAGTCTCATAAAATGAGGAAAAGGCAAAATGACTCAAGAAAAGGAATTCCAAGCAACTTTGGATAAGTTTAAAGATTATCCAAAGTTAAATGAATTCAAATCGGAAGTTCCTTTGAGGCTAGCAAATTATTGACTCAAATAGTTTAATCGACTTTGCTCAAAACCGGCTGCTAACCCTTTTTTGTGATATTACTTCATCTTTGATCCAAAATATCATAACTGTTAGACAAGAAATAGATGATGCCGATGAAAATATTTCTGAGTTTCTCAACTGGCAGGATACAGAAAAGGGAAAAGAAGCAAATCTTCCTAGGATAGAGGAAAAACACAAAGAAATCTTGTTTACAGAATGGGAACATCAATTAATGAAATCTGATAGAGCAATATCAAGGGCCAGAAATATAATGAACAATCTCACGCAATTCATAAATGACAGCTTATATTCAATTAATCTCATTTCAGACTGTGTTCCTGGCAGTTTGCCAAAGATAAAAGAAACTGAAGACAGGTGGAGAGAAGAAATGGAAAGGAAAAGTCAACAAATCGGCAAACTTCAAACTATATCCTGGGATAGTATGTGGACTCATCTGATCAAGCCAAACAATCAACAGACAGCTATCAAACTTCTATCAAACGCTGTCGATTGTCTAATTCCAGAATTTTCTGATGCCACCTATACTGGACAGTTGCATACTGAGATGATTCATCCACCAAGACTCCGAGATATGTCGAACATTTGCAATTTGGCTTCATCAAGCGAGGGAGAAAAACAATGAATCAGTTTTATTCAAAATAGCATTTCAGTTTTAATTTGATAGATTGTAGCAGTAGTATTAGGATTTTGTTATGTAATTTATTATTTAAATCCCTCTCATGCATTTAGAGAAGGATCGGAAGTTGTAATATTTTTGAGGATTTGGAGCTAACATTTCTGTACTTCATTCCTTATTATATTTCTATGAAAGATCACATCTGGTGATTTTTGTGCTCAAATTATCTTTGAAGTGTTGCATTTTTGTGCCTTTGGAGTTAATTTTACATCGGAGTTACTAGATCAGAGTATCATACTTCGTTTGACAGTCTGCAATATGAATGAGGTATTTTTATCTGTTCATTGTTAATTGTCTATGTTATATGGTATTAGTTTGAAGAATTTGCTATCATTTATATATTTGATTTTCATAATATTTCCTCTTTATATTATCATTTCTGAGTATAATTGGAATATTATCATTTAGATACATATATGAATGGTATATGATGATGAATGCAATATGCTAATATAACTCTGTTTAAGTTATTAAACAGAGTTATCTTTATTCGTTTCTGCACATTTCAATTTAACTAATAATACATTTTCATGGTTATTATTAGATTGAAACAATCCTAAGTTGTATTCACATATTATTACCCGGGTTAAAATTAGAATTTCTTTATCAGCATTTAGTTTAGATTAGATAGTTTTATTATTCTGTCAATTTAGTCCCATTTTCACCCATTCAATTCAATCCATTTAGTTATAAGGAAACTGGTCCTTTAAATCCAGTCGGAGCCACCATCCCAAACGGAAAAGGAGCTGTCTTAAGGTCCCGACCGGGTGGTTTTCCCCCAATGTTTGAAGCAGAGATTTTCTAGGCTTCAACATTTTTGGCGCTAGAAGGAGGGCTCCTACTGTGAATGGCAAGCAAACCCAAATCTACAAACCATTCTAAGAGTAATTCTCCCTCCACATCACCTCGTACTTCCAAATTGCCCGCTGATTCCCCAGCATCCAAGCAAGAAGAAGAGGTATCTACTATCACTGCTCAAACCCACCATACTTCAGAACAATTAAGTCTTGAATCTCCTGAAGTTCAGTCTCTCATCCAGAAACTTCAGAGCTTCTCGATTTCACCACAGAAATCTGAGCTATCTCAAAGCAGTGAGACTTCGCAATTCAATCTACCTCACCCCCTTACTAGACTTCAGAGTGAAAAGCTCGGTATTGAACCTACTGAATTTCCTTTACCTAAAAGGAAAAAGGCAAAGAAAAATACTGAAGATTCTGACAGTGAAGCACTTTCATCTACATCTTCCATCTCATCTTCCCCAGTGCGAAGTCAACCATCCACTTCCTCATTACATATCATTGTTCACCAGGAATTAGGAACTTTAACATCTCAACCTGCTCACTCCTCAATATCAATTCCTTCCCAGACATCTGGAATCTCAACAGCAGTATCATCCACCACTGGTATTACAATGGCAGATCCATGGACCAGACCGGGTGCAGTCAATATGCCCGCACCATTACATGCATTACCCGATGCTCCTGAAAAATGGCTACCCAAGTTTAATCCAGAAAATGGAACCCAAGCTGAGGAACATATCAATAACTTCATGTTAGCAGTTAATTTGAAGGGAGTGACGGAGCAAGATGTCGTTGTTAGGCTTTTTCCTTATACATTGCAAGGATCAGCAGGATCCTGGTATTTTTCCCTGCCTTCTGATTCTATTACCAGTTGGGACACTTGCCAAGAACAGTTTCTCACTAAGTATGGAGACGATAGATCTTTAGCTACACTAATAAATGATCTCTCCAATCTTAGGATAGAGCATAGGGAACCCATTAAAGAATTTAATGCTCATTTCAATAAACTTTTGAATAAAATCCCAACGACTTCCAAACCAAGTGAACAAATCAGAAGTGAGTGGTATATTACTGCCCTACCTGCCAATATAGCTATTTTTGTAGACAAGGCCGCAAAACCAACACTTGCTGAAAACATGAAAGAAGCACTTGCTGTGGAAAAACGTATTAATGCTCTAGAAAAGAAAGCAGCTCTTGAGGAAAGAAAAACCAAAAAAGTTTCATTCAAAGAAGACTCAAAGAAGAAAATCTCAAAAGATCCATGTGATATGGAAGGCCTCCAAAAGGTTCTCAAGACTATGTCAAATGAAATGATTGAAATTAAGAAACAAGTAGCTGAAACTTCAACCAAGAGGCCCTTCAAGAATTATAAGAAAACCGAATCAAAACCACCAAATATCGTATCTTATGCAGAATCATATCAAGAAGAGGAAGAAGAGGAAACAATCTCATCAACTGATAATGAAGAGGAAATTGTTGAATGTCATGGCATGTGGGATTTCATACTGCCCAACTCCGATACAGATAATGATGAAGAAGCTTTACCTGTCTCTACTAGGAGTAAAGGTACTCCCGAACCTGTTCAGACAACTTCAAAGAAACGGAGTGCAGGTGCTGCTACAACAAAAGAAAAAGTACCTACAAAGAAATCACCCGCAACAGTTCCCCAAAACCCACCTTCAACTTCAAATACTCTTCCAACATCCAAAACATTAGTAGTATCCGATTCAATGGATTACAATATTGTTGATGATATGAAGAAAACTAAGGCAAACATAACTATGTTTGAACTTAGCAAATTAAAACATCAACAGAAATTGCTTCTCAAAGAATTGAATGTTGTTCCCTGTTCACCTCTTCCCAGTGCTAAAGCTGCAAATGATTCTGGTCAACCACCTTCTGGTATGATAGAAGCTACTGATTCAGTCCTGATTGGGGATAGATCAAATTCTCACACTCCACCCTTCCTTTTGACTTTTGAAATCTACAACAGAAACCTACACAATTGTTTGATTGACTCAGTGGCATCATCCAATATAATGCCAGCTTCAGTTTGTTCTAAACTGAACATAGAACCCCAAAAGTCTTCCATACACATTGTACAGTTAGACAGAAGCAAGGTCCAGGTTTTAGGAGAGATTAACTCCGTAACTATCAGGTTAGCAGCTGATCCATGGGTAGTTCAACGAATTGATATCTTAATAGCTGATATACCTGAATTTTATGGGTTGATTTTAAGTAGAGATTGGTCTGAAAAGCTCCACGGATATATTTCTACCGATTGGTCTCACATGTGGTTACCTTATAGAGGAAAGCCAAATCAAATAAAAATCAATCGAGAGAAACACATGACCCATACTGTAACAGATTTTGAACAGGAAAATCAACCAATTGCATTTAATAACAACATCTTGGGAAATTATTCATCAGATTCATTTTTTGGAAATCTCACTGCCCAACCATCCCCTTTCTCAGTAAACAGTTTAACATCACAGATTGAAAACTATTCACAAACTGATAGATCAAGATGTTTTAGTGATACTGGGAAAACTGTAAATAATCTTGTTAATACTTCTTTATTTTGGTCTTTATATTTTGACGGCTCTAAATCTAACGAAGGTTCAGGAGCAGGGTGTATCTTGGTTAGCCCGCAAGGTGAAAAGACAATGCTGTCCTGTAGGTTAGAATTTGAATGCACGAACAATACAGCTGAGTATGAAGCTCTAGTCCAAAGTTTGTATAAAGCAATTGGCCTTAAAGTGCAATATTTGAAAGTATTCGGCGATTCTGAAATTATTGTCAAACAGGTGAGAAATACAATTCACTGTCTTTCAAATCACCTCAAACATTATCAATCGTTGGTTCAAGAACTCACCACACACTTTTCTGCATTCAATATTTCTTCCATCCCTAGGTCTCAAAATTCAGCAGCAGACTTGCTAGCCAATGTTGCTTCCAGACTCATACCTTCTGAAGATTTTAGCCCAGGTAGATTTT
The DNA here is from genome assembly GCA_034641835.2 of Pinus albicaulis. NCBI lineage: Eukaryota > Viridiplantae > Streptophyta > Pinopsida > Pinales > Pinaceae > Pinus > Pinus albicaulis. The sequence continues at coordinate 7,742,789 of MU968382.1, read as the reverse complement.
CAATAGAATTACTTTTTAGACCATCTGTCCCAGACAATGTTACAAATTGGAGAGTTTTTTACCATGATCAAGATATCTTGAACTTCATGACTTCTGAGAAATCATATGATGATCAAATTATTGATGAAGAAGAGCATGATTTACAAATTTCTTCAAAAAGTAATGAAAATCCCATTCCGAAATCTGTTGTTAGATTGGAGGACTTGTATGATATTAAAGACAGATTCAAGAAAGTCACTAATAACAAGCTTCAAAGTTCTACTTTGAAATTTGAATTAGTGAATCTTGGTTCTGATTCAAAACCTCAAAATGTTAATTTAGGACTTAATTTAACATCAAAGGAAAGGGATGCCTTCATTAAACTATTGAGCAAGTACAAAAATGTCTTCGCTTGGAATTATGATGATTTAAAAACATATGATACTTCAATTATTCAGCACACAATTCCAATGCTTCCTGATATCAAACCTGTTCAACAGAAGCTAAGGAAAGTTCATCCAAATCTTGAAGATCAAATCAAATCATAACTTAATAAACTTTTGAAAGCCAAAATCATTTTTCCTGTCAGGCATTCCAATTGGGTTTCCAATATGGTACCTGTAAGGAAGAAAAATGGTGATATAAGAATCTGCATTGATTTCAGAAATTTAAACAAGGCATCTTTGAAAGACAATTTCCCATTGCCAACCATGGAGCAGATACTCCAAAAAGTAGCTGGTTCTGAAATTATGTCCTTTCTTGATGGATTCTCAGGCTATAATCAAGTCTTAGTTCATCCAGATGACAGATTAAAAACAACTTTCAGAACGAAATGGGGAACTTATGCTTATCAAAAAATGCCTTTTGGATTAATAAATGCAGGAGCAACTTTCCAAAGAGCCATGGACATAGCATTTAAAGGTCTGATCAATAAATCAGTTGTTGTTTATCTCGATGATATAACAGTATTCTCTAAAAACAGAACCAATCATCTACATGATCTTAAACAAATATTCGAAAGATGTAGAAGGTTTGGTATTTCATTAAATCCAAAAAAATCTTTCTTCGCTTTAGGTGAAGGAAAACTTTTAGGATTTATTGTATCAAAAGATGGTATATACATTGATCCAGACAGAGTTAAAGAGATCTCTGATATTTCTTTACCTCATAACAAAAAATCCATGCAATCATTTCTTGGACAGATCAATTTTGTAAAAGATTCATTCCTGATTTTTCTTTAATTGTTTTACCTATGCAAAATATGATCAAGAAGAATTCAGTATTCAAATGGGGGCATAAAGAGAAAGAAGCCTTTGAGGCAATCAAACAGGCAATCATTAATGCACCAACATTAAGTACTCCGGATTTTTCTAAAGATTTTATTTTGTATACTTTAGCCACAGAGACATCTTATGCAGCTGTTTTAACACAAATTAATGATCAGAAAATTGAAGCACCAATTTCATTCTTCAGTTCAAATCTGCAAGGAGCTGAACTGAATTATTCCGATGTTGAAAAACAAGCCTTTGCCGTGTTCAAATCAATCAAGCATTTTAGACCTTTTCTCTTAAAAACTCATACAAAAATTATTGTCCCATTCTCTGCAGTGAGGCAATTATTAATTCAGAGAGAAGTAGGAGAAAAACGAGCTAACTGGGTGACAGCCCTACAAGAATATGATGTTGATATTAAACCAGCTAAGATTGTTAGAGGACAAGCTTTTTGCAGATTATTAGCAGGAGCTCATAACATACCAGAGAATGATCATTCAAATCAAGATATTCAAGTAAATCAGATAAGTGTTACGGATTCTGAGTCTCAGTATTCTGATCTCATCTATTACTTAAAAAATGGGTATGCTCCTTCTGATCTCAGTTATAAGAAAAAACATGCTTTAAGATTAAAAGATGTTAAATATGAGATCATTGATAATGTGTTGTTTAGAAAAAATTATGATTCAATTTTGTTGAGATGTCTAGAAAAGACTGAGGCTGAAAAGGTTTTGCAGGAGTTGCATGATGGACCAGCAGGAGGTCATTTTGGAGGTGACACCACAGCTCACAAAATAATTCGTGCTGGCTATTATTGGCCTACCCTTTTTAAAGATACACATGAATATGTAAGAAAGTGCAGAATCTGCCAAACTACAAGTGGAAGGCAAAGGAAACCAACTTTTCCTTTGCAACCAGTAAATATTGAGCAACCATTTGAACAATGGGGACTTGACATTATTGGTGAGATAGTACCTCATTCTTCCAAGCACCACAAGTACATTCTTACTGCAACCGATTATTTTACAAAGTGGGTAGAGGCAATCCCTTTGAAGGTAGCCAATTCTGATGCAATTATTGATTTCATAGATCAATTTATCATAACCAAGTTTGGTGTACCTCAAGCTCTTGTCTTTGATAATGCATCTTATTTCTCAGGAAACAGTTTAATTGAATTTGCAGTTAAAAGAGGTTTTAAACTCAAATATTCAGCAAATTATTACCCACAAGGTAATGGATTAGCTGAATCCACTAATAAAAATCTCATCAAGATTATTAAAAGGACTATCGATCAAAATCAAAAGAATTGGCATAAATCTTTAATCTTTGCACTATGGGCTGATCGTATTACAGAGAAAGCTTCAATCGGAACTTCACATTTTAATTTAGTTTATGGAAAAGAAGCTGTGATACCATCAAATTTAACTCTTCCATCATTAGCCCTAGTACAATTTATTGAAGAAAATCCTTCTTCATCCGTTCAATTGAGGTATGATCAAATCCTTAAACTAGAAGAAGAGAGAGATAAAGCTAGAATTGTTCATGAAAAACATCAACAACTTGTGAAATCCTCTTTTGATGCAAGTTCTACCGGCCCAAAATTTTTGTCAATTGGTGATCTTGTTCTAAAATGGGATAAGGCACATGAAGAAAAAGGTAAACATACCAAATTTCAAAAGATGTGGCTTGGACCATTTCAGATCATTGAAAAGATAGGCTCAAATACATTCATGCTCCAAGATCTAACAGGTAAGAGAGAATCTCTTCCTGTAAATGGGCTTATCTTGAAGAAATTCTTTTCATAAGAAGGTAACCCCTTCTTAAACTGTACATATTCCTTTTTGCAAAGTCTTTTATTTGTTTTTTATAAATAAAGGTTGTTAATAAGTCTCTAATTGACTGTTTACTTGATAGAAAATTCTTAAGGAAAATATTATAAATATTTATTTTAATGTAAATAAGAATTTTTAAAAGAAATGATTATATTCCCTTGATAGTTTTAAATAAGATGTTAAGCTTTGAAAGATTATACCAATTATTTGCATAATCTTTTTGGAAAAACTTGAGGAAAATGTAAATCATTACAAGTTTATTAAGCAGAGAGAAGTTATCTATAAAAGTAAAGATTATTCAAGTCTTGGTACTCAAAAACTCAGAAAATTGTCATCCATTGATTTTTAAGGATAAGACTAGTTCACCCCATTCATTTAGGTTGTGATTTTTTTTAGAATATAATTCTAAGAAATTATTGAAAAACATTTTTTAAGAGATAAGAGGTCTCATCACGAGCCGACTTACCATATTCATAAGAAATAATAAAGCTGACATTACCAATACTGCCTATCAAAACAAGGTAATGGCTTATTAATATAAGACAAGGGGTCTCATCACGAGCCAGCTTGTTCAGTTTTAATTATAACTATTGAATGGCATTGTTAACAACTGGCTACCAAACCAGAACAATGGCTCTTAAAAAAGAAATAAAAAAATAAATAAAAGACAAAAACATGAGATAACATATCTTATGAATTTATCTTTTAAAAAGTCATAATCTTAGTTGAATGGAACAATGAACAGTTAATGGTTAAAAGGTTACCCTGTCGAGACTATGAACGTTTGCGGGCAGCAGAGGCAATGCCTATGACAATAGAGTATATTATCAAAACCAAGCTTGAAGAAATCCACTTACTTCATTATTAATACCAATCAAAGCTTAAGACAACTCAAAATGTTTTTATTCTCAAGAAACTAGAAAGAGATTGTTAATAATTTTTATTCTTTTTCATAAAGTTAGATTTTATTTTTGATTATCCTAGGATAATTTTTATTTACCTTTAAAAATCTTTACTTACTTAAGATATAGTATTCATTCTATTTTTCAGAGATAACTGGTTCTTTCACGTGAATCGCCAATTGTTGTACTATACAACAACCCTCCCTTTTTCTAAATTTTAGAAATAAAATTTAGAAATAGGGTCCCTTTCTTTTTAGAAATAAAACATTTAGGAATAAAATTCATTGTTTTGAAATTTCATATTCAACATTCAAAAACTTATAGTCCGATCTAATATAAAAGGCATTATCATAAAAACAAATCAAAGTTAAAAGCTCAATCGCAATCGGAGAATCGGAGATAACACTCATTAGAAATATCATATGCCCATTACAAATCTTCCGATGCGATTAGTCCAATCGGAAAATTCTAATCACTGAGAGTTTAAAACAATTAAACAAAGCTTCCGATGCGATGCGGTCAATCGCAATCGATCAATCGGGACAATCTTTAAAAAACTCTTTACGCTTAGTTGAAATTTCCCGATCCGATGTGCATTTGATAATAAGCGCTTTTAAAAGAAAATCGAACATTTGTTTTAAAAAATATGGTAGACCCCACCATCAGAGATCGGAAAGATCTGCAATCGCAATCGATCAATCGGGATAAACGTATTGTGATACTCATTTGCCATTCGAAAACTTCCGATGCGATTCATCTATTTTGCATACGAAGATTCTTGTTGAATATATTAATATATCACAAGCGCCAAATCTTTATTGGTACGAAAGGCATTCAATAACGAATCAAATGAATATGGTTTGTGATTTGGTGTTAAATACTTAAGTGTGACCCAAAAGGAGCATTTACGCAATATACGAAACAAATGAATGAAAACCATAAATTCATAAATCATTCCATTTGAATGACTTGTTGAGCACGACTGAGAGTTTATTGTCTTGCAGAGCCAAAGAACACCAAGTTCTTTCATTCACAGACAAAGAGAAGCGGTAGCAGACGTAGAAATGTCAAAAAGAGGAAGAAGAAATAAGACTGTTCTACCAGTGAAGTTTGCCGAGACTCCTACAGTCTCAAAAGAAAAGCCCGTAAAGCCAAGGCTAGTCACAGATACATCATGCCAAGGTCTTGGAAAAATGACATGGGACACAGTCTACAACCTGTTGGAAAAATTAGACCCCAAGGTCACAGTGGAGAAGGCATCAGTTCCAGACGAGGATAGCTCGGATTCCGATTCTGACATCAACGAAAGAACACTTGCAAATTCATTTCTGCATCGAATTGCAGCCAGAGCAAGCATCATGCCTTACTATGATGCAGTTCGATGGATTATTGATAGTGTAAAGATAAAAGATAGAATGTTTATTTCAGCATCCGGAGTGCCTTTCGGCTCGTTTAAAGCAGAAGACTTGAAAGCAATGTACCACCTTCCAGACCCACAGAAGGTGTATAACAAGGAATTTATCAAAGAATTTGCCGATGATAACAAAGTCCAATCCGACCCTATCAGAAATTGGAGGAAAAACCCAGAGAAGCACCGAAATGAAGCATCCGGTATGTATTCTGTAGATTCTCTTCTGCCTCCATATTCCTATGCAGCTGCCATGATGTGTAGGTTATTTGGAAATGATAATTCAGCTAGGTTTTCTATACAAATGGTCCCCTTAATCCTAGCAGCTGTGAATTCCGACATTATGGATTGGGCTGTTATTCTTTCTGATAGAATGGCCAATAGGATCCTTGAGTACATACAAGAAAAGGATGCTGGAAATTCTACCCCCTTTTTCTTTTGTGCCTATATTCTTGATGCTATTTGTTTCAATTCTGAATTTCCCTTATTTGGATGGAAATGGACTCCAGATAACCCCCTTCCAATCCATATTTATCATAAATTGCTTTGGAAGAGTCATTTCCAAGCTAATGTATATAGAATCTGTCATGGCTTCCTCATTCCCGTTTTCCAAACCATTTTTAATCGCTTCCCCCCTAGGATTTCTGATAAAGCTAAAGCCGACCTGTCTGCAATCGGAGATTGGTTTGGGGAGGAAAAATTTACTTACATCAGGGTTTTTGGTAGTATAGTGGAGCCGCATGTTCTTCCGCTTTTTGTCCCAGACAAACTTCTCGCTCAAGAAGTTTCTTATCAATTGACAATTGAAGGTATATCTAGGTCTTTGAACAACAACAAGAAGAAAATGTGGCCTCAATTCCCACTCAATTGTGGTCATTTCACTCTAAATGATTTCAAGCATGCAGAAAAGGAAGTCTTCAAGATAAGAGGTTGTAAATTTGCAACCATTCCTGGAAGACACTATGATCCAAAAAAGATAGCATTTGATGTCACTGCTTCAGTTTCAATTGCTCGTTTTGAGCATGAACCAGATATGTTCGATGATTTGTTTATCTCATTAGATAATTTTCCTCAGATTTTTGACTTGATCAAGTCTACATTTCAACAGGAGGAAATAAATAAATTTCTCTTATTTAGAAGCCAGAGATTGTTGAGAGTACCTCTAGACCAGCTGAGAACTCAAATCCAAAAATCAGAGACAGAAGGTACATCCGGCCAAATGCTAGTAGAAACATCTACCAGCAAAATCATTACACAATCGGCTGTCAACCAGCCGATTGTACATTCTCAAAAAGTGGTCACTATTGACAAACCTGATGACCCAAAGGGGAATACTGCTCAAATGACAGACAAATGCACAAATATCAATGATGAGGTGCATAATCAAAAGGATGGATCAGATGACAAAAGCACCAAGAAGAGCATAGATAAAGAGAAAGAAAAAGAAATAACTAAGGAGATTACGGTTTCCACTAATCTTGATATTTCTTCTCAGCTATTAAATCAATATGATCAGTTTGCTCAACAGCTTGGATTGCAGGATAAAAGTTCAGAACAAATAGAGCAGGAGGTTGAAATCATTCCTGAACATCCTACAGGTCATATTGTATTAAAATGTGAGGAAATCCCTCCTTTGGATGTATTCTACAGCCCTAAACATAAGGCTGTTGTCAAGAGACAAAGAAAGAAAAGAAAAGCAGAACAGGGCATATTCTCTACTCCATCAGAGGAGTTTATGAATATTATTTATAAGAACAGTGAAATGAATCCATTTGAAGACCTTACGAAATTGTCACAATATACAGGAGCCTATAGTGCTGCAACAGTTGATAAAGTTGTAGAAGTTTCTCAACTAATAACTCAGAAAGATCTTCACATAACTTCACTGGAAGAAAAAGCTAAGGAGAATCAGCAGCTAATCAGCCAATTGCAGCAACAACTACAGGATCAGATATTCAGGTCTAAAGAATTGGAGAAACAGCTGGCTGAAGAAAAGAAGAAGGTTGATGAAAAGCTTTTAAGCAAACAAAAGCAGCTAAATGAAGAAATTTCTAAGTTGCAGAGTCTGTTACAAAATGAAGAAAAGGCAAAAATGACTCAAGAAAAGGAATTCCAAGCAACTTTGGATAAGTTTAAAGATTATCCAAAGTTAAATGAATTCAAATCGGAAGCCCTTGAGGCTAATAAATTATTGACTCAGCAGTTAATCGAATTTTGCTCAAAACTGTCACAAGCATAACCCTTTTGTGAGATTACTTCATCTTTGATCCAAACTATCATAACTCTTAGACAAGAAATAGATGATGCCGATGAAAAGATTTCTGAGTTTCTCACCTGGCAGGATACAGAAAAGGGAAAAGAAGCAAATCTTCCTAGGATAGAGGAAAAACACAAAGAAATCCTTTTTACAGAATGGGAACATCAATTAATGAAATCTGATAGAGCAATATCAAGGGCCAGAAATATAATGAACAATCTCACGCAATTCATAAATGACAGCCTATATTCAATTAATCTCATTTCAGACTGTATTCCTGGCAGTTTGCCAAAGATAAAAGAAACTGAAGACAGGTGGAGAGAAGAAATGGAAAGAAAAAGTCAACAAATCGGCAGACTTCAAACTATATCCTGGGATAGTATGTGGACTTATGTGATCAAGCCAAACAATCAACAGACAACTATCAAACTTCTATCAAATGCTGTTGATTGTCTAATTCCAGAGTTTTCTGATGCCACCTATGCTGGACAGTTGCATACTGAGATGAGTCATCCACCAAGACTCCGAGATATGTTGAACATTTGCAACTTGGCTTTATCAAGCGAAGGAGAAAAACAATGAATCAGTTTTATTCAAAATAGCATTTCAGTTTTAATTTAATAGATTGTAGCAATAGTTTTAGGATTTTGTTATGTAATTTTATTATTTAAATCCCTCTCATGCATTTAGAGAAGGATCGGAAGTTGTAATATTTTGAGGATTTGGAGCTAACATTTCTGTACTTCATTCCTTATTATATTTCTATGAAAGATCACATCTGGTGATTTTTGTGCTCAAATTATCTTTGAAGTGTTGCATTTTTGTGCCTTTGGAGTTAATTTTACATCGGAGTTACTAGATTAGAGTATCATACTTCGTTTGACAGTCTGCAATATGAATGAGGTATTTTTATCTGTTCATTGTTAATTGTCTCTGTTATATGGTATTCGTTTGAAGAATTTGCTATCATTTATATATTTGATTTTCATAATATTTCCTCTTTATATTATCATTTCTGCGTATAATTGGAATATTATCATTTAGATACATATATGAATGGTATATGATGATGAATGCAATATGCTAATATAACTCTGTTTAATTTATTAAACAGAGTTATCTTTATTCGTTTCTGCACATTTCAATTTAATTAATAATACATTTTCATGGTTATTATTAGATTGAAACAATCTTAAGTTGTATTCACATATAGTTACCCGGGTTAAGATTAGAATTTCTTTATCAGTATTTAGCTTAGATTAGATAGTTTTATTTCCGTTAATTTAGTCCTATTTTCACCCATCCAATTCAATCCATTTAGTTATAAGAAACTGGTCCTTTAAATCCAGTCGGAGCCACCATCCCAAACGGAAAAGGAGCTGTCTTAAGGTCCCGACCGGGTGGTTTTCCCCCAATGTTTGAAGCAGAGATTGTCTAGGCTTCAACAAAGCAGTTCAAGAATTCTCTCGTATGGGTTAAAATAGTCACCAAGGATGTGGTATCAAAAATTTGATACCTACTTACGGGGACTTGGCTTCACCAGAAGTAAGGAGGATCACTATGTTTATTTTAAATTAATTGGTGACTGTGTTATTTATTTGGTCTTGTATGTGGATGATATGTTTTTGATTGGAAATGACATAGAAATTATCCAAGATTTTAAGACCCAATTGTTCTCCAAATTCCACATGAAGGATCCTAGTGCTGCAAACTATATTTTGGGCATGGAAATTAAGAGAGATCGAGAAAATAGGAAGCTCTGGTTAAGACAGAGGAAGTATTTCGAGACTATATTATATAGGTTCAATATGCAGGATAGTAAACTGATGAAGGTTCCTATTCTTGTAGGTGTAAAGTTGTATGTTGAATGGTGTCCCAAGATACAAGAAGAAGAGGAGGATATGTCCCATGTTCCATATGCAAGTGCAGTGGGTAGCCTGATGTATGCAATGGTCTGTATTAGACCATACATTGCACATGTAGTGGGAGTATTGAGCAGGTTTATGTCAAAACCATGGAAGGAGCATTGGACAACAATGAAGCGAGTTTTCAGATATTTGCATGGCACTAGTGATTATGGTTTGCGCTATGAGGGAAGACCAGGATTGGACATAGTTTTGGACATTCGTGGTTTTGTTGATGCAGATTGGGCTGGAGATCTGGACCAAAGAAGATCTACAAGTGGGTATGTGTTTAGCCTATTTTGAGGTGCAATAATTTGGATGAGTAAAAGACAATCTATAGTGTCTCTTTCAACTACAGAGGCAGTATATATGGTAGCCACTCATGCAAGCAAGGAAGTAGTTTGGTTGCAGAGATTGTGTTCAAGTATGGGGTTGGTGCAGCGAGCTACAATGATAGCCTGCGATAGCCAAAGTTCAATTTTCCAAGCTAAGTATCCTGCTTATCATTCAAATATAAAGCAAATTGATGTTGAATATCACTTTGTGAGAGATATGGTTGAGGGTAAAATGGTGTTGCTGGTAAAGGTGGACACTTTGAAGAATGTTGTAGATGCATTGATTTAAGTTTCAGAAGCACTCAAAATTTCTCTTGGTGTAGAGAAACAATGGGTGTTGTAGAACTGGGCTAATGACTAAGCTCTCCTGTGACCCCCTGCAGAAAGAAAACAACAAGTGGGAGAATGTTGGGTATGTTTTATATTCTTTCCATGAATAATCACATGTGGGGGGGTCACAGGGGAGGCGATAGCCCCCCTTGTACATTGTGTTGGGCGCAACGTTGGGGGGGTGGTAGCCCCCCCACTGGGTCCGAAGAGGAGACTCCCGGGAAAATTTTTGGTCCCATTTTCCAATGTAAGATTCTGGCCATGGTTTTGTGCATGGGTTTGTACATGGTTTTGGGGTACGATGGTTTTCGGCCCCTGGTATTTTGTAGATCTGGTCAAGGGAACTACGGTTATGTTCTAATCCAGGGTTAATGGATTGGGGTTTATGTATGCTTCGACATGTATATATATGTATTGTAACAACTAAAAGGAAAAATAATGAAAAATCAAGGCACTTTGGTCGTCCCAATTTGGGATCGAGGGTAAAATCTCTGTGTTTATGTCTGTTTTATGTTTTATGCTCTTGCTCATCGTTTATTTTCAAATCGTTTTTAAGATTTGTTTTGCGAGATAATTTATGCATAGTGGTAAAAACCTACATGAAAGTGGTGATATGTATTCTCGGAGGCCAATCAACGAATGGTTGTGTTGGTCCTCAGCCTAGCTCGGTGGTCATTTTGGTTCTCAATGGGCTTTCGTGGGCAAGATGCTAGCCAGCCATATCGTGGTGGCCATCAATCTGAATATTATTTTCATTCAATTTGTACAAATTTTTTTACATGTTTTTTTAATATACAAAATTTTATATATTGATACAGAGGGTGAAAATGTTGCTCCAAATGTTGCTTGAAAAATACGTAGGACAAAATGTGTCATTCAAGAAGAAGTTTGTACACCAACCATGACTTATCCGTCTGACATTTTCGATATACTTTGGGAATCAAACATGCAACAATGCACCTTACAAAGGTGTCAAAATATTCATACAAAATTGAAGAGAGGTCTCATGGCTTTGACTCTCCCTGCTGAGAGTCGACAAATCTTGGAAATAGTTACTCACTCCTTAAGCGAAATAGTATATGTGTACCTAAAGCTTGGACCAACCACTGATACTTTTGTAGAAGTGATGAGAAAAAGAAAGGAAACAGTGATGAGTCTTGATACATGGGAGGTTGTTAAACAAAGAGTTACAACAGAATTGGCCAAGTCTATGTTTGATTTCAAAGAAGGGTTGAAAAGAAAGATGCTAAAAGTGAAATATTTCAAGCACTCTCATATGGCTCGCTATTTGTATAATAGACACCTTGTGGCCTATGGAAGACTCCCATGAAATGACGAGGTTCCGCTTTATTTTGAAAAATTATTTTTGGTAATGAAACCCAATTACAATGACCTTCCCTCTGAATTATTTGGTCTTGGGAAAGGTCGATTGTGTGACCATAGGGGCGTTGGGCATGATGTTGAGTTGCCTCACCCTGAGCCACCATTGGTTAGTCGACCTCTTCGTGTTGAAACTTTGCAGTCAGATATGGATGACACTTCTCAAATTAGTCGAGAAGCAAGGGATGTCATCATTAACAATGTTCAGAGTGGATTGAGTGGAGTTGATTTTTGTCTGAATCGACAAAGAGCACGTGAGAATGCATGTGCTAATTTTGTGTATTATACAGATGAAGAGATAGGCAACATGAGTGTTGAAGATCTCAGAACATATGCAAAGAATTGTCGCAATGGTTGGCAGGACCTAATTATTCATGAGCAAGAGGGCATGGGAATGGTATGTGTTAATGCTTAAGGTGATTATTTTAACACATGTACAATTTTTAATAAATACATATATACATACATTTATTTGTATACATTAATCTAGCAAAAATGTATCATTATATGTTAACACCATTTGCAGTTGTCACGCTTGATGACTGAAGAATATGTTAATATCACGGTCGGAGCCTCTGGTTCAAACAATCAATATGGGTCTCACCATCAGTCACACAATCAAAATGGTTCTCACCATCAAGATATGTTGGCAAATGTTAGTGTTTTTTAAGTGAACATGATGATGTGCAATTATTTTTTATCTATTATTATATATATCAAAACATGATAACATATTTTTAAAATAAATAATTGTGCACACATGTACATATATATATATATATAATAAAATGTTAACAGATCTTGATTCCGTCTGATGTTTTTGGGATGGTGGTACCTTCTCCTTCCTTGGGAGATGTGCCAAATCCACCATCACAAGTATGAACAATTTTTCACTTTTAAATATTTTTTAAGCTATATATTCCAGCTCAAAAATTTCCTTTAAAAAATGAGATCTCTAGATCTTGAGTTATTTTAAATTTTTTGAATTTTAGGTTTTTGGAGATTTTCTTTCGAAGCCACTCTTAGGAGATGTGCCAAATCCACCAGCGTATTCAATTTTTCACTTAAATATATGTGCTTAAGTTATAAATTATAAAATTAAGTTCAAAAGTTTTATTATAAATTGAGATCTAGATCTTGAGTTATTTTAAATTTTTTGAATTTTACGTTTTTGGAGATTTTATTTCGGAGCCTCTCTTAGGAGATGTGCCAAATCCACCCGCACAAGTATTCAATTTTTCACTTAAATATATGTTTTTAAGTTATAAGTTGTAAATTGAAGTTCAAAATTTTTATTATAAATTGAGATCTAGATCTTGAGTTATTTTATACTTTTAAAGTTTTTGAATTTTAGGTTCCTAGAGAGGATTTCTTTTCTCTACGGACTCTAGCGATGGAGTGTATGATGAAGATAGGAACATCCGCACCATTTCAACCAATTGAACAAGTTGTCTAACTTTTTTTTAATATTATTGAAAATTATTTTATATATGCATTTTCATTTGAAAATTTTTAATATATATATATATATATATATATACTCTATTGTGGAAGATGTTCTTGTGGGGGAAGTTTTAGTAGACGAGCAGCAAATTGAGAGGGAATCTCATGAGGTATTGCATGATTTTTTTCTTTACATTTTGTCTTTTTACATGAAGTTCTATATTCTCATTCAATTTTAATATTTGTACACATTGTGTACAGGGTCCCCATGCTTCGCAGGATAGCTCGAGGATCGTGACTTTGTTGGGAGAGACACTACATCCATATGTATTTAATGGATGATGCACATGCACAAGCAACATTATATTTGATAGATTTAGTCTTAAATTTACTTTTTTATATATAGTCTTATCTAGATGTAGCCATATATAACTTGATACTTGTAACACTATACATTGAACTATATATATATATATATATATATATATATATATATATATATATATATTATTGTTCATATGAGATGCTAAATTTTTTGTACATATTTTAATGCTTGATATATATATATATATATATATATATATATATATATATATATATATATAGTTTTAAACTACATTTACTCTTGTCAGGAATGATTTTAAATTTTGGATAGTTACATTTGGCATGCGAAGTAATGTTGTGATCTATAATGTTTTGTTTTTAAACCTCAAGTTTTGGATGGTTGAAATACATTTGGCATGTGATTGCACGATATAATGTTTTGTTTTTATTGGATAGTTGAACTACATTTGGCATGTGAAGTAATGTTGTGATATAATTTTTTTTGTTTTTAAAACTCAAGTTTTGGATGGTTTAACTACATTTGGCATGTGAAGTAATGTTGTGTTATAATTTGTTTTGTTTTTAAAACTCAAGTTTTGGATGGTTGAACTACGTTTGGCATGTGATTGCACGATATAATGTTTTGTTTTTATTGAATAGTTGAACTACATTTGGCATGTGATTGCACGATATAATGTTTTGTTTTTATTGGATAGTTGAACTACATTTGGCATGTGAAATAACGTTGTGATATAATTTGTTTTGTTTTTAAAATTCAAGTTTTGGATGGCTAAACTACATTTGGCATGTGAATGTGATATTCAATGTTTTTTTTTTATTGGATAGTTGAACTACATTTGGCATGTGATTATGATACAATGTTTTGTTTTTAAAATTCAATTTGTCGTTTTACAAAAACAAAAAAAAGTTCACATGAATATATGTACATAGAAATTATTTAAGTACATGTGTCTGAATATATGTTAAAACGATTAAGTATGTAATATATATATATATATATATATATATATATATATATATATATATATATATATATATATATATAAAAAATCATAAGATTCTAGTTCTTCTTTGATGTGTCAAACAATCATAAAAAATTAAAATTGCATTCTAGAACATATATATCTAGTACATGCAACATTTTTCATCAATGCACATAAAAAAACTACTTTCAATTAATTGCATTCTAGAACATATATATCCAGTACGTGCAACATTTTTCATCAATGCACATAGAAAAGCTACTTTCAGTTGATAGTAAACTGGAAATTACAAAACATGTACCACACATTTTTCATTCAAGAATGAATATTATAATTTACTTTTAATAGGCACGCACGTCTAAAACAAAATTGTGCAGCAACTTCAAATTTGCATTATATCAACTATGCTAGATACACAGATATGTACATTTTGCAATAATGACATTATGACAAATTGTACCAGAGAATGTATGAAATCCTTTAGACTAGATAATCTAGACATGTGTATGTGTACACGTGTATACATTACTAGTGTGCATGTACCAAAACAATGTACATATGCAAACACTTGCACATATAACATAACAAGGCAGTTGAATTTTTAGTTGAGTTCTGGAAGTTCTAAAACATGAATCCAAAGAGAAGAAATTGTTGGGAAGTTCAAAGAAAAAAATTCCAATGGAATGCCACCTTCAAGGACCCGTTCATGATCGGATTTTGACATTTTCCATTTCTTAATTTTCTTTTTTTTCTTTAATTGAACTTCTATCAACTTTATGCGTGCCTCACACACCAAGTGACTATATTGAAAACTTATGACATCAGTTTCATAGCCTTGAAAGTAAAAAAAAAAAAATCCCCACTTTGATTAGTTTATCTGAAAAAATAACCTTTCAGTATAATAGACCCTCTATCATATGGAAACCCGTGATCATTATATTTTTGTAATAATTTCATCTTTCATTCAGTGCAACGCATCAAATAATACTTCATATTTTCATCGTTGATAGTAGGTGCAATTACAGCAAAAACATCTCCTACACAATAAAACAAACTTACGTATTTAAATTTAGATCATAATTAACATGAAAATTTAACTTTAAAATTAACATACATGTACTTCATTTTATTATCTATTTCTAGATCTCTATCATTTGAAAGAAATTCAAATGTTACCTTCTCTAACAAGATCAGAAACTCGACCACCATCAGATAATATTGTAGTTTTCTCTAATTGCATTTCTTCAAACATTGCAACGAACATTTTCCCCTTTGTATTTAGCTCTATATGTTGCAAATATTTTACATATATTTTGTTTTCAAAAACATCATTGGATTCTGTGATGTCTATACAAACATGAAAAAAACAAGAATATTTTCTTTTATCCAATGCACACACATTTGTGGACAACTTTGTTTTAATTGAATGAAATTTTTGATTCTCTTTTATTGTTTCAACATCATTTCCAATCAATATATCTACATCTTCAACCCCAATATGCCAAAAAAATCTATATGGAGAATTCAAAGAGGAATATAAATATGATATAAAAATACCATCAAATATAATCATTGTGATAAATGTACACTATTTAAAATTGGATATCCAATAAAAATTAAATTGAATGTACCGTTACACTTCCCTTGATCAGTTAGTCTCATGGCTTAGTGTAGGGATGCACCATTGAACAACTTCTTTAGCGTCCACAAGTCATTTTTCAGGGGGGTCCATTAGATATCTTCGAAGTTCTCATTTTATGCATGCCCCTGCACTATCATGTTCTTCTTTTCAATGACCAGTCTCAAAGAAATTCCAACAATGTTTAATGTGAGCTTTCATATGAAGACAACACAACCAAAAGAATGATTGTGAAGATTTAAATTGACCTGCGCATCCATCTAACTATATCCAATGTTCATTGAATTTTATTCCACGACTTTTCAAGGAGTCATAAATCTTTCCAAAACCGTGTTGTACAAAATATGTATCATGTGTACGATTGCCACTAATGTAAAAGTGATATTATTTAATAACATACCGATTTTCACTGGTTATTTCTATATGATCAACATTTTGTTAAGCATGTCTATATAGAATATGGACGGGCATGGAGACTCGGTCAGAATGATAATATTCACTCTGAATTTCTTTTTGTGGAACAAATGTGTAGTTTTCTGCAAAATCAATTACTGACAAAATGGTCCCTGGTGGAAAAAATTCACGGGATTTTTTGAATTTCAAGTCCTTCCATCAAGCTCTATGGGAATGCTTGGTGTATTTATAAATTTCTACCTCAAACTTTCTCAAAAAATCTATCACAAAAATTTCTTCTTCTTGTAAATCAATTGTTTTAGCACTTGTAGTACTACTTGAACCTTGAATTGATGTATGGATATATTCATCTCTCTTCCATTTCATGTTGGACAATGATTGATCATTTATATCAGTATGATATTTGTTTTGAAGTTTAGTCAAATTTCCACAATCATTGCATTTTTTTACCACGGACACATTTATTTTCGTAAAATAATTCATGGCTTTCTCTTCCACATATAATTTTAGATATGAAATCATGGATAGTGGAAGGAGGAGGTGAATCTTTCCAAAATTTTCTACCAAAATTCAAGAATGTGTCATAATATAACTAGAATTCCACATGATAACGACAACAACAAGTGTCGTGTACGGTGATAGGTTTTACATACCATGGTTTTTGTTGCACAAAAGCACTGATTAAGCCATCAATTTCACAATTATCTTCTTTGAACTTGTTGAACAACTCTATCTGAGTGGTGTCCAAGAAATTTTTTGGATGTACTTCGTACTGATTTCGTGTTATTCTTCTTCGCATCACATCCCTTGCATTTGGCGAAATACGTCAATTTTTCATCCAATATTCATATATTGTTTTTTAAAATTTTCTCCAAGTCTATATTTGTATGCTTGCGTACAAATAGCTCTCCAACAAGAAAGTTCATCATTTACATCTATTTGCAACCGAAATTTCCGATGTTTGTGAAAAAAATTTCGTGAGGTTCCTAATGCTCGTGCCATAGATTTTACCAAGCGATCCTCTTTAGTACTTGATGAAACCACTACCATATGTATTGCTCTACGTGCAACTAAAACATTTTTCTGTCTAGATCTTCTAATTGAATTTATAGCACTACTTATATTTTGTATCACATTTTCCTTCATTTTTTTTTATCTTTTATTGATTTTCGAATACCCAATAAAGTCGTAGCTTCTTTTAATTTCCTTAATGATAGGAGACCTCGCAACATGTGGGCTTGAACTTCCACATTTTCCTTTATGAATTATGAATAAAAAATGTGATTAACACGATATCTTATAACATGGTCAACTTTTTCATCTCCATATGCATGAGTGTCAACATTTTCTAACATCTTATCATCCATATTGATTTCATCTGTACATATTTGAATTAATAGTACATAATAAGTTTACATATTCAATAAATAAGTAAATTAATAAATATGTATAATTTCAATAATATGTGCATGTGTTCAATATATATGTATACATAACTGGTGATTCAATTTATTCACTTGAATTTGTTTCAACATTTTCACCATCTTCAATCATTGGTAACGGCAACAACAAGTGTCGCGTACGGTGATAGGTTTTACATACCATGGTTTTTGTTGAACAAAAGCACTGATTGAAACATGAATTTCACGATTATCTTTTTTTAACTTGTTGAACAACTCTATATGAGTGGTTTCCAAGAAATGTTTTTCATGTTCTTCATACTGATTTCGTGATATTCTTCTTCGCATCACATGCCTTGTAGTTTGCAAAACACGCGAATTGTTCTTCCAATATTCATATATTATTTTTTTAACATTTTCTCCAAGCCTATATTTGTATGGTTGCCTACAAATAGCTCTCCAACAAGCGAGTTCATCATTTACATCTATTTGCAACCGAAATTTATGATGTTTGTGCAAATTTTTTCGTGAGGTTCCTAATGCTCGTGCCATATATTTTACCAAGCTATTCTCTTTAGTACTTGATGAAACCACTGCCATATGTATCAATTTCTCTACGTACAACTGAAACATTTTTCTGTCTAGATCTTCTAATTGAATTTATTACACTATTTATATTTTGTATCACATTTTCCTTCATTTTTTTATCTTTGGTTGATTTTTGAAAACCCAATAAAGTCGTAGCTTCTTTTAATTTCCTTAATGATAGGAGACCTTTCAACACTTTGGCTTGAACTGTCACCTTTTCCTTTATGAAATACTTATCAAAAATGTGTTTAACACGATATCATATATAATGGTCAGATTTTTTATCTCCATATGTGTATGTGTCAACATTTTCTAACATCTCATCATCGACATTGATTTCATCTGTACATATTCGAATGAATAGTACATAATACATATTTGAAATAATAGTACATAATAATTTTACATATTCAATAAATAACTAAATTAATAAATATATGTATAATTTCAATAATGCATGCATGTGTTCAACATATACATATGTGTGTGTGTGTGTACACACCTTGTGATTCAATTTCTTCACTTGAATTTCTTTCAACATTTTCACCATCTTCAATCATTGGTTCAATATCTCTTTCACTTTCTCTTTCAAAATTTTGTATCTCAATATCAATGTTTTGAGGAATATCTCTCTCTGTTTACATTGCAAAATATTTTTCAAATTAGTTCTTCAAATAAAAATTAAGCTTCACAATTTACACTAGGAAAATTTTAAATACAATATTTATAATATTTAAATTTACATACCTGCTTCAACTTCTAGTTGAGGTTGATTTTCCCTTTCAATATTTGAGAGTTCTTCTATGTTTTTTTTTTTGCGAGATTCTCTCCCCTGTTCTCTATGTTCCTCAGGGTCTCTTATTCGATCATATTTTCTATTGCAATTCCTTCAATTTCCTATGATAATTGAGTATGAAGTTCAAAAAAATTCCTTCAAAAATTTAGACAAAAACTCAATTAAAAAAAAACATCACAAAAGATTTAACTTTAAAAAAAAAGCTCAATTTAATTTTTTTGCAAAAAACACATACTTGAATCCAAAACACTTACTTTAAAAAATATGAGAAAAAAATGTCTTATAAAAATGAAATTAAGCTTAAAATATTTCCTTCCAAGTCGTGAAAAAAAAATTCCTTTAAAAAGTTAGACAAAAACTCATTTTAAAAAATCATTATAAAAGATTTACTTCAACCCAAAAGAGGTACTATAAAAAAATGTCACTTCAAAAAATACCTCCAAAAAAATTCCATTGAAAATTAAGCTCAACTTCTTAAAAAAATCCACTTAAAAAGATACTTCCAAAAAATGTCCTTTGAAAATTAAGCCCAAAAAGCCTCTAAAAAAATATCACGTTAAAAAATACCTTCAAAAAATTTCCTTTGAATAGTAAGCCTAAAAGTACTTTCGAAATTAAGCCAAAAAAAAGTCCAAAAAATGTCTTTTGGAAATTAAGTCCAAAAACCTCTAAAACCAAAATACATCCAAAAAAATGTCCTTTGAAAATTAAGCCCAAAACCTCTAAAAACAAAATACCTTAAAAAAAATGAAGCCCAAAAAACATCCAAAAAATATATCACATACCTCCAAAAAATTTCCTTTGAATGTTATGCCAAAAAGAGTCCTTAAACCCAAAAAAATCCTTTGCAAAATCAGACCAAATGAAGAAATGTGAGAAATTATGCGAAAATAATGAGTTTGTTTATGTCAATTTATATTGCGAGGAAATGTTTTTTTGAAGGGACTTTGTTGAATTTTTTGGCCAACATATATTCAATTAAAAGTTCAGCCAAACTAACACATATGCAATTACACAGAGC
This sequence comes from Pinus albicaulis, assembly GCA_034641835.2. NCBI lineage: Eukaryota > Viridiplantae > Streptophyta > Pinopsida > Pinales > Pinaceae > Pinus > Pinus albicaulis. The sequence goes on along the minus strand of MU968382.1, from coordinate 7,722,562 downwards.
CTAGCTCTGAACACATTTCTTCAACTTTGGACTGATTAAACTCTATGAAACTTTGCGAATTAATTGTCGGAACCAAGACAAGGATTTTCAAAATTCAATCTACTTTCAGGAAATATAAATTTTATGGAATTTCATATATATTTACTAATTTTAATTAATTTTGTAATAAAATGGGTGCAAACAATTTTTGAAGGTCATTATGATTAAGTGAAATCAATATTCAGTATCTTCCAAAATACACTGTAAAAAAATTGAAAAAATTATGGTGTGTTACATTGGTCCGTCGTCTATAATGGGTATTTTTTAGATTTTTTGTTGATAACTTATATGTTGAGAAATTTTGTGCGTGCCGAAACATATTCAAAATATCCAGTTTTTTCATATTAGATCAGTTCAAAAAATTCTAATAATTATGATATGCATCAGTTGGTTTCATAAATATAACGAAACCAAAGTAGACTCTGTCTAGATTGTTGTAACACAATTTTTTTCTCAAAAACACAAAATTTTCAAAGAATACAACAACGTGTATTAACCTGAATTTTTATGAATCCTTTGATTGTTGAAAAACAAACACTTAATGAAATGCTAAGTTGACATATGAAATGTGTATAAAAAAATTCCAAAAAATAAGTAATAGAAAGCTAATAAAATTTCTGACAACTTTTATTTTTATCGTAAAATGAAATTCTAAAAAAAAAAATAAAAAATTGGCTTACAGAAAGTTGAAGAACAGAAAAAAATGGAAAAAAAAGGGTTAAAAAGTGTAACCCAACTTCACATTTTCACAAATTATAATATTATATTGTATGATTTATGATATTAGCTTTTATAATGTTAGGGTTTAATTTTATGTTTTAGAATATAAACATTAAACTATTGGGGTTTAATATTAGGGTTTTGTTGACAGTGTTCGGTACCACCAACATACAGATGATCTCCCCGATATGAGGTGCCAATTTGACCTCACACCATTGGTGTAGGAGTCCCATTTGGAATATGACCCGACTGTGGTTTACTTAAAGATATGCCTTGGCTTTAGCTGTCACCATGAGAGAGAAGTGTGTGTGTGTCTTTGAATGAGAAAACGAGTGTGCCTTGTGACTGTTCGATTACAGATGTATCAAGGTCCTTTCACTCTAAAGGCGAGAGAAAGTGAGCCTCTAAGAGAGAAGTAATAATGCTACCTTAATTAACACACACATGAATGAAAAAGGCTTGTCTAACATCAACAAAATAGTTCACATAGATGTGACGATCGTTATAAACATTGCAACACAACTCAAATAAGTTAAGCACTGAAGTCGCCGAAATAGCTCAATTACTCCAGTACATGTGAAAGAAAAAATGAATCATAAACATCCTTGGACAAAATAGCCTTAGTAACATCGACAATCCACGTGTGAAAATGTCTTGGTCTAGAAGGCTCTGATATTAAGCAAAAGTCCCAAGATACATAAATATAATGAACATCACTAGTTCTAATAGTGGAGCGTTAAAGCCACTACTTGCTCCCCAAAAGTACTAACTTTGTCTCTCTAATGCCCGATGGGAGAAGCCAAGGCTAAAATTAATTTACATAAGAAATGAGGATCCTTTTATAACTTGAGGGGTGGCCTTTCACATCCCCATGACACTTGGATTTCCAACTCCTAATGAAACTTGGACTTCTACAACCTATGGACATCCAAATGAATTTTGGAATTACATATGAATTTTGATATTACATGTCTTTTTGAATTCCATGACTCTTTTATCCATACATGACTCTTGGACTTTCAATTATTTGTCTTTAAAATGATTACAACATTACGTCACGACTTCCACATCATCATATGATGAAGGCATGACATGTCACTATGTTTGATGACTCGGACTGATAGTGACTGATGACATGGATTTTATTTAGTGGTGACATAGTTTCCACTTGTGTCTTCTTTCAACATGTAGCTTATGATAATTGATGTCTTCACCCTCCAAAGGGTCTTTTATATTGGAGCCTTTAGAGTGTTTCGATCATCAAACTTTCACTATGTTCAATGCTTTCTTTGTTTGTCTTCTTTGCATGATCTTCCTCATGCATGCTTTCCATGTTGTTCCTCAGATTCATGTGGATGCAATCACTCATGATAAGCAACCATCGGCTTGAATATATCCTAATCTAACACGTTTTATGCAAATTTTATGTTCATGCCTTTTAAGTGCGCTTTGGAAAGAGTAAGGAGGCTTTTAGGCACACTCTAAAAGGATGAAGGCCTTAAGGGGGGAGGACTTAAGGCTTCGAAATGATCTCATGTGCTCAAAAGGAAGATATAATCAAGGTAGGGCACATGGCACAAGTACGAAGGATGAAGGGGAAGAATTTTGGCTACCCAAGTTGTTATGCACTCAAGGGAGAGAGGGAGGGTGCAGGGCACACCCTTGTGTTGGCACTATGGTGTTCATCGTTGTAGCTAGTTGATGTTGGAATTCATTTTATGATAGATAGCTTAGGTTGGCATTGATGTCACCCCTATGTAGTTTAGCTGATGTTTGGATGCCTTTCCTTGTGGCATGGTTGTAGTTTGGGATATTATTCCCAATAGTTACACAATGGTCATATAATTAATATAATATTTATCCTAATAACATCGTTACTTATAATTAAAATATTGTTTGTATTGATCATCATAATTCTTTCCTGATATGGTAGATCTTTAAAAACAAAACCATTTTCATATAACATCTATCTCATGTGGTTCTCTCTTAGGTGTTAACTGGATCATACATTTTTTTGTCATTAGAAGTCTAGGTGAACAATAGGGAACTCCATCATTGATACTGCTAGAAACACACAATTGTAGAAACAAATCAATGGGATTCAAGTTGAGATCACAATATTGATTGTGGACCCAATATAGAAGCTAATAAATAATATTTAGGCCAGGATCACAATCTTTGCTATAGACCCATCACTAGAGAATAGGGATCCCACTCATTACTAATATTCATATGGGAGGTTAGTTAATCTAGGGTTTAGGGTTTTTTTCAACTAATCTCTACAAAATCCACATAATAATTACCAAAATAATTTGGTGTTTTTCCTAGGATATCAATAACAATCCTGAGCACCAAAACATAGAGATTTACAACATTATAAATCTAGAAATGGTGGAAAAGCCATTATTAAACAAATATATGAGCCCAAAATTCAATTGAATACCACCAATCCTATGTTATTTGATATGAAGTGTTCCAAATAGTCACAAACAGTTTATGCACACTAGCGTACACACTGACGTTTTGTGGGATAGCTTGGACTGGGATCACTAAGTTTGGCTGAATGCTATTTTTTTTTAAACATTGCAAATATTTTAAGACCTTGAAGGCTTCACGCATCACAGAGGGAGTTAATATCCTCCTCTAGTGGCATTAAATGTGTTAATGAGGGTGAATGCATTACTAATCAACTTGCACATATTGTGCACACAAACCATGACCATTTTCTTGCTTTCCAATTACAATCTTAAGTCTCACCACATCATTATAATATTAACCCTCACCACACCTTCTCCAATGTTCCTACACGAAGTCATTGGTTTCAAAGAGATGAAATATTCCACTTCCTTGCTTGCTTGATCTCCCTATGGTCAATCTGAAATCTAGGTAGAGGAAATAGAACGACAATGCCACACCAATGAAATGAAACCGACAATGACAACCATATTATTAAATAAAATATACTAAAATATGTCAACGCTCAAGAGTAGGTCTTAGGTCTACATGATCCAATGATTTGGTTATTAGATGAATATTTGCTCAAGTGAAATCTCAACCATCCATTTATTAGAAAATTAAAATTCTGCAAATTATGTTACAAAATAAATAATCCTATATATAATAAACCCTTCTCGACTATAATTTAAATATATTTAATCATAATCAACTAATTCTTCCCACATTAATAAATATTAACATAATTTTATGGAACACATATGACTAAATTAACACATATTTAGCCATAATTTTAGAGAAGGTACTTGCTATTCACTAAAATATGGAACCCAAGTATAAGGTTGCCACCAATATTCATTCCTATCTAATTTTATTTTTGTACAATGGTGTAGCAAGACAAAATATTTTATTCAAATGACTTGAAATAGAAAACAAAATTTTTATAAACGCCCACTAGAAGATATATGCTATGGTCATAATTTAACACGAATTTTCTCATGTAGCCGAGCTGTGATTGGACGAATCTATGTCTCCAAGCTATTAGGGATCTACATATCCTCATGCCTACATGGATATATGTGAAAGTTGGCATTGCCTGGAATATATATATATATATATATATATATATATATATATATATATATATATATATATATATATATATATGGTCACAGCATGGTTCTTCTGACTCGGTCGCTACATATGTGTACATGCTTCCCTCTTGGATCACATGGTTAATTTATCGCAAGTTGTTCTACTCTGACATCCTCATCTGAGTCAGCCCCAGTGATAACGCGGAAGTATATGAGAGAAATGATGTGGACAATAATGACCACTGGATTATATTAATACAAAATAATATTAATTATTTTCAACTCTCCCCCTTGATGGAAAAAGGATTTTCCTGAATTCCTAACCTCTAAACTATTCAAAATTAATTTTCCGAAGAGGCTTAGTAAAAATATATGCCATATTGTCATAAGTTCTACAATATTCAACAAATATTTCTTTTGATTGGAGTTTCTCTTGAAAAAAGTGAAACTGAGTATCTATGTGTTTCGTATTCTTGTGGAATACTGGATTGTATGAAAGCTTGATGGTACTCTAGTTGTCACATTTGATGATGGTTTCTTCTATCAGCTTTTATCTTGCATCATGAAGAAGCCTTGTCAACCAGATAGCTTTACATGTAGCTGCACACAATGCTTGGTAGTCGGCTTCAGTTGAAGATAACGCCACAGTACTATTATTTTTATTTCTCCATGCTATGACCCCGGATCCAATATTAAATTCATAACCTGTGATGGACCTTCGGTAATCCAGATCACCTGCCCAATCTAAGTCTCAAATACCTGCTAAGATAACATCAGATGTGTAAGTGTATAAAATCCCATAATCACTAGTACCACGAAGATACCTCAACACACTTTTTGCTTCCATCCAATGACTTTCAAGTGGATTAGACATGAACTGGCTCAGCGCACTAACATAGTATGTTAAGTCTGGTCTACTTGTAGTTAGATATATCAAGCTACCAACTAGTTGTCTATACAACATGGCATCCACCTCCTTAGAGCCATTGTCACCGCATAACTTCAAATTTTGCTGCAAAGGTGCTGATGCTATCTTACACAACACCATCCTGAACCTTGTGAGAAGACTTCTGAAATACTTCCCTTGAGTAAGAAAAGTATGTCCAGAGTGTTTCCAAACCTCCAGAATCAAGCAATAATGTGTATTTCCGAGATATTTCATTTCAAAAACTTGCGACATCTGCAATTTTATTTCTTTGATCAAAGCATCTGCATTACCAGTTATAATCATATCACCCACATACAAAAAAATAAAAATAATCTGCCTCTGTTTATTATACATGGTATACAAATTTGGATCATTCATGCTCCTATGAAAACCATGCTGTAATAAAAATGAACCAATATTCTCGTACCAAGACCTGGGTGCTTTTTTTAAACCATATAGTGCCTTTTTCAACCTGCACACAAGATGTGCATGCTCTTCTTTGAAAAACCCTTCAGGTTGGACTAAATAAATCTCTTCTTTTAAATCACCATTCATAAATGAAAACTTAAAATCTAGTTGGTGTAGCTTCCACTGATATTTTTTTGCTAATGAAATTAATATTCTAATGGTATTCAGTTTGGCTATAGGGGCAAAGGTTTCTTCAAAGTCTATTCCTTCTTGCTGCGAATAACCTTTTGCTACCAGTCTAGCTTTAAAATTTTCTATATTCCCATCTGCATTAACTTTATTTTTGTAAAGCCATTTAAAACCTATAGGTGTTTTTCCTTCAGGAAATTCTACTAGATCCCAAGTATGGATTCTAACAATTGATTCTATTTCTTCAATCATTTTAGCCCTCCATTCATTAGATTGACTTGCTTCTTTATAATTTGTGGGCTCTATAACATTTAAAATGTTTGACATTAAATCATAGTCTTTCAATCTAGCTGGTAATTGAGTCTTCCTACCAGATCTTCTCGGTAGAGGAATCACCTAAAATATTTCTGCTTCAGACCTGTGCAGGCTTCCCTTGTTGATTACATCACCTGTTTCTTTATCTTTCTGCTCCTAATGTTGATTATCCTCATTTATTTCTTCCATATATAATGGAATGTGCCATTCTTTATGACTGTCTTCCTTTCCTTCCTCAACCTACTCATGAAATATAACATCTCGACTTGCAAATAGTTTTTGCATCACGAGATTAAAAAGAATATGGGCTTTAAACTTAGTGCAATATCCTACAAAGATACATTTCATGGCCTTAGGATCTAACTTCTTTCTATCCTCCTTAGGTATATGGGCAAAGGATGTTGACCCAAAAAATCTTAGATGACTCACTGCTAGTTTAAATCCATAGAGTGCTTCAAACAAAGTCTTAAATTTAAGACATTTAGTAGGACTCCTATTCTTTAAATAAACAACAATGTTGATAGCTTTAACCCAAAAACCATTGGGTAGACCCTTACCTTGAAACATACTTCGTGCACATTCCACTAGGGTTCTATTCTTTCATTCTACAACTCCATTTTTCTATGGAGTGTGTGGCACTATGAAATGTTGAACAATCCCATGGTATCTACAAAAATTCATGAACTCACCGAACCTATATTCTCCCCCTTGATCAAAGCGGAGATTTTTTATAAATTTACGTGTCTGCTTCTCCACCAGAGTCTTAAATTCTTTAAAACATTGAAAAGTCTAACTCTTTTTACTTAAAAAATATATCCAAGAGAATTTAGTGCAGTCATCATTAAACAGTAGAAAATAATATGCACCACCTAGCAACCTAGTTTGCATAGGTCTGCATATGTCTGTATGCACCAGCTCTAGAATATCTCTTTTCTTCCTATCAGCATGCAAAGGAAATTCTTATCTATGCAATTTTTCTAATGCACCTCCATCACAATCTAACTGAACACTATGAAAATCATGGAGTCCATTGACCATACCTTTTATTTGAAGTAGCATGAGGTCTTGTAAGTTAAGCTGGCTGAATCTCTGGTGCCAGATATTTTCGGCTACCAATCCTATTGAAACCAGAGCTTGGTGTGCAATGCTCTTAACATTCAATCTGTACAGGCTCCCCACATGCACTCTTTATGCAACTTGTTCCATATTACTATCCTTTATGACACAAAATATCTTGAAGAATTCAACTTGCAGGTCCTGATAAGCTATCATTGATACAGAGATTAAGTTCTTCTTAATCCTGGGCACATACATCACATTCTTGATATGTCTGATGTTAACACTAGGCAACATTACCGGAATATCACCGTATCATTTGATATCATAACCTATGTCATCTCCTAGATAAATTTTAGATCCGCAAGAGGTTTCTTCAAAAAACTCAAACCAATTTCTCTTACCTGTCATATGTGAGGATGCACCAGAATAAACATACCATATGTTGTCCTCATCCTCCTCAGAGGTTGAAAGAGCACAATAAGCTACAAACAATTGAAGATCATGACTATGCCCTTCATCAGAAAAATACCTTGTGTGCTTACTCTGATTATTCTTGGCTTCATCTATCTACCTCTTAAATAATAACTTAGCTTGATGACCATTTCTCCCACAGTAAAAGCATTTAATGCCAGAAAAATTGGTTGCATACATACCTCTAAATGGTCTCTTTTGAAAAGTGTTTCCGCCTTTTTGTTGCTGTTGTGGCTATTTCCCTTTGTATGGATTTCTCTTTGCCATCAGCGCAATATCGACACTCTAAGGTCTCAAATTATGTCACCGCTCTTCTTCTTATAATAAAATTCTTGTCAATTCTTCAAATGCAAAGGCTTTATCTCGTGCTCCCAAGCCCGTGATGAACATCTAATATTCATCCTTCATTTTGTTCAACATTATTATGACCAGATCTGAATCGGACACCTCCCCAATGTCACCCAATCTATTCTTCAAGTCTTTAACCCTTGCAATCAATCCAACAACAAATTTTTTCTCCTCCATCCTCATCAAAAACAACTTGCCCTTGAGAGACAAGATGCGATTTGTGTTTTTTGTCTCGTATAAGTTCTTGAGAGTCGTCTAGATCTCAGTGGATGATTTTCCATCTCTGATGTGTGGGATAATATTGTCTTTAACAGACATCTTCAGCAAGACTTTTGCCTTATTCTCCCTTTTATTTGAGTCTTGTATAAGTGCGGTTTTCCCTGTTACAATATTCGGTTTCTGCTCATCACCATTGACAATCGACAACACATTTTCTCCCTCAAGAAGTGTATGTAGCCTGAATTTCCAATTGGTATAATTGGGCCCATTGAGTTTTCTAGACTCATTGAGATATGTGTCTGTAAAATTATTCATACTGGACTGATCGGATTGTAGATCCTCCAATTAATTCTAACCAATTAACTAATTACAAGCTACACTAAATAAAACTCAATACATACCAGAACCTAATCATAGATATTATGTTTTGAGTTGAATATTAAGAATCATTGTAGATTCTTGTTTTACTTTGAGTGGTGGGGAGTATTTGAAGTAGTCATTGTATTTTTTTAGCATATTTATTATGCATCAAATGTCTCACGCTCTAAGATATTATGTTTTCTATCTCAAGTTAGTATATAAGTATACTTTTCACTTTTGTATTTATTCAAGTGATTCATTTTTATCTTATTTCATGTGTCATAGCACTATAACATGTATGCCTAATAACAAATATTACAACAAACTAACCTCAAGCTAGTATACAAGTACATCTATCACACTTGTACCTATTCAAGTGGTTCATTTCACAACTTGAAACATCATATGTTATTGTGCTAGATATATGCCTGAACAACAAGTCTTACAACAATACTAAGGAATACATCTTGGACCAAAACATTCTAGGTTGTTCATGCACTATTGCCACTCTCCATAACACACTACCTCTTTCACAAACCTTGGCAACGACTACTTCAACCTTCATTCTCTTTTCCATGCATATGTTTTCATAGTCATTTAGTTGTTTTCTACCTAACCATATTGAAGTAAACATTCACATTCTTTGGTAGGTACTCTTAGATTGTACAAGAGTGGTCTTTCTATCCAACAATTTCCAAGCTTCATCCATCATCAATTAGGTTTTCTTTGCCACTCCCTCCATCAATAAAATTAGATCCTTTAAAATCATCATATCTTCCATGTGTGATTTTCATAATGCTAAATTGGCCTCCTTCAACTTCTCCATATCACTCATTGCAATTGTCTCCATATTACTTAAAAGATGTAGCTTAAAAAATAACAACAAGAACTTGTAACTTTGATATTAGTGTTAATAGAAATAAAACTAAAAAGGTAATGCTAGAAAGAAAATGATAACAAATAAGCATTAACAACACATGACACCATTTTACCAAAAAAAACAAAACTCAATAAATTTATTATTCCATTTTTTAAAAACAATTAGTAATAGAGTCATTATGTCTTAAATAGATTGTATTAATATTTTAACATCATGGAAAAAACCATGGATTGCCAAAACCTCAAACTTAACTCAATGATTAAATCAAGTTTATCTTGAGTAGCCTAACATACTTATATACATTTTAAATACATTTTAAACAATAAAAATTCACAATCACATTCTAAATACATTTTAAATGAAAATTCTCAATACATTCTAAATACATTTTAAACTTGAATTTACTCAAAGATAAAGTATGAAAAAAATATTTTATTTTATTTTTTTTAAATATAATAACGATATTATAGGTAAAAGAAGTTGAATAGTTTATATGTTTTTGTTTTTGTTTTTTAGTTATTAATATAATTTTTTTATTATTTTAAAATATTAGACAAGTTTAATTTATAGTATAGATATATGTTAAATTTTTATAATATTTGGAAATATGAAAGTAACTTAATTTATAATTTAGGGTTTTAGTCTTTTCTAATATAGTATAAGTTAGAGTAGTGACACATGTTTGTTATTTTTTTTTAGTAGAATTTGATGTTATTTAAATTTAATTCTATAGTTAGATACATCAAATTGAGAATATTTAAAATGTCAACATTTAATTGGGAAAGTGTAAAACCAAATTCTTAAAGTACTATTTGCATTCTCAAAATACATAATAAATTTTAAAAGTATGAATATAATGCACAATTAAATTTTGAAAATGGACAATTACTATGAAAAAGTGAATTTCAAATATCATTTTTGTTATGGTTTTTAAGATATGTATTCTATAAACAAAGCAAACTCATTCACTATTGTAACAACTATATACATAAAAATATATATATATTTTTTAAACCTTATTACCATGATTCCTAGTAATCTTAGAATTTGTTAAGTATTTAACCCCAACATAAACATTGTAACCCTAACTTTTTTAATACACGCCTAAATGTCATAATTCAAATTTCCATAAAAGAAATTTATGTAATCTTTATAACCCTAAGTTTAACTGCATACATATTACAAGGCTTGTCAATAGATACATCAATATTTAACATATGCTATGATTAAAATCATGTTCATTTTATATGTAAGCTCGCGGGTCTATCAGCCCTGATCTATCGAGTTATTACCCTGGCCTTTATGGTACATTCGATTAGATATTTTATTGGAATTATTAACCATACCCTGTCAGGTGTTAAATGATTTGGGATTGGGAAAATATGCGTTGTACCACACAGATCTTTCCCGCTCCACTTGTTTGATTTACATTACATTTTTCGGACATATGTCAACCCTTTGCCCGTTGGATCTATGGTATGAAATCTACGGTGGAGATTGATTGGTACCGGGTTAGGGTATTAACCACCCTTCCAACCCTAACCTTTTCGTTCATTAGACCCTCACAATGCGGTAAACACTTGCTCTACAACTCCACTGCTGCCATTGCTATTGTTACCTTGATTCTTACTTGCATCTTCAACAATATTGTATTCTCTACAACTTATGACCAGGTAATTCGATGAACCCTTCATTTTTTGACATTTAGGAGGTGAATTCGTAGTCTGTCTACTGATTTACTCAACTTTTTTCTTATATCTATAAAATTTTAAGTTCATTCCTCATATTTGTCTTCCTATCATGCCCTATGGTTCTTTGTTTAAGGAATGCTTTCGAGTGTTTATGTTTGTATTTCGACTGTGGTGTACAGATGTTGATGAGGATTCTAGGTTTCCGTTCGCCAGAGGCTTCCTCAAATTCTTGGCTCAGCAAACCCCAAGTGAAATAAATTAACACCCTGTCATGTTTTAATAGGTATTATCTTGTTCCTCTGTCAACCCTATGGTTTGATACTTGCAATTTCATTTTGTGTGAAACCGCACAAGGTTACAACATCAGACCCCCCTTCAGATTTCATGGCTGAGGTAAGATACGCCGAGCCCATGACTTAATTGTTAATATTTTTTGTTACTAGTGGGTCAAGGTTTTGTTAAGTGTAAACCCTAAGTTTCCCTTATGGTGCTCTTGCAGGTATGGCTTCATTTATTTCCATAAAAAATCTTGCTTATCGGTAACTATTCCATCTTCGTAATGTTGGTTATCACTGCTGACACAAGTACAAGGGTTCTCGAGCCTGGTTGTTGACTTTAGATACAAAACCCCTCCCTTTCTTCTCTCTGGATTTAACTTCCGAGAATTCGCAGAACCAACTCTCGTTTATAATTTAATAGCTCTATTATGAATTTCTCTTCTGGTGTAATTACAATGGGCCTCACCCTATTTTAAGGGATATGTTAATTGTTATAAACTTGCCCATTTTGCAAATTATTTTGGTTATATGCAAAATATTCTCACGTCAACTCTGAGAATAATTTTCTTGACTTGACAATGATTTATTTTTTATATCACATTATTCTTCCTATTAAGAAGCTAGCCTATTAATTTTCCTTTTGGCACATAGGGTGGTCACTTTTGATGTAGCTTATATATATATATATATATATATATATATATATATGGACATTTATACTCCTTTTTGATTTCTCAGTACATATATAAAGATTTAGTCTATTAATGGTTATCTACAATTTTCTTATAATTTCTCCTTCCTGCATGGTATGATTTTCCTTGTTTTCAATAATATAATTATGTAAAGAGTTTAGTTCTTCTGTGGCTTGTACTCATGATCAAAAGAATTTACAAATATTTTAGGTCATATATTGTTGTGACAGAATTATTGTAAATGATATGAGAAACTGATATTGATTACTTTATTCTTTTTCTGTTGATGAAATTTCTGTGCTCCAGTTAACTATGTAAGCTAATGCCTGGACCATCAAGTTTTCTGAGTTACTTCTGTAACTCTTTGTCAATGTATATCATAGGATAGTGTAACGAAATGACCGGTTATGTCCAGAGTATATACTTTAGACTAAACTAACAGTTTCTACATTAATACAGATTTTGTAGTTTGTTTCAGTGTTTTTTCCTCTATTTATATTCTACAACTAGTCTTATCTTATACAAAAGGGTGTACCCTATTTAGGAGGATGAAGTATAAAATTAAATATGTATCAACATATTATTAATCATTTCATTCTCCACATATCAAATAAATATGTAAATTAGCAGGCATAGTTTCCTGCTATTACCTGTATACAAATTCTGATAACAAGATAAGGAAATGATAAACACATCTACTTCTTCTGAAATTAATTTCCATTTTATTATTTACAGAATCATCTATTTGTCTAACCAGAAAATCATATACAGTTTCGTAGTCCTTAATTTTCAAGCAGACTTGTTACTTATCTCATTTTGAAACTGCTGATGATGTCCTCCCTACCATGAGAGAGATTATTACATCCTCGTCCCTCCCCCCCCTGTGCTCTGCACCAGAGTAAAGACTTATTTAACAGTAATTCTGGTTGAGACCTCAAGACCTCCAATCTAGTACTCTTTTCTTTCCAGAATTTGGGGTTGTTGAGTTTCCACTGGTTACCACTAGCTCTGGATTGACTCTCTCCCTTCAACCTTATGCTTGTTTTTCCTTGAGTCACATAACCCCTTTTCCTCATTGGGATGTACCTTTTATCCTCAGAGGAAAGGTAACTGTTTTTAACTACTTTTTCCCAACTACTCTCAAAACTTGGAATACTTTATCATTAGTCTTTATGGAAAACATTCCATAATTAATTTTTTTATTCAAAACAAAAATAACCATGTTCATTCATTTAGTCTCATTAAAAAAATAAATGTATAATATTCTTTTAAACAAAATTAATAGAAATAATTTGGAAACTAATCCAGCTGTCACATCTTCCCCCTCTGGAAGTAAACACCGTCCTCAGTGTTCTATTCCAGATCAACAAATAGCTCTGGGTATGCCTCATGTGTGCCTCACGCATAAATCCTTCATCTTCCCAGGTAGCCTCCTCCAGGAAAAAGTGCTTCCATTGCACTTTAACTTGGGTGATGGCTCACCTCTAGAGCATGATTTATATCTGATCAAGAATACGTTGAGGCTCTACCAGAAATTCACCATCTGGTTCGACTTGAATGTTTTTCCAACGTATTATATGTCTCATATCTTGCACATATAATTTCAGTATTGAGACATGAAACACATTGTACACCTGTATATGACTGGGTAATGCTAATCGATAGGCCACAGGTCCCAATCTTTCCAAAATTTGGAAAGGTCCATAGAACCTAGGAGCCAATTTGACACAAGAAGTCCAACTTAGAGTGATTTTCTTGGGTTTGATTCTCACATAGACATGATCGCCCATTTCAAATTCCTGGTAGGTTCCCTTTTTATTCGCATAAACCTTTTGTTGATCTTGAGCATCTTTCAGGTTCTCTCTAATATTCCTTACTTCCAATTCCATCCCAGCCAACATTTCCGAGCCAAGCATTAATTTGGTTTCTGGACTGCTCCAGTTAATGGGAGTGCAGCATTGTCTCCCGTATAAGGCTTCAAATGGACTCATTTTAAAAGACTCTCGGTAACCATTATTGTATGTGAATTACACCAGATGTAGATAATCTTCCCATTTTGTTGGTTGTTTCATACATACATACATAGCATGTCTTCCAGGATTTTATTTACTCGCTCAGTTTGTCCATCCATCTGTGCATGATAAGCAGTGCTAAAATTAACTTGTGTTCTCAATCCAGTAAATAGCGCCTTCCAAAAGGCTGAAGTGAACTTCACATCCCAATCCGAGATGACTTCTTCTGGGATGCCATGCAACCTAAAAATTTCTCTCATGAAAATATTCAAAATCTACACTGTTTTGTAAGTGGACTCCATAGGTATAAAGTGGGTTGCCTTGCTCAACCTATCAACCACCACCATTATGGAATCATTATGCCTTTTTTATCTTGGTAGACCAGTAATAAAATATAATGATATAACCTCCCATTTACATTCAGGTACAGGTATAGGCTGCAATAATCCTATTGGATGTTGATGCTCCACCTTAGCTTGTTGACATTTTAGACATTTGTTTAAATATTCAGCAATACTCTTCTGCATACCGGGCTAAAAATAAACTTTCCTGATTGCTGTGAGAATTTTCTGGCATCTCAGGTGTCCAGAATAATTACTATAGTGATATTCATTCAAGATCATCTCTTTCAAACTTATCTGATTCAGAATATATAGTATTCCTTTAAAAGTTAAAATCTGGTCCTTGCTAATCCCATAATCCGATGATTTTTCCGTTTTTCTTCTTCCTTTTCTTGCTACCATAGGAATTGGTATTCAGGATCTTTCTCAGCTTCTTCCTTTATCTTATCCTAAAATTTAAATTCTACTTGATTAAAGTAGAGTTCATACACACAATGCAGTTTTCTTCTCAAGGCATAAGCCACATGATTTTATTTGCCTTTAATATGGTTAATTTCAAAATCAAATTCACTTAAAAACACATTCCACCTTGCCTGGAAAGCGTTTAAATCGACTTGCTTAAAATAGCTGGTTAAACTATTGTGATTTTTCTTCAACACAAATCTCTTTCCCAATAAGCAGTGTCTCCACACCCTGAGTGTGTGCACTACCACTGTGAGCTCCAAATCATAAGTTGAATATCATTTTTCATGCTTCTTTAGTTTTCTTGACTCATAGGCAACAACCCTTCCTTCTTGGGATAATATTGCTCGTACTCCTTCCTTACAACCATTGTTCCATACTTCAAATTCCTTGTTGGGGTTAGCTACCCTCAACACCGGGGCAGTAGTCAACAGGTGTTTTAACAATTCAAAACTAGCCTGACATTTGTTGGTCCATCTAACCACCTTTCCCTTCCTCTGCAAGGATGTAATAGGAAAGGAAATCTTCAAGAATCCTTCTATGAAATGTCTATAATATCCAACCAATTCCATAAAAGAACGGATATCTACCACGTTCTGGGTACTCACCATTCCATGATAGTCTTTATTTTCTTGGGATATACTGCTATACCTTAAGAGGAAATGACATGGCCTAAGTATTGTATTTGTTCTTTGAAAAAGTCACATTTGCTTAACTTGGCGTACAACTAATGTCTCCTCAACATCTCCAACACTTTCCTTAAGTGTTCCTTGTGCTCTTCCATGGTTCTTTAATAGATCAATATGTCATGAATAAATATAAGAATGAATGTTTCCAAAAAGGGCTGAAATATGCCATGCATTAGACTCATGAATGTTATTGGTGCATTGGTTAAGCCAAACGGTAGTACCAAGAACACATAATTCCCATATCGGGTGTGAAAGGTTGTTTTATAAATGTCGTCATCTTTGATTCAGGTACGAAAGGTTGTTTTATAAATGTCCTCATCTTTGATTCAGATCTTCTGATATAGAGAACAGTCGCTCCCTTCACTTGATCGCATAGATCATCTATACATGGCAGCGGATATTTATTCTTGACTGCTAATTTATTGAGTTGCCTGTAATCCATGCACATTCGCATGGTTCCATCATTCTTCTTTACAAATATCACCGATGCTCCCTAAGGGGATACACTTGGTCGAATATACCCCTTATCCAATAGTTCTTTTAGTTGCATTTTTACTTCTGTTAACTCAGGTACACTCATCCAATATGGTGCTCTTGAAACTGGTGTTGTACCGAGCATTAATTTGATAGTGAAATCAATGTCTCTTTTTGAAGGTAAACCTGGTACATTTTATGGAAATACATCCATGAAGTCCTGTACCACTGGTATATTTTCCATCATAGGGGTATTTTCCTTAGAGTTAGAAAATCCCACTTGGATGGAATAAATATGGCATCCTTTTTTATTGCATTTACTGAATTGAGATGTTGTGATGGGACATAATTGTAAAGGTTTCTTAATTCCTTGCAATTATTGGCATGTCCCATCTTCCACTCTGAAGTATATGATATTTTCCTTACAGTCCAGCAGAGACCAGTGTCTTTTTAACCATTCCATACCCAGTAGTATGTCATAGGATCCCAAAGTTATAATATTCAATTCTACAATTAACTAGTGTTTTCCAATTTCCAAAGAACAGTTTGGAACCTTGGCACAAACTATTCTCTTTGCCCCAGTAGCTAGTTGTACCAGCCAGGGGTTTTTTGAATTTTTGACTTTGTAAGTTACAATTTTCTACTATTCGGGGGTTTATATAACTTAAGTTGGCACCAAGGTCAACCAAAATAGAAACAGTTTGTGAAAATAACTTACCTTCTAGTTCTATCATTGTCAGCTGGTAGTATGCTTGCAGGTATTCTAGAGCTGCATTAATTCTGGGTATATTTCGGGCCACATCCCCCACCATAGAGGCTTCTTGTAGGTTAGCTATTGTTTCATTTCTTCCATGTTGAGGACAATTCTTGTAATAATGTGCCTCGCCACACCCCCAACATTGTAGGAAAGGTTTTTGGAATTGTTCATGTTCTGACTTACTGGAAGCTTCTGTGGGTCGTTCTTCTGTATGCCATTTTGTTCTCTGGTGATTTCTTTCTGAACTTCTTACTTACTGAATTTCTTGCAATTTTTTTAAAATTACTAGACCTGGTATTTTTATAATTTGAATTATTTTCTTGTCCTTTCTTTGGCGGCTAGTTTCTGCCTATTTCTCCTTTCGCCTTGGACTGTTGATAGCACATTTGTGCTTTTCGAATTGCCTTGTCCATTGCCCTTGGATTCACGAATTCAATTATTTCCTTCATGTGAGTAGGTAGACTGCTAAAAAACCATTGAACTTTAGCCTTCTCGTCTCTCAGGAAAGGCCCATATCTTATTAAGGATGTGAACTTAGTTATGAATTCATCAATTGTCATCTGTCTTGGTCTTAAATCATGGAATTCCCGATATTTTTCATCATAGAAACGTTCTGTTAAATAATTATCCTTGAAATATTTCTACAATTCGTCCCATGTCACGTTCTAGTCTTCGACAATTCGAACATTTTTTACTTCCTCCCACCACAATGTAGTTTTCTCCCTCAACTGATAAATAACCAAATGAGCTATGAGGTTACTGCTATATTCATAGACCTAAAAGTACTTGTTCATATTAATTAACCAAGCCTCAGCTACTTCTTCGGCTTCCCCATCAAAAGTGGGTGGTTTTGTTTTTCGGAACTCACCCTGTAGTTCCACTTTTTGTTTCTTTATTTCTTATGATCGGACACATTACCAGATTCAACTTCATTATAAATTTTGTTTTTATTTCTTTGTTGTGAATGACTCAATTCTAGTCTGTCATTAGTTTTCTCATTAGTTTGTCGTTGTCATTCATTTTCTCCCTGAGGGTCCCTTTCAGGACTGGGTTGCACTATTCCTTGATTCTTCTTATTGAAAAGGCTTTTGAGTATCCTCTCCTATTCTTGCTTCAGTCTTTCATTGTCGCTCCTTACCTTGACCATTTCTTCTTATAGCTTCTGCAATTTACTCAACAGTGTACTCGTTTTATGCTAATGTTCCTCCAATCATCTACTGGTCTGTTGGTGTTGGTCTACACTCAGTTGTATCCACATTTTCGTATTCATTTCAGGAATGGTTTGGGGTGTAGTATCCCCCGCATTCTGGGGTACTTGATGTGTTGACCCCCTTCTCATTATGTCTTTTCTACTTTCTGTGCACAATTTACATGCAACGATTATTATGTAAGTGACCCATTTGGGTCCCAGCGTATGAACACCTCTGTGATACCACCTGTAACAACCATATACATAAAAAAAAAATGTATTTTAACCCTTATTACCATGATTCCTAGTAATATAGAATTTGTTAAGTATTTAACCGCAGCATAAACATTGTAACTTTAAATTTTTTACTATATGCCTAAATGTCATAATTCGAATTTTCATGATATAATTTTACGTAATATTTATGACCCTAAGTGTAACCGCATACATATTACAAGGCTCGTCAATCGATACATCAATATTTAACCTATGCTATGATTAAAGTCATGTTCATTTTATATGTAACCCCGCGGGTTTGTCAGCCCTAATCTATCGAGTTATTACTCTGACATTTATGGTACATTTGATTAGAGATTTGATTGGAATTATTAAACATACCCTGTCATGTGTTAAATGATTTTGGATTGGGAAAATATGCATTGTACTACACATATGTTTCCCGCTCCACTTGCCTGATTTACATTATCTTTTTGAGACATATGTCAACACTTCGCCCGTTGGATCTATGGTATGAAATATACGACGGATATTGATTGGTACCAGGTTAGGGTATCGACCACCCTTCCAACCCTAACCATTTTGTTCATTCAGCCCGCACAAGGTGGTAGATGCTTGCTCTGCAACTCCTCTGCCGCCATTGTTACTGTTACCTTTATTCTTACTCACGCCTTCCCAAATATTGTATTCTCTACAACATATGACCAGGTAATTCGATGAATCCTTTGTTTTGTGACATTTAGGAGGTGAATGTGTAGTCTGTCTACCAATTTACTTTGCATTTTTCTTGTATCTGTAACATTTCAAGTTCATTCCTCATCTTTGTCCTCCTATCGACCCTCTGGTTCTTTGTTAAAGGAATGCTTTTTGGTGTTTATGTTTCTATTTTGGTTGCGGTGTACAGATTTTGATGAGGATTACAGGTTTTCGTTCACCGAAGGATTCCTCGAATTCTCAGCTCAGCAAACCCCATGTGAGATAAATTAACACCCTCTCATGTTTTAATAGGTATTATCTTGTTTAATTGTCAACCCTATGGTTTGATACTTGTAATTTCATCTTGTGTGAAACCGTATAGGGTTACAATGTCGGACCCCCCTTCAGATTTCATGGTTGAGGTAAGATACGCTGAGACCATGACTTAATTGTTAATATTTTTTGTTACTAGTAGGTAGAGGTTTTGTTAAGTGTAAACCCTAAGTTCCCTTATGGTGCTCTTGCAGGTATGGCTTTGTTTCTTGCCATAACAAATCTTTCTTATCGATAACTATTCTGTCTTCGTCCCTTATGGTGCTCTTGCAGGTATGGCTTTGTTTCTTGCCATAACAAATCTTTCTTATCGATAACTATTCTATCTTCGTAACGTCGATTATCACTGCTGACACAGGTACATGGGTTCTAGAGCCTGGTTGTTGACTTTAGATACAAAACCCCTCCCTTTCTGCTCGTTGGATTTAACTTTCGAGAATTCGCAACACCAACCCTTGTTTATAATTTAGTAGCTCTGTTCTGAATTTCTCTTCTGCTGTAATTACAATGGGCCTTGCTTTGTTTTAAGGGATACATTAATTTTTATAAACTTGCCCATTTCAGAAATTATTTTGGTTATATGCAAAATACTTTCAGGTCAACACCAAGAATAATTTTATTGACTTGACATTGCTTTATTTTGTATATCACATTATTCTTCCTGTTAAGAAGCTAGCCTGTTAATTTTCCTTTCAGCGCAGAGACTAGTCACTTTTGATGTAACTTACTTCTTTTTGGTTATATATATATATATATTCGAAACTCTGAATCTTTGTATAGACATTTATACTCCTTTTTTAAATCTCGATACATATACAGAGTTTTAGTCTATTAATGTTTATATATAATTTTCTATAATTTCTCTTTCTCGCATCATATGATTTTCCTTGTTTTCTAATTTTGTATAGAGTTTAGTTCTTCTGTGGCTTGTACTCATGACCATAATAATTTACAAATATTTCGGGTCATATATTATTCTGACAGAATTATTGGAAATGCTATGAGAAGCTGATATTGATTACTTTATTATTTTTCTGTTGGTGAAATTTCTATGCTCCAGTTAAATATGTAAGCTGATGTCCAGGCCATGAAGTTTTCTGAGTTACTTCTGTAACTCTTTGTCTGTGTATAGCATATGATTGCGTAATGAAATGACATGTTCTGTCTAGAGTATCTACTCTGGAATAAACTAACAGATTCTACATTAATACATATTATGTAGTTTTTTTCAGTGTGTTTTCCTCTAATTATATTCTACAACCACTCTTCTCTTATACAAAAGGGTGTACCCTATTTTGAAGGATGAATTATAGAATCAAATCTGTTTCAATAGGTTATTAATCATTCCATTCTCTACATATCAAATAAATATGTAAATCAACAGGCATAGTTTCATGTTATTACCTATATACAAATTCTTATAACAAGATAAGGAAATTATAAACACATCTACTTCTTCTGATATTAATTTCCCTTTTATTATTTGCAGAATCATGTAATTGTCTAACCAAAAAATCATAGACAATTTCCTAGTCCTTACTTTTCAAGTAGACTTGTTACTTATCTCACTTTGAAACTACTGATGATGTCCTCCCTATCATGAGATAGGTTATTATGTCATCATCTCCCTCCATGCTCCGCACCAAAGTAAGGGCTTATTGAGCAGTAGTTATGGTTGAGACCTCAGGACCTCCAGTCTAGTACTCTTTTCTTTCCAAAATTCAGGGTTGCTGAATTTCCACTAGTTACCACTATCTCTGGATTGAATCAATCCCTTCAACCTTTTGACTGTTTTTCCTTCAGTCACAAAACCCATTTTCCTCAGTGGGATGTACCTTTTATCCTCAGAGGAAAGGTAACTGTTTTTAACTGCTTTTTCCCAACTACTCTTAGATCTTGGAATAATTTATCATCACTCTTTATGAAAAACATTTCATAATTAATTTCTTTATTCAAAAAAAAAATAACCATGTTCATTTATTTAATCTCATTAAAAAAATAAATGTATAATCTTATTTTAAACAAAATTAACAGAAATAGTTTGGAAACTAATCCAGCTGTCACAACTATATATTAATAATAACTCATTCACCACATACTAATAATAACAAATAGAGAATATGCATAAAAAACTTACCTAACTATATAAAATATCAAATATTTCAATAACTCTAAAAAATTCAACTCATTTTTTTATGAATGCATAAAAAAAATCATTCCAATGATGGTAGAAAATATCAATCACATTTAATTGTCACATTTTAAGCTTTTGCAATGGGTTTTAAATCATCTATACCTTTAATCAATACCAAGGATGAGGATAATTAGTCTAATAAGTATTTTTCATGTAGCATGTAAGAAACATCAAAATTGGTTATAATTTAATATTAATATAAATTTGAAAGGAAAATGGAGAAAATTTAATATGGAGATGAATTTATTAAAATATAAAGTAAACTCTAATATTAATATTAGAGAAAAAAGAAAAAAAAAAAATATATATATATATATATATATATATATATAATGTTAACCTTTAAATTATAAATTATAGGTAATAGAAGTTAAATAGTTTATATTTTTTGTTAGTTGATTGGTTATTAATAGAATATTTGGGTGATTTAGGGGGTAATGTTTTTTTAAATTATTTTATAAATTATGCACATTTTAAATAAATTGAGAGGAAAATCTGAGTGTGAGGTTTACTGTAAATGTTCTCTTAATAAATTGAGAATATTAGTTGGAGTTGAGTTGTATAGATAATTTAGGGATTATGAACTCCTTAAATGGAACTTAGTTGAGTCAAAGGAGGGATAAAGCTATTTTAGGATTTGGTTGAGTTATTTTTGGAGGAAATCATGGATTCAAATTAATCCACAATTATGTATAAATATGAGCTTTGTGTGAGGATGGAGGACAGAGAGATATAGAGATAAATGGTGTGAGAGTTTATGTAAAGGGAGAGAACCAAGAGGCCCACAAATGTAATATTCGGCAAATAAGGGTTTGAATATGTAACTTCTTGTTGTATTTTATGCAAGTATTTGGGTTGTGTTCGGCTCTCTCTTCATATATATTCTATATTGAATCTAAGTGGTTTGTATGAGGATTTTGAAATTGAGGATTTCATGTTTAAGAGAATACACACTCTATTGTGCGCAATATTTTGATTTGTGCAGAATTTCTGCATCATTTGGTATTAGATCCCAAAGATCTAATTAATCCATGCAGCCACAGATGAGAGATGAGTGTGTTGTGCATAAACCGTGTGTGAGCCTGAAGTGATTTGGATCTGCATGTAAATGCATAGGAGGAGCCATGAGTAATACAAGTTTCTGTTGTTTATTTGAATCTGTGATAATGTATATGCAGTAGACGAGTTTCCAGTTGTAGGAAGTCAAATTTTCTTGGAAGGTCAATCTTCTTACAAGAAAAATTTACTGGGGAAGCCGAATTATTCTGGAGGACCGATTTCAATCTTAGTGGACCATATTTGTTAGCAATACACGCTGAAACTATTGAAGGCCAAATTCACCATTTTGTAGAGACCGAATTTATTGGAGTTCAAGATTCCTAGGTTGAAGATATGAATGGAAGATGTGAAGTTTGTGGACATAGGTGTGGTTTTCCTGTCATTTACAATTGCCTCAACTGTTTTTGACAAGATTATTTCAGATTATTGGAAGCACTAAAAATAAAGCAAAGCTGATGTTTCAGACAATGAGAAGTGTTGGGCATCACATGTTGCATTACCTGTGATTGATAGTATTCTCAAATTCCTTTTCAAAAAATTTTTTAAGCTAGATTTTATAGTTCAATCCTATCCAGATATCCAAAAATGTTTGCGGCATATATCTTGTAATGATAACCCAGTGCTCTATATATCCGTGATCTGACGACATATGATCAAAATAGTTAAACTGATTTGAGGCTCATGGTTGCCTGCCATTGTGGTGGGTATAGTTGCAGTGGTTGAAGTTTTTTTTGAAAGGAGAAACTCCTGAGTTTATTGTGCTACAGATGATCTAGTAAGAGGATAAGTATTACGAAGGTGTTGTGAGCAAAATTAACTGCATGTTGAATTGAATAAGGAGTTTCCTGTACTGCTGAATAGTGAAGATCACGAGCTAAGATGTCTCCAACATTGAATCTGTGCAACGTGAAGCCTGAGAGGCTTGGAAAGAAAATCATGATAGAATGGTGCAATGATTTGTGAGTTTGAGACGTTTTTTTTCGATATGATTAAAGAGCGAGCTATGAGTGATGCCAGGGGAAAGCTGCGTGAATTCTAACTTATGCTAGGTAAAAGAAATAAAGTGATTGCGTGAAGAGAATTGAAGTGACACAAAGCCTGTGCGAGGAGCATTATTGTTTTGAAGTTTGGTGACAAAATTAATTTAATAAATTATATGTTTGTGTTATTGAGTTTTTCTCACATGTTCTCTACTTAGCTAGGAGAAAGGTTAGCATTGTTAGTGCAAATTACATTTGGGTGGATGATATGGAGCCGAAGATAATTGTTACTCTTTCAAAACCTCCAAGTTGTGTGGGATGCCAGTGAGCAACGAAAGTGTCAACTGCATGCTGATGGGAATGGTTGGCATGATGGAAGAGCCGACGAAAAGCACATGGATGATGCTCAACACATCCATATCGTGTTCCTTTCCGTATTGCAATGCCACTTTCTCTGTGAAAGTCTTGGAAGCTGAGTATGCCTGCACCATTTAGATAAAGCAATTTCGTCAGAGGAACAAAAAAAATCAGAATATTTGAATGTAAATGTGTTAGGTTAAACATTATAAGATTTAAAGTTTAGAAATTTTAGAACTGGAAGTCGAGTAGCATCGCAGTGAACAGTGAAGATGGTTTTAAAATACAACAAGAGGATTGTCGCATAGAATGAAAGAGGTTTTTTCACTGCTTGGATGAATGTCGATCTTTGCTCTTTAAATGTACAACACAGTTCAACAATCATCCAGTTGCATCTGAGAAGGATATTTGGGGTTTAAAATGCATCTATGAAGGGCATGCGAATATTCATAGTGATAAGAATGACATAGAGGCATGAAATCCAGAGACTTGGAATTGCAAAGAAAAGGTTTATTAAGAAACCTTGAAGGGAATGTAAGGTATGAAAATTCATTTCCAAAAGGTATTTTAAGTGTTGAAATTAAATGGTTTATTTTATTTTTCATCATAAAATTAATCTTGGGAAAAATTGATTGCATTTAGATTTAAAGGCTTAAGTATCATGTGAGTAAAAGAAAGTGATAATGGGAGATGATATAATTATTGACTTATGATATTATCATAAGAATGGAGTATGAGACAGGATTATTAGAGTGAAGATTTTACATCATGAGAATGTATTAAGGGTGGATGTTCATTGGTATATTGTATAACTTGAATTAGAGTCAAAATATCCACTATTGTAATTATGAGGTCAAGCTTTGAATTCAAATAAGATGTTAAGGTCAAATGAAGAAATTGGGATAGCTTGAGTCAAGATTAAAATTGAGTTATTGTGCAAAAGGGTGCATTTTTCATCCAAGATGAAGAGTTGATGTCAAGTCTGGAGTTAGAGAGTCTTAAAACAAGTCAAAGGTTTGAATGTAATTGGGTGCATGATCGGTGGAGCCCGACACCCAAAGAGTTGGTAATTGTAACACAAGAATTACTGCGGTTGTTGTTTGCAGCAAAGTGGAGCAAGAGATTTTCCCAGAAGATGATTCCAAGACAGAGAACCGAAATATACCAAGAGCATCGAGAGAGATTGCATTGTTGGATGGAAAGTATGAAGGTTTGCCGAAAAGGGGATTAAATGAAATCCACAAGTGAACAGATGAAGTTCGCAAAGGAGAAGAAGATGACTGTTGATAGTCATTTCAGAGGTTCTGAGAAAGACCACAACAGAAGAAAGAAGAAGGAAGATGCCAAGGAAAATGGCATATGGAAGCAGTTGACTGATGAAGAATATGAGAGGGAGAAGGCTGAGATAGTATTTCATCTTGAGTTATTGATGGAATTGTTGCAGGAAAATACGAAAGACCAGGGACATGGTTGGACCATGAGGAAGAAAGTGAAATGGAAGAGACTACAAGTAAAGAGGAATGAACAGATAAATATGCAGTTAATAGAAGAGTTGAGAAAGCTCAAGAAGATTATGAGTGTGCAATTGAGATGTGAAGAACTCAGAGGAGCTGAGTTATAAATGGAAGTTTCCATTTGTCGACCAGAACAGGGTGAAATTTTGGAAGAAGAGGTTAATGAGAAATACCTCATGGACTATTGGAATAGTTCAGAACAATTTGAAGATATTCTGATAAGGGAAGCAGATGAGGCTATGAAGCCTTGTATTTTTAAATCTCATAATTTGTGTATGTTTGAAGGATGTGCAGAAGATGGTGGACAGTCTGGTGAAATTGTCACAAAGATGAATAAAACCCTTTAGGTGAAGTATGATGGAGAATGCCTTTTAGAGGAGAAAGGTACTGATTTATTGCAGCAAAAATAATTCATAGATGAATTTCTGTTTTGTGTAAGACATCCAGTTGAAGCTGTTATGGAGTAGAAGTATAATGAAAATTGCATAGTAATATTCCAAGGAGGTAAACAAATGAATTTGTTTAATGAAAATGATGAAAGAATTTTTCAATGTGATGATACAGAAAATAGGATAACTCAGAAAGATTTCCAAAAGAAGAATGAAACTGGGAATGAAGGTTGTGATGGAATGCTAGAAAGATTTCAAATGGAAATAGAGTTCTTGGAAATATGGCTCAAGGAACCTGAAGGAGAAGTGAAGCTTGCAGAACCTGATAAAGAAGAGATTGCAGTTATTGTGCATGATAAGGATGAAATTTTTCTAACATTTATAGAGTTAAGTAAATGTTTTAACTCTTTAAATAATAATGTGGTTGTAGGTACAGAAGGAAACATTAATAAATATGATGTTGAAATCAGAGGAATTGAGCAGAAAGTATTGGAAGATGAGATGAAAGATCAGGAGAAGCAAGAAATTTATGTCCTTAGAGACATAAAGGAAATGGAAGTATTAATCTAGCAAGATAAATATGAAAGCAACCAGCAATTCAAAAGAGGATTTACTGAAATCCAAAATGACTATTATGGGAAATTGGTGTTTGTAGCATCAAAAGAGGGAAAATGTCTTGTATTTTTAAAACTAATAATTTGTTGATGAATGCAAGTACATCACCAAATGAGAAATTTGTTACTATAGGGGCAATCAATGACTATAGTTGTGATCAAGGAGAAGTTCTTGATTATTCTTCATTTCAGGAAGTTGAGTGTTCAACGCAATTGGAGATGGAAGCATCATACAAAGAGAAATTACTCCGAGAAATTGGCGAAAGTAATTGTTGTAGAGGCCGATGGAATCCGGTTGACAGAATGAGTGATGTTGGTGATGCTAATGTAATGTCAGTTCAAGATTCTTTCAAAGCTGAGAGACTAGAAGAATGGGTATCAACGTTTCTATTCAAGTCTGTATTTCCAGAAATAAGGATGATGTGGTATGGAAAACCGAGAGTTACATTCAATAGTGTTCTAAAAATATTATTCTGGGAATTATGTGAAAATTTACAAAATGGAGCTGATACTTTAAAGGACCAGCGGCAAAACAGAGTTTGGAATCCTAGAGGTAGCAAGTCATTGAGACTTGTGGTTGTCGCATTATTACAGAAAAGTGACAGACCTCATAGACAGGAGTTTATGGAAACTTATTTACATGGGGAGTTTGGTGCAAGAGCATCATGCTAAATTGTCATTATTTATTTGGGTGATTTAGGGGTAATGTTTTTTTTAATTATTTTATAAATTAAGCACATTTTAAATAAATTGAGAGGAAAATATGAGTGTGAGGTTTATTATAAATACTCTCTTAATAAATTGAGAATATAAGTTGGAGTTGAGTTGTATATATAATTTAGGGATTATGAACTCCTTAAATGGAACTTAGTTAAGTCAAAGGAGGGATAAATCTATTTTAGGATTTGTTTGAGTTATTTTTGGAGGAAATCATGGATTCAAATTAATCCACAATTATGTATAAATATGAGCTTTGTGTGAGGATAGAGGACAGAGAGATATAGAGATAAATGGTGTGAGAGTTTATGTAAAGGACGAGAGCCGAGAGGCCCACAAATGTAATATTCGACAAAGAAGGGTTTGAATCTATCGTTTCTTGTTGTATTTTATGCAAGTATTTTGGTTGTGTTTGACTCTCTCTTCGTATATATTCTGTATTGAATCTAAGTGGTTTGCAAGAGGATTTTGAAATTGAGGATTTCATTTTTAAGATAATACACACTCTATTGTGTGCAATATTTTGATTTTTGCAGAATTTTTTCATCAGAAATGCTCGTGAGGGTGTTCACTCCTCACTAATTGGCTCATAAGGAAGTCCATCCCTTAACCATTGTGTTAAAATAATTACAAGGAATGTCATTTAAATAAAAACTATCTAGCTTAAATCCATTACAATCATTATTATATTGATTAGCCATAAATATTCAATATTTATATCTTTGTGTCCTGGTTGTTCCATCAATGGACCATCCTGCAGCTCGCACTCAACTGCATGGACCATTAATTATTTACCTACCATTATGTTAAACATAATATATCATTTTCAAAAGTCACCATCCTTTCCTATCATTGATTTCATCAACGGGATTTAATATCATGATTAGATAAAGCATCAATCAATCAATAAGAAATCTTTAAATGTGATCCTTTAACACCTATTCATGTGCATACATGAGATGTAAATACAATATCACAACATGCTTCTTCTAACATCACTACACATGCATTAAGTGAAATAAAATAATTATCAAACATGTCGAAATAAACCCCATTTTACTATGACACTTCTCAAACACACTCACATTCATACAAGACAAATCAATACAACTTTCCAGGAATTCCTTTAAAGGAAGCTCACACATCATGCAACCGAGTTACTTAAAATTTAACGAAAGAACCAACCCTTCAGCTATTACTTTTAGTGAATGCAAATAAGTAAATTTAGTTAACATAATGAATGGTACTCCTATGTATACAAATGCATATACTTTCAAAGGGTATATTTTTTAATGTAGGCTTAAAAAATCATGTTATTTTTTCCTACATGAAAATGTATATTATCTCCGAACAAATGCTAGTGTAAGTCTTGCATGGATATAAATCATATTCCAAAAGAGGTAATATTATAGTTTTGATAGCATAAAAGTAACCACAATATAAATTTTATAAGGAAATATAGCTCAAATTCTATCCATGCAAAGAAGATATCTTTATAACACAATGGATATCATTTGTGCATGCAAGAGCTTAACATAACAACTCTTCTTTAATGTAATCAACACATGTTCCCTTCTTATAATTCTACCATCATTAGCTATTACTTTCATGTAAACAAATACATACCTCTTTCAAAAGGAAGTTAGTATAACCTAGTTTCTTTTTGTTTCTACATGCAACATTCTCATGCTTTTGTTTTCAAGAAATTATCATACATAACCATATTTTATGCATAAAACTAGGCAAAAAAAATCATCTATCCATGCAAATATTTTCAAGAGATTATTATTTTCAAGGAAATGAATTGGAATAATAAATTAAGCAAGATAGTTAGTATTTTAATGCTTATAACCAAATACCATAGTAACTAGAACTAAAGCATGACTTATGCAAAGACATATTTAAAATTTTCAAGAAATAGTATGGTCAATTTCTCATTCACCTAAATGTCTCCAGGGTTAATCGAAGCAAGTTCACTTCCATTACTATTTCGTAATGTTCACTATTTCATGTTAACCACTTATATAATCATATTCATTATATATGTATCAATAAAATGACATTTTTGCATACCTTAACCTTTCGAATATGTAGTAATGAGAGTAGCTCAATAATATATGCAAAATTAATTTGGAAAACTAAATTACCATATATTTCTCTACTACATTAAAAATAATAAACATATATTATATAGAAGACACTAGAGAATATTTACTATGGTTGAGATTGTAGTAACATTGGACATAGTATGTCTCGTACACATGGTATGATGATAATGTGGGAAACTAATAATGTGTTCACACATATATATATATACTCTATATCGATCCACCTCCCTTGTTTAATCAAAGTCAGATGTCATCTTGCTACAGATACATAAAAAAAATTAGGATTAACAATAAAGGTATGCAACGACAATATTTTTACTTATCCGACATTAACTATCAACATGGGCTCTATGGTAGCTACTTTAATTTTGGATCTAACTGTTTCATAACATTCCTATCTCTATGTTCATATATTTTTTCTTCCAGAAAAAACAAGATCATTCAACCTAAAATGGATTGAGAAACCAGAAAGAGGGAGAGAATGTTTTACCTAATATCAGCAAGGCATCCAAAAATGTCACAAGAATAGGCAAACAAAAACCCCCAATTATACCAGGTCCATCACAAACAACATGAGCTCACTTCTATTCATCATAAATGTGGACACTTAGAACATTAGGTATCCATAAAACACCAGCAAAAATAGGTACAAGGCATGAAACTGTAAGTCTCTTCAAAACTACTCGAGGACAAAGCTCATCGCAAACTAGTCTGCAAAGTGGTCTTCATTATAAATCCCTAAGGAGCCATCTCTTGAACTCCATCGCAAATGAAGTATGCTCCTTCGAAAAATTCTCGTTGTGGATATCTAGAGAAGAAATGGCTTCTGCCATAGTTCAACCACCTTCATGTTGAGAGCATGCCTCCTCGCACCATAAAACCTACCTTTTTTTTTATCTCAGTCCTCCCCTATCAAGAGATCTAAGGTGAATCAAGAATACCAAGGGTTGTTATCAAGAATTTGTTTCAATTTTTACCGATTCTTGATTAAAATAGTTAAAATAATTGAACTTAAAATTGTTTTACCATGATTAAATACATAATTTAACGTACATATGTCATAAGGATATTACATACTCACCCCCTTAAAGAGAACACCATCCTCAGTGTTCATTATCACTAGGACTTAACTTTTACTCGTGTTATAACATTCTAAGCAACCCAAATGGGATCCTTCTGTTGGGTACTGAATTTGTATACTTTTCTCTCCCATTTTCACCCACCTTTGTATCCCTTTGCATCATTAATTGTTCTAAAATAAATGAGGTAAACCCGTTTCCTTTATCTTACATTGAATATTTGATTAATGAAGTAATAGTTGTGGAGCTTTTATCTTTGCAAATATTAACTCCGATATTTTCACAAATTTGGCAAAAGTAAAGTGATTACAATTGTGAGCCATGGAGAAGCTCCTAATTTCCAGTGCTATCTTTACCTGCTGCTACAACGAAACATAATTTTTTTTACCCCAACGATATTTTAGGCTTTTCATGGTTTCCTTTTGGCAACTAGGTTATTATTGTAACAAAATGTATAATCGTAGACATTTAGTTGTTGAAGGAAATCTACGATTTCCTAAAATTTTGTATAAAGAGGGCCTTCGAGCTGTGAATTGGGGGTTATGCAAGAAAGACACATATTTTGTAACAGGGAATTCTCTAATTAATTGAATGCACAGTGTTTTTTTGTCTCACATGTAAGCTATGAGTTTGTCATAGCCATGATCATAGAGTTGGGTCCACTCTTCTGATCAGGTGCTGCGTTATCTTTCTTTTTGTTGATTTCATATATCAGTTTGGTTTTGTAACTGTTGTTCTAGTATAATCCTGCAACTGCTGTGAATGCCTTTTTAATTCTGCAATCCATTTTAATTGTTGTTATAGTAGTTTGTTTGTTCATTAATTGAAGCCTGTGATTCAATAGGAGGTTATGTGATTTCTCTTACATATACTGTGCATGCTAGTCTTGAAATAACTAACGCCCTGGGTTGATAATTTATGTGGAAAAATGGTTTGAATATTTGTTCATATCTAGACACCAACATTTTGGCGTCATTGTCAGTGAAGGCTAACAAGGTGAAAGAACACGATCTGCAATTGATCTAAGGGTCGATCTCTCGTCTTGGAGAGGGAATTTATTGCCCTGCTCCAAGTCTTGAGTGTAGTGTTCTTTTTTCTAGCTTTTTATTGTTTTTTTATAACAGATCTCTCGTCTTGGGGAGGGAATCCATTACCCTGCTCTAAGTCCCGAGCATAGCGTGTTATTTTTCCCTACTTCGCTTTTTCGTTAAGACCAATTTCTTGTCTTAGGGAGGGTATTTTCTACCCTGCTCTAAGTCATGAGCATAGTTTTCAGCTTTTCTGCTTTTTGATTATTTTTATTAAAGGGCCAATTTCTCGTCTTGGGGAGGGTATTTGATTACCCTTGCTTCAGGTCCTAAACTTTGATTTTCTTTTCATTTATTTG
This sequence comes from Pinus albicaulis, assembly GCA_034641835.2. Taxonomy (NCBI): domain Eukaryota; kingdom Viridiplantae; phylum Streptophyta; class Pinopsida; order Pinales; family Pinaceae; genus Pinus; species Pinus albicaulis. The sequence goes on along the minus strand of MU968382.1, from coordinate 7,690,829 downwards.
ATTTTTGTTTGAACCTACTCTCTTGTCCCGGGGAGGAATTTATCTGTCCCCCTCTGGGTCCTAAGCGTGTTTTCTATTTATATCAATTCTTCTCACCGATTGTATGAATAAAGATCCGAATAAGAGGGTCAGAGGAAGACCCCCAAAGAAAGGAAAGGATCTAGGAAGTAAGACGTATATCTAGGAGATCATCAAAAAGGCTAAATCTGAAGCATCCTCTCGTGCTTCCATCAAGGTAAGGGTTTAGATGAAGTCCAAAGGGCAGTCGATTGAACAGCCAGTGCCAACCACGGTACCAGAGGAAATTCTTTTGACAATGGAAGAAGCAATAAATAAGGTACCGGTGGAGGAGATATCCCTATTGTCAACAGAAGGGGAAGAAATAGCAAGAAAAGGGTCGGAAGAACTGAGTAATTCCAATTTGGAAGAAGAACCTCCAAAGGGCTTTTCATCACCGTGAGACCAAGGGAGTGCTATAAAGCCTCCTACATTAGAATTAAGCAATTCTGATTTGGAAAGAGAGTTCCTAAAGGATTTTGCATCACCAAGGGACCATTGGAGTGCGTTGAAACCTCCTATAGTCGAATCACCCCAAGTACCAACCACAAAACTAGTTGAAATCACAAGTGAGTATTGGAGAATATTTATGGCACCTGCAAGTTATTCTATCAATTTTTTTATTGGAAACATTATAGGTGATGCACCGATGAAGCCCATTCCTTTAACGACTCTTCCTAATTTTCATGGGATTTCTTCTAAAGACCCTGATACATTCCTCTTCGAATTCGACATTGTCTGTCGAGGGTATGATTATATCTCCGACGCTCAGAAAATAAAAATATCTCCTGCTACCTTAAAAGGGACAGCCCTACGATGGTTCATGGGTTTAGGAGGAAGGACTATTTCCTCATGGGATGCGATGAAAGAATTATTTTTGGAGAAATACCAAGATTATTGTAAATCCCGTGACATTAAGGAGGAAACCTTTAAATTTGTACAGAAAGAGGATGAGAACATGGAAGACTGTGTGGAACAATTCAAATATATATTGTAGAGATCAGGCCATAGTGACCTGGATAAAGATATTATGAAAATCATCCTTCTTCGGGAACTAAGGGAAGATTCTGTGCAAATTTTGAACATAGTAGGAAAGGGGGATGTTTCAAAAGAAAAATTTGACACCATCTGTGACTTATGCATTCAGTGTTCACGAGGGGATGCAAGGAGTGGACAAGGAATTTGGTCATTAAAGACTTCTAGTGGAGGGGTTACAAAGGCAGAAATTGGAAACCTACTGGATAACTTAAGGACTGATATCCTAAGCACATTATCTGCCTAGGTGGACACATTGAAAGCAAAACATAAACGGATAGAGTTGGGGAAGACTATGGCTATTTTCTGCCCACAGAGCAAAAAGAGGCATCCTTTTAAAGAATTCCCATTAAACACAGTGGAAGCTTGCGCAGTCTGTGAGCAGACTCATGCAACCAGCTCCTGCCCTTCGTTTCCAGGACTGAAGGCAGTTTTTCAAGGGGCAAGTGAAGAAAATGCAGTAGATCAATTGTACTTCATGGGGCCGAAAAATCCATGGCAACCTCTACCACCAGCTATGAATCCAGGTATTCCTCAGGACCTATCTCAGTATTTTAATAATTTTAAGATGGGTCTCTAGTCTGTACCTTTCTCACATATGTGGTCTCAATATCAATACCCCTCCTGGAAACAATGGGTTCCCCAGGCTAGTTCAGACCCTTCATGGAATCAGAATTGACATGGGCCCTCTCTTAATGTGAAATTTCCCCAATCTCGACCTCAATAGCAACTTCAATCACCCTCCAATGTACCTCCAGGCAACCCAGCCCTTCAACCCCATATTCCTATCTAGCCCAATCCGAATCCTAATAATAAAGGGGTCCAACAAACAGATGCTCTTAACCTTCCATCTTATAGAATTTCTATCGCAGGACTTAATGAGATAAACTTACGATATGGGCGGGTAGTAAATGCTCCCACTTCACCTATTATCATAAAACAGATTTCCATTGAAGTTATAAAACCAGAACAGAGGACAGTTGGGGATAAACCAAACCAGAACATGATAAACCAAACACCTCCTCAATCTATTCTTAACCAGGGTCGTCCAATCACCCTGCCATATCCTGAAAGATTAACCCTGAACAAACAAAACCATCAAGCAGAGTTTGACTTCCTGGGGGAATTGCAAAATATTTTTGTCAAAATACCCCTGCTGCAAGCTATGAGGGATGTACATATATATGCAAAAACTCTCAAATATCACTGCTCCCAGAAACCTAGGAAGAAACCAAGGGATCCATTAACCATTCATGTGATGGGTAGACTGTCTGACATCATGCTAGGAAAGACCATGCTTGTAAAATATGGAGACCAAGGAAACCCAATTCTAACAGTACAAATCAATGGGGTTGAAATCCCAAATGTACTGGTGGATTTGGGTGCTGCCATTGATATTATTACCTCTAAAAAAATGAATACATTAGGTCTCAGAAATGTTAAGCCAACCCCTACTATCTTGGAACTAGCAGATAGGTCTACAATTAAACCAGTAGGAAAATTGGAAGATTCATGGCACTACCCTGTGGACCTCCTCATATTACAGACACGATCCTCATTTGGTTGTCACCCATTGATCTTAGGAATACCTTGGCTCGCAACCGCAGATGCTTACATAGGGTGCCAATTTGGGCATATGATTATATCAAATGGGACGGTTACAAAGAATATTACTCTCTACCCTCCTGCAGAACCTAGCCCATCTGAAAAATTATTAACCAATCAGAAACCTCTACCAATAGAAGAGCCTGAACCTGAATATGAAGAAGTTAGACCATCCTCACTATTGGGCAGGCCCTTCAACTTAAAACAGAAACTAAGGACGATGCCATTAACACTTTTATTAATGATCCTAGTTCTGTTTCCAATTCAACTCGTCAAATTTTAGAATCTGCTATGACATGTGGGACACAGGAAAAATCAAACCAGAAGATGAAATTGAAGACATTCCTATAACCTCACCCATGATAGTATTTCGATTTAAATTGAACCAGGGAAAACACTCAATATCAACCCCAATCTGTCTGAATCCTAGACAAAGCAACTTTTAAAAGTCCTTCAAGACCATCATGAAGATTTTTCCTGGGATTATACCGATATGAAGGGGATCCCTGCCAACTTATGTGCTCATCATATTTATATTAAGGAAGTTTTCTGCCCTGTGAGACATCCCCAACGGAGAATGAATCATTCTCTAAAGAACATTGTCAAAGAAGAATTACAAAAATTATTGGATGTAGGTTTCATTTACCCCATCTTGGATAGCCAATGGGTATCTCTGTTATTCATTGTTCCTAAAGAATTGTAAATGGAAGATCTGCATAGATTACAGTGAACTAAACAAGGAAACTCAAAATTACCATTTCCCTTTGCCATTCATTGACCAAGTCCTAGAAACCTTGGCTGGAAAGAAGTTATTTTCCTTCCTAGATGGGTTTAGCGGCTATAACCAGATCCAGATAGCCTCAGAAGACCAAGATAAAACAAATTTTACATGCCCATGGGGGACCTTTTCATACAGGGTCCTCCCATTTGGCCTGTGCAATGCTCCTGCAACCTTCTATAAGGAAATTTTGGGAAATTTTTCTGATTTAGTCAATGACAGTATTGAAATATATATGGATTATTTCACTCCATATGGAAACTCATTTGAAGAGGGATTGATGACTCTGGAGATAGTACTCAAAATATGTAACCAGACCCATGTATCTCTAAATATAGTCAAATGCCATATGATGAGGGAAGAAGGAATAATATTGGGAAATTCGCTCTCAACTGCTGGAATTTGAGTTGATCCGGCTAAATTAGAGGTAATATTACATTTTTTGGTACCCAAGTCAAATGCCATATGATGAGGGAAGAAGGAATAATATTTGGAAATTCGCTCTCAGCTGCTGGAATTTGAGTTGATCCGGATAAATTAGAGGTAATATTACATTTCCCGGTACCCAAGACACACACACAAGTACTTAGCTTTATTGGTTGTGCTAGTTATTATAGACACTTTATAGAAAATTTTGCTAAAATAGCACATCCACTTTTTCAATTGCTAACAAAAGATGCAGAATTCTTGTGGACTGAAGACTGTGAGGCAACTTTCACGAAAATTAAGGGACTGATTTGTAAGGCTCCAATCCTTCGAGAACCTAATTGGGCATTACAATTTCAAATACATGTTGATGCTTCTCAGATAGTAGTAGGAGTTGTTTTAGGACAACAGGTAGAAAAAACACCGTATGTAGTTTACAGTGTCAACAAGAATTTAATTCCCGCTGAATTGAATGACATGGTGACGGAGAAAGAATACCTAGCCGTCATTTATGCTATCAACAAGTTTCGGCACTACATTACTAGGTATCCTACTTTTGTACATACTGATCATGCAACAATAAGGTATTTTATGAATAAACCTATCACTCTTGGTCGTATTACAATATGGTTTTTGCTTCAATAATTTGATATCACAATAGTAGAGCAACCAGGAAAATATAATGTAGTTGTTGATTTTCTGTCTAGAATGGATAACAATGATGAATGCACGCCTATGGAAGATAGTTTTCCTCATGAGCATATTTTTTCAATTTCTACTAATCCTCTATGGTATGCAGATATTGCTAACTATATTGCTACAAGGAAGGTACCCCATCATTTTCCATACAGGGAACAAAGAAAAATTATTCATCATAGTGCCCGATATTCTTAGATGGTAGGGTACCTCTTTCATATAGGAGCCGATAAGCAGATCTGGCGTTGTGTATCTCAGGACGATATTTATGAAGTACTGAAGGTTTCCCATGGTGGCCCTTTTGGGGGGCATTTTGCAGAAAAAATAATAGGCCATAAGGTGCTACAAATGGGATATTATTGGCCTTCTATCTTTCGGGATGCGCAGAATTATGTCAGGAGGTGTGATAGTTGCCAGCATATGGGGCAGCCCGGGTGAGCTGATGAAATTCCTTTACACGCACAGGTAGTCCTCGATCCTTTTGAGAAATGGGCTATCAACTTCGTGGGACCCTTCAACCCACCCTCCCAGCAAAAGGTTCACATTTTGGTCTATACAGATTACGTGACTAAGTGGGTAGAAGCCAAAGTTAATATGAAAGCAACAAAGAAGATGGTTTCAGATTTTCTATTTGAAGAAATTTTTGCTCGTTACAGTACTCAAAGAGAGATTGTTTCAGATGGAGGAGAACAAATTACATCAAAAATGATAGAAAATCTCATGCAGAAATATGGGGTCAAGCACAGGGTGACATCTCCATACCACCCCTAGGCGAATGGACAAGTGGAAAGCACAAATAAGAAATTGGAAAATATCTTGACAAAAGCTATGGCATACCATCGTCAAGATTGGGCTCAGAAGCTGCCTGAAGCTCTCTGGGCATACAGAACAACATGGAAGAACACAACTGGGTTTTCACCATTCGAGTTGGTTTATGGGAAATCCCTGTTGTTTCCAATAGAATTTGAAATTAGTACGCTAAGAACGGCTCTTGAAGTTGGTATGGATTTTTCATAGGCCCAAAAACACCGGCTGGCCCAGCTTAATGAACTAGATGAAATCCATTCAATGGCTATCCAGAGTACTATTGCTATCCAGTAGCAGAGAATGAAATGGCACGATAAGTTTATCAAAAACAAGGTGTTTCATAGGGGAGACTGGGCATTACTTTATGACTCTCATTTTAAGGATTTTAAGGGAAAGCTTTGCACTCACTGGATGGGACCTTACGAAGTGGACACTATATTTGATAATGGAATAGTCAAGCTAGTCACAATTGATGATACACGTTCCTCATTCATAGCAAATGGACATCGCCTAAGATTATACCACCGTCCAGCCTCTAAGGATGCTTTCATCAAACATCTCTCTGAGAAATCTGGTTTGAAGGTTATCAGCACAGAGAACTCTTCCTCTACATCCTCGCTTTATATATATATATACACACACACACAGATATATATATATATATATAAAATAAATATTGTTACTATTTATTTTGTTGTCTTTTTGCAGGAGTTACTACTAAGGAGTAATGTTTTAGAGTTTAAATTTTTTTCTAAGTATCGATACTGTTACTCCTTGGATGCGGCTATTCATGATGTTGTTACTTGGTTGCTGCTACTCATGATTCTATTATTCGGTCACTGCTACTCATGATGTTGTTACTCCTTGGTTGCTACTACTCGATGTGATTACTCCTTGGTTGCTGCAACTCATGATGTTGTTACTCGGTCGCTACTACTCATGATGTTGTTACTCCAGATGCTGCTACTCGTAATGTTGTTACTCCAAATATTGTTACTCTGGATGCTGCTACTCGTCATGTTGTTACTCCAGATGCTGCTACTCGTCATGCTATTACACTAGATGTTGTTAATTCGAATGTTGCTACACGTCATGCTGTTACACCAGATGTTACTCTGGATGTTGCTACTCATCATGATGTTACTCTAGATGTTGTTACTCTGGATGCTGCTACTCTTCATGTTGTTACTCCAGATGTTGCTACTCGTCATGTTGTTACACTAGATGTTGTTAATCCGGATGCTGCTACTTGTCATGCTGTCACTCCAGATGCTATTACTCTAGATGTCGTTACTCGCACTGTTGTTACTCCATCTGCATCATTACTGCGTTTTTATTCTACCAACCGTCACTTCCTCCAGGTAGGCCGCCAGGTATGTATCCACTTGAATTTTATGGGTTTAATTGAATATTCCATGTGAAGACATTAATGCCACGAGCAAAAAATTTTAAGTTGGGGGGGGGGGGGGGGGTGCCATGATAACTAAATGACGACATAATGATGATTTCACAAGTCATTATTACAATTCCATGTGTGGTACACCCTACGATCCTTACCATACTCCGTATAATCATTAAATACATATTGGGATCTGAAAAACCCATGTGATACTGACCAATTAGTCCTTTCCACCTCATATGAAATAATTACTATTCCATTCATCACACTTACCATACTTTTTCATGATTGTCCTTGTTTCCCAGGAATTACAATCTGTATTTACTGTTACTACCCCTCATTTTTCACCATGTTGTTTTGCCAAATTTAGTACCCACCACTCCATCAAACGGTCTGCTATTCCTGAGTGTTGTTATAGTCTCCACAATATGGGCAGACTGGCTGTGTGACATAAACCTAAAAATACAGTCTTGGTCTCCAGTAATCCGAAGGTATGGCAAGACTTTGTCGATGCAGGATGGGATATATACTTTGATAGATTGCAGGGGTTTGATAAAGTAATTATAATGGATTTTGTGCTTAATTTGGATGAGAATTTCTCGTGGGTCAGAGGATTGGAAATTCCTGCCACAAAAGAATAAATTGTAGAAGTTAGCGGGTTGAGACAGCAAGGGCAGCAGTGGTTTGCTCGGAGAGTTCCTCTCCCTAAGTTTCCCAAACTGTTCTTGCAGGAAGGAGAAAGCATCATTACAGAACAACATGGAAGAACACAACTGGGTTTTCACCATTCAAGTTGGTTTATGGGAAATCCCTGTTGTTTCCAATAGAATTTTAAATTAGTACGCTAAGAACGGCTCTTGAAGTTGGTATGGATTTTTCATAGGCCCAAAAACACCGGCTGGCCCAGCTTAATGAACTAGATGAAATCCATTCAATGGCTATCCAGAGTACTATTTCTATCCAGTAGCAGAGAATGAAATGGCACGATAAGTTTATCAAAAACAAGGTGTTTCATAGGGGAGATTGGGCATTACTTTATGACTCCCATTTTAAGGATTTTAAGGGAAAGCTTTGCACTCGTTGGATGTGACCTTACGAGGTGGACACTATATTTGATAATGGAATAGTAAAGCTAGTCACAATTGATGATACACGTTCCTCATTCATAGCAAATGGACATCGCCTGAGATTATACCACCGTCCAACCTCTAAGGATGCTTTCATCAAACATCTCTCTGAGAAATCTGGTTTGAATGTTATCAGCACAGAGAACTCTTCCTCTACATCCTCGCTTTATATATATATACACACACACACAGAGATATATATATATATATATAATAAATATTGTTACTATTTATTTTGTTGTCTTTTTGCAGGAGTTACTACTAAGGAGTAATGTTTAAGAGTTTAAATTTTTTTCTAAGTATCGATACTGTTACTCCTTGGATGCGGCTATTCATGATGTTGTTACTTGGTTGCTGCTACTCATGATTCTATTATTCGGTCACTGCTACTCATGATGTTGTTACTCCTTGGTTACTACTACTCGATGTGATTACTCCTTGGTTGCTGCAACTCATGATGTTGTTACTCAGTCGCTGCTACTCATGATGCTGTTACTCCGGATGCTGCTACTTGTCATGCTGTTACTCCAAATATTGTTACTCTGGATGCTGCTACTCGTCATGTTGTTACTCCAGATGCTGCTACTCGTCATGCTATTACACTAGATGTTGTTACTCCGAATGTTGCTACACGTCATGCTGTTACACCAGATGTTACTCTGGATGTTGCTACTCATCATGCTGTTACTCTAGATGTTGTTACTCTGGATGTTGCTACTCTTCATGTTGTTACTCCAGATGTTGCTACTCATCATGTTGTTACACTAGATGTTGTTAATCCGGATGCTGCTACTTGTCATGCTGTCACTCCAGATGCTATTACTCTAGATGTCGTTACTCGCACCGTTGTTACTCCATCTGCATCATTACTGCGTTTTTATTCTACCAACCGTCACTTCCTCCAAGTAGGCCACCAGGTACGTCTCCACTTGAATTTTATGGATTTAATTGAATATTCCATGTGAAGAAATTAATGCCACGAGCGAAAAATTTTAAGTTGGGGGGGGGGGGTGCCATGATAACTAAATGACGACACAATGATGATTTCACAAGTCATTATTACAATTCCGTGTGTGGTACACCCTACGATCCTTACCATACTCCGTATAATCATTAAATACATATTGGGATCCGAAAAACGCATGTGATACTGACCAATTAGTCCTTTCCACCTCATATGAAATAATTACTATTCCATTCATCACACTTACCATACTTTTTCATGATTTTCCTTGTTTCCCAGGAATTACAATCCGTATTTACTGTTACTACCCCTCATTTTTCACCATGTTGTTTTGCCAAATTTAGTACCCACCACTCCATCCAACGGTCTGCTATTCCAGAGTGCTATTATAGTCTCCACAATATGGGCAGACTGGCTGTGTGACATAAACATGAAAATACAGTCTCGGTCTGCAGTAATCCAAAGGTATGGCAAGACTTTGTCGATGCAGGATGGGATATCTACTTTGATAGATTGCAGGGGTTTGATAAAGTAATTATAATGGAATTTGTGCTTAATTTGGATGAGAATTTCTCGTGGGTCAGAGGATTGGAAATTCCTGCCACAGAAGAAGAAATTGTAGAAGTTAGCGGGTTGAGATAGCAAGGGCAGCAGTGGTTTTCTCGAGTTCCTCTCCCTAAGTTTCCCAAACCGTTCTTGCAGGAAGGAGAAAGCATCATTCCATATGGGAGAGGGTATGTGCGCAAGTCTGTACCATATCCATGGAGTGAAGTAGCAAGCTTTGTAATGAAGTACATAACCTGTGAAGGACGAGCCACAACTCTGTTCAAATATCACTTTAAAATTTTGACTCACCTTTGATTTCCACATGTTGAGGTGCATTCCTTAAACATGCCTTTCTTTCTATTAAAACAATTGCAGCATATGGAACAGTCTACTCAGCGTTCGCGCCAGATTCCGAAAGTGCTCTCCAATCATGGATTGGTGTGTTTACTGGTTATGAATGCAATAGTCAGATTTCAAGTCTCTTGGGCAGAACTCTGCGAATCATCGGAAGAAGAGATAGCAGTAGTTATTGCTATTAGAGAAGAAGAACTAGTCTCTCTGGCTGGTTTAGTAGAGGAATAAAATTCAGAGGACATGGAATTAGACCAAGAAGAACCAGAAGAGATGGAGATGGAGATGGAGATTGATCAGGAAGAACCTAAAGAAATGGGAATAGAGGAGACAATTGGTGATACAGTCGAGGCTACCACACAAGAACCATCCTCACCTGAAGAACCGACGGATGAAGGAATTATGGATATATTGCATGAAGTTGAGATTGTCTTACAGTCATCAAATTTTGTTAATGAAGAACAGGAAGGTGGAACATCAGACAGAGGGATGGCAAGTGATGCTATTTTGCAAGAAATAACATCACCTGCCCAAGCATATATGAATATTGAAATAAGTGGGGGTGTTACACAAGAACCACCCTCGATTCAGCCAGAATAGGGAGACAGAGAAGAAGTAATCCATGAAGTCAGCACTGTTCAACAAGAACTGGTGTCGATTGCAGGAGAGGAAGCAATACACGGAGAATAGGAAGATAGAGGATAAATCACCCATGAAGTCGATACTGTCCCACAAGAACCATTATGGACCGTAGAGGAGGAAGTAATGCACAAAGGGCAGGAGGAAAAAAAAGGAAACGGTCCTCAGAATCGATGTTATTCCACAAGAAATAGTGTTGGCTCTGACCGAAGTAGCAGTGCATGGAAGTCTGACCCAAGTTGGAAATGAGGATGACAAATATATTCCCCATTCTCCTTTCTAGTATATGATGCCTGAGGGGCAAGGGGATTCTGCTCGTCCCAACGATTAATGGAGGAAATAGTTGTTCCACCAGTGCTTAAGTTCGTCAACCCAGGGAAGGAGATGGCCAATACCAGCCTAGTAATTGCTGAATCTCAGCAGGAGTAACCAAAGGCTCACAAGGGAGATGAAATTCCTGTGGAAGAATTGGAGCATAAGATGGTAGATGGAAGCACTGAAAAAGCAACAGAATTCCCTGAGGGAAATGCAGAAGAAAATGCCCCTGAAGACAAGGAGCCCAGCCAGGAAGACCTCGCAGAAAAATTAGTTGATGACATCAACAGCATTCCACCACCTCCTGGACTTGTTACAGGCCTGGAAGGTGAATTTATTGTTAAATAGGAATGGATTGAACAGTGTAAGAAAAGAAGATTACCTCTCAAGAAAAAGTATTAGTTGCAGTTCAATGAAACCATGTGATTGAAGAAGGAGGTTCGGGAACTAAAGAGGAAAGTTTCCCAGTTGAAAAAGAGGGTAAAAGTCTACAAGTGGAAGGCAGTAAAATGAAAAATTGAGGTCTCCTCTGTAGCTACACAAACTGGTCCAATTGAATAGTTGTTTGAAGGCCGGGAATTCCTCCTGGCTGTTGAAATCCAGAGATGGCAGTCTACTGCAAATGGACATAATAAAGAGAAGATGCGGGTTCAAGAACAGGTTGCCGGTATCGTTACAAGATAGATAGACCAATTGGCTAAAGCACAACAGAGGCAAGCAAAACAAAAGGCCAAGATTGAGGAGTTAGAAGAACAAGTGAAGTTGCTACAATCAGATAAGGAGAAGATGTTTTCCCTGGTGCAGTAGGTAATGGCCTGTAGACCTCCTGCACATAGCTATGCCTTATTCCTTCATGAAAATTTTCTTTTCTTTTGTCTTGAGAGTATATATAAGGAAATTTGTCACGAAATTGAGGATCCAATCCAGTTTCTCCCTATCTTGAAAATTCATGATATTATAGGACAACACTTAATGTGCGAGCTATATATGCATGGTTACTTCTTAAGGCACGATCAGGCCTTCAACCCCGTTCCATTCGCGGGGGACATTCATTTAAGAGATTTTTCCTTATACACCATCAATCAGATTAAATGGAGAAAGGCCTATGACACGTTTGAGGAAAACCAAGTCACCAAGCAACCAATATTTATAACAATAATTTTACTTTTCTACAGATCGAGGGGCATAGAGGACAAATGTTGACTACCCAGAAATGGTGTGATGACCTCTTTTTCATACAAATAATAAATTTTCGAGATGAAGCACTCGACAGTTGTCAAAGGAGGTGGATGTTGTCATCTTCAACTGTCAGAAGTCGAGAGCCTTTTGGAGCACCTAACTTTGCACGGGCACTAGAAAGGGTGCCACGTTTTGTGGCATGCATTCAGACTTGTGGGGTCAGGTGAATGGGGCTGAGGTTCCAGTTTCCCCTTATTTGGCTTCCAGCAGAGCAATATACTGCTACATACAATGCTAAACCAGATTGGTGGAAGGATGTTGTCCTGGCGGAAGGTTATAAACCCCCCGGGATAGAAATGGCCAAAGAATATGATCTCACACAACTTCATGCCAGTCACAGTCAATCCAACCTAGATCTGAGGAGACGATGAGCTCCATGAGGACATGCAGATATACCATTAGGGGGATATGTTGGGTATCGAATTTGTATACTTTTCTCTCCCATTTTCGCCCACCTTTCTATCTCGTTGCATTATTAATTATTCTAAAATACATGAGGTAAACCCCTTTCCTTTATCTCACATGGAATATTTGATTAATGAAGTAATAGTTGTGGAGGTTTTACCTTTTCAAATATTAACTCCGGTATTTTCATAGATTTGGAAAAATTAAAGGGATTACAGCTGTGAGCCATGGAGCAGCTCCTAATTTCCAACGATATCTTTACCTGTTGCTATAGCACAATAGAATCTGTTTTACCCCAGCGGTATTTCAGGCTTTTCGTGGTTTCCTTTTGGAAACTAGGTTGCTGTTGTAACAAAATGTATAATCGTAGACATTTAGTTGTTGAAGGAAATCTACGATTTCCTGAACGTTTGTATAAAGAGGGCCTTCGGGTTGTGAATTGGGGGTTAAGCAAGAAAGACACAGATTTTGTAACAGATCATTTTCTAATTAATTGAATGCACAATGTTTTGTTATCTCACCTGTAAGCTGTGAGTTTTTGGCAGCCCTGATCATAGATTTGGGCCCACTCTTCTGATCAGGTGTTGCGTTATCTTTTTTTTTTTTCATATTTCAATTTGGTTTTGTAACTGCTGTTCCAGTATATCCCGCAATTGCTGTGAATGCATTTTTACTTCTGCAATCCATTTTAATTGTTGTTACAGTAGTTTTTCTGTTCATTAATTGAAGCATGTGATTCAATATCAGGTTATGTGATTGCTCTTGCATATATTGTGCGCGTTAGTCTTGAAATAACTAATGCCCTGGGTTGATAATTTATGTGGAAAAAGGGTTTGAATATTTGTTCATATCTGGACACCAACACCTTCCCATTCAAAATGAAGTATTTTTATTTTCAATAAGTAAGATCAATAATTTGTATTAATCAACATAATCATTTATGGCTACAAAATAAGCACTTTCTACTTCCAATCACTTAATCATTATTGAATTTCTTATACCAACTTGCAATTACGTACCCATTACTCTTGAAAGTAATGATGAATTTTACGGAAGCACTCTAAGAATGGTTGGACAACCCATCATCACTCAATGGAAAGTACCCTATAATGTACGACTAAAAAATTCTATCACATTATTCACACCATTTTCAATCAAAGAAAATAATTTAAACTATCAATCATTTAGGCTAATTCAACTGAAATTTTAATCATAGTACTCTTACAAATACTTAGAGAGAAACAAGCTCTAATCATAAAAATGATAAATCATTGCACCACATGCACAATATTAGATTATGCTAAAGAAATCCACCTAGTACTTCTAAAAGTACTTAGAGAGCACCTAGCCCTCTAAACATAAAAATTATCAATAAATGTACAAAGTTCATATTGTCCTAGCCCCTGCTAAGACATTCAAATGATTAGTAATATAGTGTACATAAAATATTTACACAATTATTTAGGAAATTCATTTTTAACATAACACATAATATATTAGTTAAATTTTTTGTTATGTGAACCACATTGGCAAAACAATGCTCCTCCCAACTAATGGGAACTGGTTTCCACAACTAGATGAAGCTATTTTCACATCAAAACAATTCTTTGACAGAGACCATAGTAGGTCAAGCTTGGAATTCCACTAGAAAACTAGCTCAAGAATTTCAATAACCACAAAAATTCCAATACAGGATTCCTCTTGGCAGCGTCTTGCCTATTCCTCTGACAACGTCCGTCTATGAGGAATTTTGGGCCTCCTCCAATAGGCTCCAAAATTAACAGAGTTTCTTCAAGTTTTCCCCCTCTTCACCATCTTGGGAAACTATTTTCCCTTATTGAGTTCATCTATCTCTAGGGAGATAAAATCTGAGCAAACAAGCACCGTCAACCCCTATGGGTAGGTAACCACCATCAAACTAAGGACTTATGGCCTTTCACAACTGTTCACAACTATCTGGCATGTTAAATTTCTCTTTTAGCATTCATTCCCATAGTCATTTACATAATGAACCATATGCACATTATACATAAAGCAAAAGAAAATTTTATGTACATCATACATCATACTTGGCCCTCAACATGAGTCCACAGTATCTAGATTGGTAGGAAACATAACTGCCATACACATTGTATACATTATGATTTTCCAAATAACATAATATTGCATATTATAACATTATACATTATGGCATTGTACAGACTGTGAAGAGAGCCGAAGGAGCGCCGCCATGACCTAAGGTTTGGTGGTTTCTGATCAGGCTTCCCCTGGTAGACATTCTTCACCGCTCTTGGGGCTCCAACCTCACCTAGAGTGCTTATAGTCTCCCTAATGATAGACAACAGTAGGGGGACGGGTTCTCCCCCCACGACAGGTTCACCTTCCATAGGAGTGGTGACAGGGGCTGACAACAATCGTCAGCAGAACTCTGGCCTGCTCCCTGACTCAACAGGGGCATCTCCTGCAACGAAATCAACATCCACAGCTATAGCAGATGCAGCAACAAGTACTTCTTCCACATTCATACCCAAGGCCACCACAAGAACTAAGATCAAGCTCCCTGCGCATCGAGTCAATGAAAAAAATCCAATACATGAAGGACCATGCATTGATAGGAAATTTCATGGGCTTTTGGCCCACATAAAAATCCCTCTTAGGTTGGATTGCCTCCAAACGAAAGCCCAAGGGCCACATTTTTCTTCAGATATGTGCCAAGGGCTTCTTCAACGTGATATTCACCTGCATCGAAGATAAAACCGGATCATGGAGAAAGGGCCATACTTCTTTAACTCTATAGGTCTGTACCTGCGCAACTGGGTTGAATGCTTCAACCTAGACAAGAAAGAATTCACTTTGGCTCTAGTCTGGGTCAGGATTTACACCCTCCCCCAGGACTACTGGGACGAGCTGACTCTTCAAGACATAGGCAATGCTCTCGGATAATTTATCAAAACAGCAGAGCTGACAAAGATCAACAGATATGCAGGCTACGTAAGGATCTGTGTCTACATGAACATTGCAGAGTTGCTCCCTGATGAGGTAAGTCTTCTTCATGATGACTATAAATGGATTCAAAAATTAGATTATGAACATGTTCCTTTTAGATTCCAAAAATGTCACCAACACGGGAGCCTAATCATGGATTTCCCCCTAAATCAAAAGGCTAGACTTATCAATGACTCAACAGACCACGAAACCGAGGGGTTCACAAAATTCGCAGGACGGAAAGGCACAACATGAAGTCAAACATGAACCAAAACAAAAAATCCCCAGCATCCAGCAACAACTTCGAAGCCCTAGCTCAGCTGAATGAGAATGAGAACGAACCTCCCAAAGACATAGGGCAATATTCACAAGAGAATCCCCAGACCTCAAAGAATCAACAAAATAAGCTCCAACCGGTAGCCTTTCTGATCCCCTAAACCCCTATGCATGCAGGGGACATCTCGAAAAACAAAGGCAAAGGTGAAACACTAGACTCAATCCCAAAAGCAATGGAGGAAGAACTAGAGAGCATCGACTATGGGGACCTTAATCTTATGGGGTTAGAAGAAGCATGCAAGAGGAAAGATTTTCTTTCAATCCCTCTGCACCAGATCCAGAAGCTGGAAGAAATCCTCTCTTGAGATCAGCAGATTCCTTCTCTTGGAATTCAAGGAGGTTCACTCCTAAATACTAAATTCATTCTGAAATAATCCCGAAAAGGAGGAATAAAAATATACTTGCAGCGAATAGTCACCGCAGGCAAAGAGCTAGTAGAACCAGGGATATTCCCCAGGTTAAATAGGTTCTACTGTGTAATCCCCAACCCCTCACAATGAATATCATCTCATGGAATATCAGAAGGTTTTATAGCCCCTCCAAGCACAGGTTAATCAAGAAAATAATTATTGAGGAATGCCTTGCTATACTCTTCATGCAGGAAACCAAATGCTACAGCTCTACTTTGGATACACTATTCAAAATACTATGGAAAAGAAGCAATACCACAGTATTGGATGCTAATGGGGCTTCAGGAAGCTTGGAAATCATATGGAATCCACACATTATCACCCTAGAGAACTTTCAAGCTAATCTACATTTCATTCAAGCCTCATTTAATTTGATTGAAACCTCCATCCATGGAATTCTAATGAATGTATACTCCCCCCCAGCCTCTAAAAAAAAAACTAAGTTTCTTGATAGCATTGCATATCTCAACAACCAGCGCACTTACCCTCTTTGGCTGATTGGAGGATACTTCAATATGATAACCAACCTTAAGGAAAAAAGAGTTGGAAGGCCTCACCTTGATATGGACAGCACTGTGTTCAAGAAATTCATCCATGATAATCACTTCATAGATCATCAAACATCTAATCACATCTTCACTTGGGACAGCAAAAGAGGTGGATCTCATCAAATTTCTTCCAAACTAGACCGATTCATCATCACGGAAGACTTCATACATCTAGGAGGAGAACTTGCAGCCACCATAATTCTTGGCTCTAGCTCAGACCACTGGCCGATACAGCTCCAATGGCTCAGATCGAGTATGTCCACACCTAAACCTTTCTTCTTTGAACACTGTTGGCTCAAATATCCAGGGTTCAAAGATCTTGTCTCTAATTGGTGGACCTCCCTCATACCACCCCTAGGCACAAAAATGTATTAGTTCCAGCATAAAATAAATATGCTCAAGGGGAAACTAAAGTTATGGAACAAGACTACCTTTGGAAACATATTTAAAGAGAAAATAAACTTGGAAGAGAAAATGAAGCAGCTCCAACAAAAAATCATATTAGAAGGACGCTCTGCAGATTCAAAAAACAAGGAAAAATATCTAACAACACAACTCGAAGAAAGAAGAAGCCAGGAAGAGGTCCTATGGAAACAGAAATCCCAGATATGCTAGCTTAAATATGGTGAAAGAAACAAAAAAAATTGTTGCTCCACCATCTAGCACAGGATTCACAACAGAATTATAGTACTCAAAAACCAGAATGGGGAGCATATAGAGAAACAAGAGGAGATCACTAAATAGTTGTGCAATCACTTCAAGGATATCCTCCAAGAACCCAATATCCAGAGGCAAGAGGCCATAGGAAGAATCACACATCACATACCCAAACTAGTCACTAAAGACCACAATAGGATGTTGCTCAAAGCCACCTCCTTGGCAGAGGTTGAACAAGAGGTCTTCCAACTCAAGGAAGGGAAAGCCCCAAGCCCAGATGGATTCACCACCAACTTCTTTCACTTCCTCTGGGATACTATCAAAGAGGGTGTTTGGGGCATTGTAGAGGAATCATGCACCACCCACTGGATTCTGTCGGCTCTTAATGCTACCTTTCTTATTATCATCCCAAAGGAAGACAACGCCGCTTCTCCAAGTAAGTACAAACCAATAGCAATCTACAATGTAATTTACAAAATCATTTCCAAGGTTATAGCTAACATATTGAAGCAACTTATTCCCATGCTCATTTATTCACAACAAACAGGTTATTTTGAAGGCAGGAAAATGCTTGACGGAATCATCCTAACCAGCAAGGTCATCCACTCCCTAAAAAACTCCAAAAAGATGGGTATGCTCCTCAAAATTGATCTGTCCAAGGCTTTTGACAAGCTCAGCTAGAATTACATAAAGCACATCCTCCTGGCCTTTGGCTTTAGCCACACCTGGGTTCGATGGATAATGAGCGTAATCTCCTCCCCCTTCATCTCCAGTCTAGTCAATGGCATTCCTCCGACAAATTTCAATCCATCTAGAGGAATATGGAAAAGGGATCCTCTCTCACCCTTCCTCTTTGTACTTATGGCGGAGGGTTTAGGCCGCCTAATAAAAAGCTCCATCCAACTGCATAATCTTCAAGGTATTCCTCTTCACAATCTCCCCTCCATCTCCCACTAGCTATTTGTGGATGAAAATATGATAATGGAGCAACCCTTGATTCAGGAAGCCAGTGCCCTCAAATATCTACTCGACTGCTTCTCTGAAGGCTCAAGCACTGTTGTCAACCCTGAAAAATATCAAATCTTCTTTTTTAACATGCCCCTTATCACCCAGTGCAACATCTCTCGCATATTGGGCTTCACCATCACCTTTCTACCATACAAATATCTGGGAGCCCCACTCACAGACCCAGCCATCAAACATATCTCCTGGTGAGAGTTGCTAGACTGAATGGAAACCAAACTGTCCAACTGGACCCATTTCTCCCTCAAAATAGTTGGACGATTGGTTCTAATTAAAGCCATCCTTCAGCCCCTCCCCATTTATCTTTTATCTGTTGTAGCGACACAAAAATGGGTCCTCAAAGCCATCCGCAACTTGAAAAGAAACTTCCTTTAGGGGGGGGGGACCAAAGAAAAAAATGAAATGGGCACTAGTCAATTGGAGAGAGGTCTATACACCGAAAGGACATGGAGGCTTAGGAATAAGAGATCTAGAGCATAGCAACAGCATCATGGGTGCTAGCATATGGTGGAAATGGGTTTCCAACCCTCACACACCTTGGGAAACCCTATGGGTTGCAAAATATGCGGGGAACTAGCCCAGGGAGGAACTAATCAGATTCAACATTGATCCATGAGGATCCCAAATATGGAATGCAACTAGAAAACAAAAAACTCACATCTTCTAGGAGCTACGCAATGAAACACAAGCCAGATTATGGGAGGATTCATGGTAGCAATTTCGAAGCCTATCTTCAATCTTTCCCAGACCCTTCTGGAGAACATTTTTGCAGGCACATAAACAAAATGGTGTCCAAGACTTCTAGACCAATGAAAAAAATCAAGGTTATAGGACCTGGCTATGCACAGACAGATGGCAAGTAGATTGGAACAATGAGCATCACAAAGATATTTGGGAGGAATTAACAACTAAAAGAAGAATCTGAGCCCAACAGGGGCCCGAAATTATGTGATGGGGCCATACTCCAAGTGGAAAATACTCTACCAAGGAATCCTATCATCTCTTAGAATGACCGAACCCTGACCCTACCAATTAGATATGGAAGAAGATACGGTTTACCAAGCTCTGGCCCAAAGTAGCTACTTTTTTATGGCTACTCAGTAAGCGACACATCCTCACATGGGAGAATATTTTTGAATGAGGTTTTGTGGGAACCTCAAGATGCCCACTCTACCAAAATGAAAATGAATCCATAGATAATTTGTTGGACCTCTGCCCCATATCCAACACTCAGTGGGACAGGATTGAAATTCTATGCAAAATATCCAATCGAGATAGGGGTAACATCACCAAAACCATCAACAAATGGTCAGACAAACCCTATTCCTATAATCTCTTAAATCATCTCTAGGAGTTGATTCCAAGACTTATCATCTAGAATATTGGAAAGAAAGAAACATCGGGATCTTTAAAGACAAAGCCTCCAACCGAGAGCAAATCTAGGCAAGGCTTCATAGTAACCTCGCCTAAACTCTCACCATGACTCACTAGGGGAAGGAAGATCTTCCGACAACCACTGTTGAATGCAACATTTGGAGAAACTCACTAATAAGAATCAAGACCCCTGTGGACAACCACTCCTTGAGTACATGCAGAACAGGTGCACCTGAATAATGGCACTCCCCCCAGGCTGGCTTCTTTAAATGCAACTTCAATGGAGCATCCAAAGGTAACCCAGGTAAAGCTGGATTTGGGGGTATCTTCCGAGACTACCATGGTAAACCCCTTCTCTTCTACTATGGAAACATGGGATGGGACAACAACAACTTTGCGGAACTGGAAGGGCTTATCTAGGGTATCTCTAGAGCCATTGAATTTAACTTTTTCCATTGGAAATGGAGGGAGACTTATATATCATTACTCAAGCAGCCACCTGTATTCTACATGGCACCTCCTCCTCTAAGGTCTATACAAGTTGAAGGCTCGCCAATTGTCTTAATCTCCTGGGACAGTTGCTACAACATCACAGGGCCATTACATTCCAGCATGTGCGCAGAAAATCCAACATTGTTCCTGATCTCCTAGCCAAAAAAGGAGTGGAAAAACACACAACGCTGCATTACTTCGACTTCTCTCATATTAGCGATGACCCCTTGTGTGAGAAATGCCAAATTTTCATCCAAAAGGATCATCCCTCCTTAGATGCGGGTGACATGACGTGCTCGTGAAAAACTAGTTCATCTCATGCATAGGTTAATGGAGTCCTGCACTATCAGCTCTAATCTGATGTGGAACCTCCTCTCTGCAATCATTTACATGAGCTCCATGATGCACCTGATCTACTGCCACACCCTGAATCACATTTCACCCCATGAGAATTGTCCCAACTTGCATTCGCGATCATGTGAACAAATTGCACATCATCTGCGCTTATGCCATAAGTCTTCCAAATGCGAGGTCTCTCCCCATTGTGGCATCCCCTTTCTGCTCCTGCTGGCCTCCAGAGCCCTCTTTGCCCCCCTTTCCATTCTATTGTTGCCTCAGTCTCTCCATGTGTTCCACTAGCTGCACACCATTCCTCCTTCGTGCCTTCATATTGGTGTTAAGTTGCTGGGTACCCACCCTCCTACTCCTCTCAAGGCTGCGCGCTCCCCATGGTGTTCCCCCGAGTTGTGCACCCCCCTCTAGTTTTCCTCACCTTTACATATTCACCTCGTTGCACGCATTCATAGGTAGGCTTCCTCGCTACACACCCCCCACCTGCAAGCTCCCCTGCTACACAGTTCACTTTCGCGCACATCCCTGCTTCTCTTCTCTGCTAAGTGCTCCCCTGAAGAGCAAGTCAGCATACGCAGACTGGCCCCACCTCTCTGTCGCTTCAACTCCCCATGGATCCGCGCCAATGCCTAAATACCATCAAGTGTAGCGAGAGAGGCACATTCTCGAGATGCTATCAACAAGGCCAAGACAATTGTCTGGAATCCATCGAGGGATCATCTTCTGGCAACCACGACAAGGAGGCACCTCAACACTATGAGATCACCCCAGAGGAGACCAGCCCAGCTCAGGAGCATTCAGAGGGGTAGAAGAGGTCCCAGGAAATCCACCATTGCGCAACCAACGCAACCTACTCCACGCAAAACCGAGCCTCTCTGGATATAGGAGGCCTCAGGGGAGGACACTGATGTGTGGATCATGGACTCAGAGGGTGTTTGGATGCGTTTTCCTAATGCTGAGTACCCGGTCGTACCCATACTCTGCACAACTGTCACAAAGCCGTCTCACGTGCCTTGTACTGAATAGGAAGTCATAGCATAGGAGTATGGATGTCGTATTGAGGAGGAGGACCCTATATCTAAGGATGATGAAGGAACACCTTGATTGCGTGGCTCCTCGGCTTTTGTTTGTCTTCTATTATCTCATTACATATTATAGATATGTTGATTTTTCAGGTGTCACGGCACACCTTGTAATTTTTTACTGTATGATGCTATCTAAGGGTTGGTTTCCTCCCACGAGGCAGCCCCAAACCTGCGCTACATTGAAAGCATCGAAGGTTGGGATTGGATAAGCACTGCTTACCATCTCAACCCGTCACATATGTAAAATTTCTCTTTGAATTAATATAGTTTAGCCTAACTTACCAAAAAAAAACATTATACTTTATCATTTACACTTGCAATTCACATTGCAACATTTTACTTTCATATGTTTTCTTGTTGCCATTAAGCTACCCATGCTTAATCTCATCAACAAAGTTAGTCATAAATATGCATTGTTTAAACAAGAATGCACTTTCGCAATAATTTTAATTTCATGTATACAATGTTGTAATGCATAAAGGTATATAAAATTATTCATTAATTTGTATATGTCCATTAGGGGAATTTTTAGGTCTAAAATGGGCATCCTAAGAAAAATGTACAAAAAAAATAAACTTTATAATAACCAATAGGATTCAAGATGATGATGTCAACTATGGGGGATGGTTCACCCTTTTCAAAGTAAAAGGGTAAAAATACTAAAAAATAATAAAATAATAAAACTACTTTTTAAACTCGTATTTTCAACTTGTCTCCCAAAGTTTTTACTCAAATTTCGAGTGGGAGTAATCCTTGGATGCAAAATTTAATTCCTCATCCAAGGAGTACGCATGTTGGATACTTTCGATGGACCCTTCTACATCAAAAATGAGAAATACCTAAAAAAACGTGATTAAAATCACATTTTTCATGTATTTCCCATTTTTTGTGTAGCAAGACCCATCAAAAGTATGCAACATGGGTACTTATTGGATGAGGAATTAAATTTTGCATCGAACGAGTGCTCCCACTCAAAATTTGAGTAAAAACTTTGGGAGATAAGTTGAAAATATGAGTTGAAAAAATAGTTTTTTCTTTTTTCCCTCTAAAATTTGATGATGTAATCAAATCTTATTTTATTTTTTCCACTATTATTTTATAATTTCCTTATGAGGCTCATTTTAGACTTCAAAATTCCCCTAATGCAATAATGGTTACGTAATAATCCAACATTTCCAATTCTCATAGTGTATTGTTACCAACAGATTGGTACATGAAATAACCACCATAATCACTTGTTCACAACTTGCGATAAGCTTTAATAAAAACAAATTCATGGATATAAGTTTTATTATTTAGTCATGAAACACTAACTAATCAATGCTACTAATAATATTAATGCAACCATGACACGACTCATTCAATAACTAGACATTATAGTCAAGTCTCACTACTCAGCCCATTATGAATTTTTAACATCCAAAATGGTTCATTCAATTTCATTTTAAAACACTCTATCTTCCTCTTCAAGGACTTTCCTCATCTTTTGCATTCATGCATTAGTTTCACAAACCGCACTATACACATTCAAACTTTTTACGTAGTGCATGGTAACTTTAATTATGTTCATTAATTGTATCAGCAAGATGTCATATATGAAAATGTTGATAGTCAACTCTCACTTTCACTAGTGAGTACTCTGGTTTTTCATAAGTGAAACAAGGGTTTTATTGTCTTTTATCCTCAACATGATTAAAATATCATGAACATAGTTTCACAACAAACTTTGTTACATACTACTCTTCAATGCAATTATAAACATGAATCACACATCTCATGTCAAAAGTAGGCAACTGCAAATTTAATATGTAGATTATTAGACTCATACCTCGGTGGATGTCCATTAGTAACATACCTTGTTTTATTTTAGCTTAACAATTCGCAAATGCAGCAGTGTTGCAGCCTTCAACTCTGATACCACTTGTAACATACACCGATAACCTCACATGAAAATGAAGGAAGTTAGAAATTTTTTATACAAATTACCCACAAGTAACTATCCAAATCACTATTCAATATTCCTCATTAATCATTAGATATAATGTTCATGAGTTCATAGAGTCACTTTAGCAGAGGAATAGTAAGTTGCATAACCATTAACAACCAATGTTGTAGTATATTAACATAAAATGTATGACATAACCTTGCATTCATTTCATGATACCTTTAGCCAAATTAATTAATCACATACTTGACATTATCAACATAACATCATGCAAGGGATATACATCATCAAACTAACACAATAAGAAATCACATCATTGAACACCGATATACATTGGAAACCTCATGGGGTGAAAACCAACAAACGCTTAATTTATTATTAAATTCTCATGACATTGTTCACCCCTCACTGAATGGATCATAAGGGAGCCCATCCCTTAACCATTTTGTTAAAATAATTACAGGGAATGTCATTTAAATAAAAACTATCTAGCTTAAATACATTACAATCATTATTATATCATTTACCCATAAATATTCAACATTTATATATTTGTGGCCTCGTTGTTCCATCAACGGACCATCCTGCAACTCACACTCATTTTCATGGACCATTAATTATTTACCTGCCACCATGTTAAACACAATCTATCCTTTTCACAAGTGACCATCCTTTCTTGTCATTGATGTCATCAACAAGCTTTAATTTCATGATTAGATAAAGCATCAATCAATCAATAAGAAATCTTTCAATGTTATCCTTTAACACCTATTCATGTGCATACATGAGATGTAAATACAATATCACAACATGCTTCTTCTAACATCACTACTCATGTATTACGTGTAATAAAATAATTATCAAGCATCTCAAAATAAACCCCATATTACTATGACACTTCTCGTGCACACTCAAATTTGTACAAGGCAAATCACTACAACTGTCTAGGAATTCCTTTAAAGGAAACTCACACATCGTGCATTCGAGTTACTTGAACTTTAACGAAAGAACCACCCATTCAACTATAACTTTTGGTGCATGCAAATAAGTAAATGTAGTTAACATAATGAATGTTATTCCCATGCATAGAAATGCATATACTTTCAAATAGGATCTTTTTATATGTAGGCTTAACAAAACATGTGATTGTTTCCTACATGAAAATGTATATTATTTCCAAACGAATGCTAAGATATATTTCCGAACAAATGCTAACATAAGTATTTCATGGATATATGTCAAGAGCTAATATTATAGTTCTGATAGCTTAAAAGTAGCCACAATATAAATTTTATAAGGAAATATAGCTCAAATTCTATCCATGCAAACACGATATCTTTATAACACCATGGATATTCTTTGTGCATGCAAGAGTTTAACATAATAGCTCTTCTTTAATGTACTCAACACATATTCCCTTCTTAGAATTATACCATCATTAACTATTATTTTCATGTAAACAAATACATACCTCTTTTTCAAAAGAAAATTAATATAATATAGTTTCTTTGTGTTTCTACATGCAACTTTCTCATGCTTCTGTTTTCAAGAAATTGTCATAGATAACCATCTCTTATGCATAAAACTAGGCAACACAATTCATCTATCGATGCAAATATTTTCAAGGGATTATTCTTTTCAAAAAATGAATTGGAATAATAAATTAAGCAAGATATATAGTATTTCAATGCTTATAACCAAATACCATAGTAACTAGAATTAAAGCATGTCTTATGCAAAAACACATTTAACGTTTTCAAGAAATAGTATGGTTAATTTCTCATTCACCTAAATGTCTCCAGTTTAATCGAAGCAAGTTCACTTTGTTCACTTCCTTTACTATTTCATAACGTTCACTATTTCATTTTAACCAATTATATAATCATATATAAATGACATCGTTGCATACCTTAACCATTCAGATTTGTAGTAATAAGAGTAGCTCAATAATATATGCAGAATTAATTTGGCAAACTAAATTACCATATATTTTTTTACTATGTTAAAAATAATAAACATATATTATATAGAAGACAATAGTGAATATTTACTCTAGTTGAGATTTTAGTAACACTGGACATAGTATGTCTCGTAAACATGGTATGATGATAAAGTGTTCAAGACATAGATATACTCTATACTGATCTGCCTCCTCTATTTAATCAAAGTCAATTGCCATCTTGCTACAGATGCATACAAAAAATAGGGATTAACAATAAAGGTATGTAGAGACAATATTTTTTCTTGTCTGACGTTAACTATCAACATAGGCTCTATGGTAGCTACTTTAGTTTTGGATCTAACGATTTCATAATAATCTGATCTCTATGTTCATACATTTTTTCTTCCAGCAAACATAAGGTCAGTCAACATGAACTAGACTGCAAAAACATAAAGAGGGAGAGAATTTTTTACCTAATATCAGCAGGGCATCCAGAAAAGCTCTGAGAATAGGCAAAAACAAACCCCCAATTATACCTGGTCCATAACAAACAACATGAGCTCACTTCCATTCGTCATAAATGTGGACTCTTAGAACATTAGGTATCCCTAAATCACCTGTTGAAAGATAATGGAGAATCCTTAATTAGTGTGAGTTGGTTCATGAAACCTTAGGATAGGAATTAGTTTCTATTTCTTAGGGTATGCTTCTAACTTCCCTATATCCATGTATGCTATATAATGCATGAGTTGTATTGATAATGTAGAGCGTTTTTCAGAGCCAGACTCTCCTGGTTCAGACTCTCTTTCGTAGATTTGATCAGTGGGTTTTTTATTTATTAATTCAACATCACATTTTATCATGGTATCAGAGCTCCAGGGTCGAATCATAGCCGGAGTGTTGTGATCCCTACGAGTATCCAGGTGGTAGAGGAGAAGCCCTTGATGACTGATTTAAATTTGTTTTTCTCAGGCTTTAAGGGGATTAGCACAGGTTTTGGCATAACAGTCGTGCCGATGGCGCAGAACTAATTAAAACAGAGGCGCCGATTAGAGGAGGACTTACTGAGTTTCATTTCCAGCGCGATTGCTGCAGAAATTGGGTCAGTAAGTGTGCCGAGGAGATCTGAAGTAGATCTGAGCTAGTGGACACCATTGATGAAGGAAGAAATCTGGTGAAAGGTCGCAGATGAAGGGATTCGGTGAAAGCTCACCGATGAAAGAAGAGATCTAAAGCAGATCTTGCTAGTGCAAGGGATTCGAAAGCATGTCTCACAACGTGAAAAATAACCTGTTGAATTGATCGCGGATCAGGTAGATCTATATCGTAGCATTTCCTTCTGTAAATATCTGGGGTAGATCTATCATTTTTTTTTCCTGTCAATTATTTGTTTGAATCGTCAAGATGAATAATCAAATAATCGAAGCATATTTTAATGAGATCAATAAGCTCGATGGTTCTAATTATTCAAATTGGAAGTTCAAGATGCAGACTGTGCTAGAAGCATAAAGTGCTTGGAAAATTGAAAATGGGGATGAGCCGAAGCCAGCAGTAAGAGAAACATCGATTCCAGACTGGGAGAAGAGAGAAAGAAGAGAAAATATGTTGTTGAAGATGTCAGTGAATGACTGCATCATACCGCATATCAGAGAATGCAAATCAACAAGCGAAATTTGGACATTATTGAAGGATTTGTATGAGATCAGGAATAAAAATTGTCTTCCATTTTTGAAGAGCAATAGTCTATCCATAAATATGGAGGAGAATGAAACAGTTGATTCTTTCATATCGTGGATCAAAGATCTAAAGAAAAATTGGAAGATATCAGTGAGATAGTTGCACATGCATATTTGGTCATGATTACCATGAATGGTATGACTGATGCTTACCAAATTTTTATCACTGGGATAAGTGCGAGAGAGAAAATCTTGAAGTTTGTAGAAATGGCAAGAATATTAATGCAAGAAGCAAAAATAATATTGACTCTAAAACCCTAGAGTGCAGATCTTGCGTTAATAGAAAAGAAGAAATTCTTCAAAGCAAAAGGAAATCCTTAACAACAAAACAGAGGAAATCCATAAAAAAGAGAAAATCAAGCTCAAGGTATGTATCCGAATAGAAACGACTCTATAATAAAAATGTTTTTATTGCGGAAAACTCAGTCATATGGCTAAGGAGTGCAGGAAGAATAAATTTCATGAAGAACAATAGAGGCATAAAAGACATGCAGGTCATTTTGCAGATGATGACCATGTTCAGAACTTTAGATTGTTCATGGTATAATTTGATGAAAATGTCGCAGAAGACATTTGGTATGTGGATTCGGGAGCATCCACACACATGACGGGAAATAGATAGTGGTTCGAAGAGTTTAAAGAAATAAAAAATGGAGCAAAAATCTACCTTGGTGATGATAGAAGTCATCAGATCAAAGGGTGGAGGAAAATTTATGTTATTTTACGTGATGGGAATGTCAGATATATTCATAATGTAATGTATGTGCCCAGAGTGAAAAAGAATATGATTTTTGTATCCATGATTACATATCAAGATCTCAAGGTAGAATGTTTTAAATCTAACTGATATATTAAAGATTTGTTGGATGGCATGAAGACTATTTCTTCAGGAATTCGAATAGGAGGTATGTACAAATTAGATGTGAGGACAACACCAAATCGAGCTTTGAAAGCATCATGTTTGACTGCAGAAGAGCTATGGCACTAGACACTTGGTCATATCAAATACAACGATTTGTTGTTACTTTAGAAAAAGGAAATGGTAAGAGATCATCCTACTTTAAAAAAAGTGCATAATGATTGTGATTCTTGTGCATTATGAAATATGCATAGAGAATAATTCCCTGTTTGAGTAGAAAAGAAAAAGAGATACATACTTGAATTAGTGCACACTAACCTATGTGGACCCATGCAAACAAATTCATTAGGAGGTGCACTATATTTTCTATTGTTTGCTGATGATTGCACAAAGTTTTCTTGGGTATATTTTATGAGTAATAAAAGTCACACATTTGAATACTTTAAGCAGTTCAAATATATGATTGAAAAGAAAACAGGGAAGCACATAAAAATTCTCCACTCCAATCAAGGGGGAGAATACAGGAATGAGGAACTTACCAAGTATTGTAAAAACCATGGAATATTACAGCAATTCACAGTACCCCATACTCCTCAGCAGAACGAAGTAGCAGAAAGAAAGAATAGAACATTGGCGGAGTGTGCTAGGAGCATGTTGAAAGGTAAGGGTCTTTCGAATGGTTTTTGGGTTGAAGCATTGAATACTGTAGTTTATTTGAAAAATAGGAGTCCTACAAGAAGTCTCGATTTTAAAACTCCTTTTAAAACATTATATGGATTTAAGCCTGTAGTAAAACATTTAAGAGTATTTGGGTCTAAAACATTGGCCCGCATTCCAAAGGAAGACAAAAGAAAACTAGATTCAAAAGCCATCAGATGTACCTTTGTATGGTATTGTTCACAATTTAAAGCTTATAGACTATTTAATCCCTCTACTCACAAGATATTTTTTAGTAGAGATGGCATGTTCCATGAGCAGGTTTTTGATGAATCTGATAAAAGGAATGAGGAATGGGATATTCCGTTCTTGGTGGAAGGAAGTGAAGAAACAGGTAACAGCCATGAGGAGAAAAAAAATGCAGAAGCAGAAAGTTCAGATACAACAATCAAGCTGAGTCCTTCAAAGGAAATTCAGAATAGGTTGGGAGCTACACCAATGCTCAGAAGATCAGGTAGGAAGATTCAATTTCCTGCTAGATATAGGGAGAATGCCTTTATAATAGTATGATGAATGTTGTTTAACCTTCTAATTATAGAGAATAAAATCAATGTAGTGAATGGAAAACAGCTATGGAACAAGATTATGAATCTATTCTCAAAAATAACACTTGGGAGTTGGTTGAACTACCTGAAGGGAAACAAACCATAGGATGTAAATGGTTGTATAAACCCAAGATTAATGCAGATGGAACCATAGATAAATTAAAAGCTAGATTGGTAGCAAAGGGGTATTCACAAAAAGAAGGTATTTAATATGAGGAAACCTTCGCCCCTGTAGATAAACTAAACACTATCATAATGATGATTTCTTTAGCTACTAAGAAACATTGGATGATTCACCAACTAGATGTAAAATCTGCATTTTTAAATAGGGAATTGAAAGAGGAGGTTTATTTAGAGAAACCTGAGGGGTTTGTCCAGAAAGGGAAAGAAAATTTAGTCTGTAGATTAAAGAAAGCTCTATATGGACTAAAACAATCACCCGGGTCATGGTGGATCCCCGTTGGGATTCAAAACATCGACAAATGTTTCTTGATACTGTGGATAATCCGGGAAGCTCTTCAAAAAAATCACCCAGGTCATGATATGA
This sequence comes from Pinus albicaulis, assembly GCA_034641835.2. Classification (NCBI taxonomy): domain Eukaryota; kingdom Viridiplantae; phylum Streptophyta; class Pinopsida; order Pinales; family Pinaceae; genus Pinus; species Pinus albicaulis. The sequence continues at coordinate 7,660,888 of MU968382.1, read as the reverse complement.
AAAGATTAATTCATTTTTTCTGCAACACAGTTACAACAGAAGTAAAAATGACCCTAATCTATATACTGTGAAAGATGAAAAGGGGTGCATAGTGTTGATTTCTTTATATGTAGATGATCTAATTATTACAAGTGATTTTATTGAGATGACCAAAGAAATCAATCAGCAAATGTCACAAATGTTCGAAATGAAAGACCTTGGTGAACTAAGATATTGTTTGGGTCTTGAGATCTAGAGAGATTCAGGATAAAATTTTATGTCCTAGGGTAAGTATGTTAGAGGTATACTGGAAAGATTCAGGATGGATCAGTGCAAGGTTGTAGCAGTACCATTACAACAGAACATTAAACTTCAGAGTGAGGATGGCTCTAAAGAAGCAGATGCGACACTCTATCGACAGCTGGTTGGGAGTCTAATCTACCTAACCACTACTAGACCAGATTTGGCTTATGTAGTTAGTGTGCTAATTCAATACATGTCCAAGCCACTTGAGAGTCATTGGAATGCAGTGAAAGGTGTTTTAAGGTATCTACAAGGAATTGTAGACTATGGTATTACTTATACTAATTCTTCTGATGTCAGAGTGACAAGATTTATAGATTTCGACTGGGCTGGAAATGTAGACGATCGAATATCCATAACAGGTTATGCATTCAACATTGGATCTGGGGTGATTACATGGAGTAGTAAGAAACATAACATACTTTCCTTGTCTTCAGTGAAAGCTGAGTATCAAGATATTTGTGCAACAACATGTAAGGCAGTTTGGTAGTGGAGACTTCTCCAGGATGTCATGGAAGAACAGAATGATGTAACAACAATCATATGTGACAACCAGAGCTCAATCAACTTGCTAATAATCCGATGTTTCACAAAAACACTAAACACATTGATACACAATTCCACTTTGTCAAGGAGAAATGTCAATCTAAATCCAACTTGTATATTGTAAAACATGTGATAATGTTGCTGACATTTTCACTAAGCCTCTTGGAAAAATTAAGTTTAAAATGTTTAGGGAGATGTTAGGCATATTTTTGAACCCCTTTTCCAATAAGGAGGATTGTTGAAAGATAATGGAGAATCCTTAATTAGAGTAAGTTGGTTCACTAAACCTTAGGATAGGAATTAGTTTCTATTTCTTAGGGTATGGTTATAACTTCCCTATATCCATGTATGCTATACAATGCTTGAGTTGTATTGAGAATGTAGAGCGTTCTGCAGAGCTAGACTCTCCTGGTTCAGACTCTCTTTTGTAGAGCTAACCAGTGGGTTTTTTATTTATTAATTCAGCATTGCATTTTATCATCACCAACAAAAACAGGGACAAGGCATGAAACCGTAAGTCTCATCACAACTACTCGAGGAAAAATGTCATCGCAAGCCAGTTTGCAAAGTGGTCTTCACTAGAAATCCTAGAGGAGCCATCTCCTGAACTCCATCGCATACGAAGTATGCTCCTCGAAAAATTCTCGTTATGGATATCTAGAGAAGAACTAGCATGCGCCATCGTTTAACCACCTTCACGTTAAGAGCATGTCTCACTGCACCATCAACCTTCACATTTTTTTTCATCTCACTCCTCCCCTTACAAGAGATATAAGGTGAAATAATAATACGAAGGGGAGTTATCAAGAATTCGTTGCAATTTCAACCAATTCTGGGTTAAAATAGTTAAACTAATATTAAGTTAAAATTGTTTTACCATGAGTAAATACATAAGTTAAAAAATTTTGAATTGTCAAAATTGACTGAGAAAGTGTAAAAAAAAATTCTTAAAATACAAATTACATTCTAAAATGCATAATCAATTTAAAAAGTGTGAATAATGTAAAATTAAATTTAAAAAATGCACAATTATTATGAGGATGTGAATTCGAAATATCATACTAGTAATTGTTTTGAAGACATATATTCTACAAACAAAACACACTCATTCACTACATAGTATAATATACATAATTAACTTTCCTAACTATATAAAATATGAAATATTTCAATAACCATAAAAATTTCAATAGATCTTTATGAATGCATAATATAAATGTGTATAATGATGGGAAATATTTCAATAACCATAAAAATTTCAATAGATATTTATGAATGCATAATATAAATGCGTATAATGATGGGAAATATTTCAATAACCATAAAAATTTCAATACATTTTTATGAATGCATAATAAAAATCCATAGAATGATGGGAGAAATCCCCAATGACATTTAATTGTCATATTTTAAGCTTTTACAATTGGTTTCAAATCAGCAATACCAAGGACAACCATAATTACTCAAACAAGTACTTCTCATTTACCATGTAAGAAACATGGGAAGTTGGTTATAATTCAATATTAATATGTTAATATAAATTTGAAAAGATAATTAATATGGGATGAGTTTATTAAAAGATAAAGTATACTGTAATAATTTTTTTTTTAAAGTATAATAATGTTAACTTTTAAATTGTAAATTATACATAAAAGAAATTAAATACTTTATATGTTTTTCTTTTTTCATTGGTTTTTTTTAAAGTATAATAATGTTAACTTTTAAATTGTAAATTATAAATAAAAGAAATTAAATAGTTTATATGTTTTTCTTTCTTAATTGTTTATTGATAAATTTTCTTTAAATAATCCTTTACCAAATTTATATTTTTAAATTAATAAAATTATTATTTTTACAATTTTTTTTATTATTTTGAAAACTTTCACAAATTGTGTGTAAAATTTTTATAATATTTGAAAATATGAAAGTCACTTAAATTTCAATTTAAGGCTGTCTTTTTTAATATAAGTTAGAGTAATGACATATTTTTGTAATTTTTTAGTAGAATTTGATGTTATTTAAATTCAAGTTTATTGATAAATAAATCAGATTGAATTTTTAAAATGTCAAAATTTAATTGAGAAAGTGTAAAACACAAATTTTAAATTACAAATTACATTATTAAAATACATAATTAATTTTTAAAAGTGTGAATATAATGTAAAATTAAATTTTGAAAATACACAATCATTATGAAAATGTAAATTTGAAATATTATACGAGTAATTGTTTTACTAGTACTTATTTTTAAAATATAGATTCTATACCCACAACACACTCATTCACCACATATTAATAATAACAAATAAATATTATATCTAACTAACTTACCTAACTATATAAAATATCAAATATTTCAATAATCATAAAAATTTCAATACATTTATATGAATGTATAATACAAATCTATTTAATAATGATAAAAATCATCAATCAAATATAATTGTCATATTTTAAGATTTTACAATAGATTTCAAAACATTTATAACTTTAAACAATGCCTAGAATGACTATACTTAATGAGTCATTCTTAATTTAACAAGAAATTGTCATTTACCATCTAAGAAACATGAGGAGTTCGTTAAAATTCAATATTAATATAAATTTGAAATGAAATGAGTTATAATCAATATGGGATGAATTTATTAAAAGATAAAAGTATATTTTAATAAGAAAAATTAATTAATTTTTTTGGAAGTATAATAAGCGTTAACTTTTAAAGTGTAAATTATACGTAAAAGAAGTTAAATAGCTTATATGTTTAGTTTCCGTGATTGGTTACTAATAAAATTTCTTTACATAATATTTACCAAAATTATATTTTTAAATTAATAAAATTATTATTTTTACAATCTCTTTTTATCATTTGAAATATTAGATAAATTTAATTTATAATATATATGTATGTTAGTTTTTTAAATATTTGAAAATTTGAAAGTGAAATTAAGGTTTTGCTTTTTTTAATATAAGCAAGTGGGGTGAGATATTTTTGACAAATTTAGTAGAATTTGATGTTATTTAAATTTAAGTTTATTAGTAGTTAAATTAAATTGAGAATTTTTGAAATGTCAAAATTTAATTGGGAAAAGTGTAAAACAAATTTCCAAAAATAAAAATTACATTTCCAAAATGCATAATTAATTAAAAAAATGTAAATATAATGCAAATTAAATTTTGAAAATAGACAATCATTATGAAAATGTGAATTTCAAATATCATATTAGTAATATTTTTAAGATATATATTCTAAAAAAAACACATTCATTTACCACATAATAATAATAATAACAAATAGAAAATATTCACAACTAACTTATCTAACTATATCAAATATCGAATATTTCAATAACCATAAAAAGTTCAATACATTTTTATGAATGCATATTGTCATATTATAAACTTTTACAATGAGTTTCAAATAATCAGTATCTTTAAGCAATGTGAAGGATAGTCATAATTAGTCTAACAAGTACTTATCATGTAGCATGTAAGAGACATATGAAGTTGGTTATAATTAAATAATATAAATTTGAAAGGAAAATGGGTTATAATTTAATATAAGGATGAATTTATTAAAAGATAAAATACACTTTAATAGAAAAAATTTATTTTTTATTTTTATAAGTATAATAATGTTAAATTATAAATTATAAATTACATTAAAAAAAAGTTAAATAGTTTATATATTTTGTTTTTTTTATGGATTAATAATATAATTTTTTAGAAAATATTTACCAAAATTATATTTTTAATTAAAAAAAATTATTATTTTTGCACTCTCTTTTTTTTATATATATATATATATATATATATATATATATATATATATATATATATATATATATATATAATAATATTTGAAAGTATGAAAGTGACTTAATTTTTAATTTAGGGTTTTGTCTTTTTTAGTATAAGTTAGAGGAGTGACATTTTCGTGATTTTTTTTAGTAGAATTTGATGTTATTTAAATTTAAGTTTATTAGTAGATAAATTAAATTGAGAATTTTTAAAGTGACAAAATTTAATTGGGAAAGTGTAAAAAAAAATTCTTAAAGTACAAATTACATTTTAAAAATGGACAATTAATTTAAAAAGTGTGAATATAATACAAAATTAAATTTTGAAAATCCACAACTATTATGAAAATATGAATTTCAAGTATCATATTAGTAATTTTTTTAAAGATATATATATTCTACAAACAAAGCACACTCATTCATCACATATTAATAATAACATATAGAGACTATGCCTAACCAACTTACCTAACTATATAAAATATCAAATATTTTAATAACAATAAAAAATTCAATACATTTTTATGAATGCATAATATACACCCTTTTAATGATGGTAGAAATCATTGAAATTACTTTAATTGTCATGTTTTAAGCTTTTACAATGGGTTCTTAATCATCTATACCTTTAATCAATGCCAAAGATAGCCACAATTAGTTTAACAAGTACTTTTCATGCATCATGTAAGAAACTTGGGAGGCTTGATATGCCAATTGTATGGAGAACTTAACATCAATACTATATTACTACAATTGGTATCATAATCTAAATCAATTGTTGAACTTTAGGATTGTCTTAAACTAGGGAGAGATCATCTCTAACAATCTCATTGTCCCATTACAAAGAGTTATTGTATTCTTACCTAAGCCTAATAACATACTAATTTTTCATGTTGCTATATTTCGTGGTTGTATATGTGCTTCTTGTAATTTCCCAAATTGCAGACATAAATGGACCCCAGAGTTACCTCCTTACACCTTCATTTACTTGCATTTATTTATTAAATAATCTCCCACATAGAGTTTTCTTATTACATAAGTTAAGCTATAAAATCATTAGATCCTATTGGAGGTTTTATGTGTAGGAAAAATTTATGCTTGTAATACACATGTACAATCATGAGACTAACATATGGTCAGGGTAGTGTTGTCCCTACATGAAGATACCTATAAAAGGATGTAAAGAGAAATCATTGAAGAGGAGGAGAGACATATAAAAGGCTGTAAAGAGAGATAATTGAAGAGGAGTATGTGGAAGATTTTGTAAGGGAGAGAAGATGAGTCTAAAATATTTTTGATGTCTTTGTAAATATTTTGAGATTTGTTATGGAGGATGCATTGGAGATTTTTTTTATATAAACTTCATGTTTCTCTAATAAATTAATGAAATATTTGTCCAAATTTATACTCTATAAGTATTCAATATAATAGTATATATAGTATTTAAGTGTTTAATTAATATTTAATGGATCTTTAATGAATCTTTGTATGTCAATCATGTTTCTCTAATAAATTAATGAAATATTTTTCCAAATTTAGACTCTATAAGTATTCAATATAATAATGAATATGTTATTTAAGTGTTTAATTAATATTTAATGGATCTTTAATATTTGGTTAAAATATGACTATCTTGAATCATGTTACCAATTCATCTTTTGTACAAGATCCTGGTCTAAAAAATTTTCAATTCATGTAAATGTCTCAAGTGAGACCTGAAAGTGTTGATGCTTATAGTGTTTTTTTGGCTAAAGAACTCAAACCCTTGGTGTGATTTCTGGAGCCAACATATCCTAAGCATTTGGCTCATAATAGGTCTTTTCAATAAATTAATTTGGAAATGAAGAGTTAGTATTTCATGTATAAATTCACTATATATTTATAGAAAAGTCATGGGAGGTTGAGGGTTTCAAAACTTTAACCCTAATTCTAGCTATAAAAAACATAGTAAAAATAAGGAAAAGCTTAAATTTTTCACTAATTGCCAAGTTTTATTCCATATTACTAGGAGTGACAAGGAGATCCTAATAAAGAAGATAGAACAAATCCTATTTTTAAGGATTTTAAAAGACTATAATTTATAATGTTAATTATAATAATTATGATCAATTATAGTGGATCATAATCTAAGTTTAGTAAGTTGACCTAGGTTTATTAGATCAATGTGATCAACCATGGACAACCATGGTCAAATATAGATAACGATAGTGAAATATAGGCATTCATAATCTATCATAGTCAACTATAATTAGATGTAGACAACCATGGCCATCCATAGTCAATTATATGTCAATCATAACTAGCACAAACACATTAGTGAATATGGTTCATATATATATATATATATATATATATATATATATATATATATATATGTGTGTGTGTGTGTGTGTGTGTGTAATAATAATGTACCTGTATTTAGGATTATGACACTAATATTAAGTATAGGGTTTAATATTAAAGTTTTTAATATCTTAGGTTTATAATAGAGAGTTAAATATTAGGGTTTATAATATAGGGTTTTTAATATTGCGTTTAATATTAGAGTTTATAATATTGTGTTTATAATATAGTGTTTTTAATATTAGAATTTAAAATATTGGGTTTAATATTAAGGTTTATAATTTTAGGATTTATAATATTAGATTTTATGATTTATGATATTAGTGTTTATAATATTATTGTTTAATATTAGGTTTTAGAATATAAACGTTAAAATATTTGGTTTTAATATTAAGGTTTTGTTGATGCTTCCAGATAACGCCAATATACAGGGGATCTCCATGATATGAGGTCCCCATTAGACCTAAAACTGTTCATGTAGGAGTCCCATCCGAAATACAAACCGACTATCGTTTACTTAAAGATATGTCTTGGATTTAGCTATCAGCATGAGAGAGAAGTTTGTATGTGTCTTTGAATGAGCAAGAAAGTGCGCCTTATGACTGTTTAATTGATGATGTATCAAGGTCCTTCCATTGTAAATGGGAGAGAAAGTGAGCCTCTAAGAGAGAAGTAATAGTGGTACCTTAATGGAGACACGCATGAATGAGAAAGGTTCGTCTAACATCAAGCGAAATAGTTCACATAGATGTGACGATCATTATAAACATTAGAACACAATTTCAATAAGTTAAGCACTGAAGTCATTGAAATACTTCAATTACTCTAGTACATGTGAAAGAAAACATGAATCATGAACATCCTTGGAAAGAATAGTCTTACAAACATCTACAATCCATGTGTGAAAATGTGTTGGCCTAGAAGGCTTCGATATTAACCAAAAGTCCCAAGATACATAAATACAATGGACATCACTAGCTTTAATAGTGGAGCGTTAGAGACACTACTTGCTCCCCAAAAGTACTAACATTCTCTCTCTAATGACTTATGGGAGAAGACAAGGTTAAAATTCCTTTACATGAGAAATGAGGATCCTTTTATAACTTGAGGTGTGACCTTTCACATCTCCACGACTCTTGACTTTCCAACTCCTAATGTCCTTTAGACTTCTACAACCTTTGGACTTCCAAATGACTTTTGGAATTACATATGAATTTTGGTATTACATTAATTTTGGACTTGGCATGACTCTTTTTTCCATACATGACTCTTGGACTTCCAATTATTTGTCTTTACAATGATTACAACATTACATCATGACTTCCGCATCATCATATGATGAAGGCACGACATGCCACTACCTTTGATGACTATGACTAATAATGACTAATGACATGGACTTTCTTGAGTGGTGACACAGTCGCCACTTGTGTCTTCTTTCTTCATGTATATTCTGATCATTGATATCTTCACCCTCCACAGGGTCTTTTATATTGGATTCTTTAGGGTGCTTTGACCATCAAGATTTCAATGTGTTCAATGCTTCCCTTATTTGTCTTCTTTGCCTGATCTTCCTCATGTGTGATTTCCATGTTGTTCCTCATATACCTGTAGCTGCAATCACTAATGATAAGTAAACATTAGCCTGAAAATATCCTAATCTAACATGTTTTATGCAGATTTTATGTTAATGTATTTTCAGTGCGCTTTGGAAAGAGTAAGGAGGCTTTTGGGCGCACTCCGAAAGGTTGAAGGCCTGAAGGGGGGAGGCTTTAGGACTTAGACATGATCTCATGTATTCAAGAGGAAGAGATAATCAACACAGGGTGCATGACACAATTCTGGATGACGAAGGGGGAGGCTTTGGGCTTCCCAAGTGCACTATGCACTCAAGGGAGAGAGGGAGGGCGTAGGGCCCACTCTTGCATTGGAATTATGGTGTTCATGGTCGCAGATAGCCGATGTTGGCATTCATTTGATTGCAACTAGCTCATGCTGACATTAATGTCGACCTTATGTAGTTTAGTCGATGTTTGGATGTCTTTCCTTGTGGCATGGTTGAATTGAAATTGAGATGGTTATGTTGGCATTGATATCAAACTTTATTTATTGCAACAAATATTCATAATACATTATGATATTAGTTCAATGATATGATTTATGTAATTCTAGGCTAGATCAATTGGGTCGATGTTGAAATTGGAACTCTAATAGCTAACTCCCTTGAATTTCCTTATATGTAATGTACAAAATTTAATAATTGACTTACAACGATATTTTTTCCATTGAGATATGAAAAATATATAGGATATTATTCCCAATAGTTACACATTTCTCATATAATTAATACACTATTTATCCTAATAACATACTTACATTTAATTAAAATATTGTTTGCATTGATCATCATAATTATTTCCTAATATAGTAAATCTCTAAAAACAAAACACTTTTCATAGAACATCTATCTCATGTGGTTCTGTCTTAGTTGTTAATTAGAGATCACACATTTTGTTGTCATTTGAAGTCTATTCAAACAACAGGGAAATCGATGATCATTGATACCACTAGAAACACACAATTGTAGAAGAAAATCAATGGGATTTAGGCTGAGATCACAATCTTGATTGTGGACCAAATCTAGAAGCTAATCAATAAGATTTAGGCCAGGATCACAATCTTTGCTATAGACCCATCATCAGAGAATAGGGATACCACTCATTAGTAATATTCATACGGGAGGTTAGTTAATCTAGGGTTAAGGGTTATGTTCAACTAATCTCTACAAAATCTGCAAAATACTTACCAAAAGAATTTAGTGTTGTTGTAACAATTATGAGAACCAAAACATAGATATTTACAACATTATAAAGCTAGAAATGGTGGAAAATCCATTATTAAACAAATATACAACCCGAAGTTCAATTGAATACCACCAATCCTATGTTATTTGATTTGAAGTGTTCCAAATAGTCACAAAAAGTTTATGCACACCAGTGTACATACTCACATTTTGTGGGATAGCTTACACTAGGACCACTAAGTTTGGCTAAATGCTAGATTTTGTTAAATATTGAAAATGTTTTAAGACCTTGAAGGCTTCGTGCATCAGAGAGAGTGTTAATATCCTCCTCTAGTGGCAATAAATGTGTAAATGAGGGTGAGTGCATTACTAATGGACTTGCACACATTATTCACGCAAACCATGACCATTCTTCATAGTTCTTGCTTTCTAATTACAATCTTAACTCTCATCACATCATTATAATCTTAACCCTCACCACATCTTCTCCAATGTTCCTATACAAAGTCACTGGTTTCGAAGAGCTAAAATATTCCATTTCCTTGCTTGCTTGATCTCCCTGTAGTCAATCTGAAATCAGAAATAGAACAACAATGCCACACCAACGAAATGAAATGAACAATAACAACCATAATATTAAATAAAATATACTAAAATATGTCTTAACCCTTAAGAGTAAGGTCTTAGGTATATATGATCCATTGATTTGGTTATTAGATGAAGAATATTTGTTAAAGTGAAATCTTTACCATCTATTTATTATAAAATTAAAAATAAATCTACAAATTGTGTTTCAAAATAGATACGCCCATATATAATAAACCCTTCTCAACTGTAATTTAAATATATTTAATCATAATCAATTGATTCTTCCCACATTAATAAAATATAAACACAATTTTATGAAACACATAGGTCTAAATTAACACCTATTTAGCCATAATTTTAGACAAGGTACTTGCTCTTCGCTAAAATATGGAACCCAAGTTTAAGGTTGCCGCCAATATTCATTCCTATGTAATTTTATTTGTGTACATTTGTGTAAGCATGACGAGAAGATTTTATTCAAATGACTTGAAATAGAAAAGAAAAGTTTTATAAACGTCCATGAGAAGATATATGCTACGGTCATAATTTAACACAAACTTTCTCATGTGGCCAACCTGAGATTTGACGAATCTATGTCTCCCAGCTAATATGGATCTACATATCTGTGCCTGCCTACGTGGATATATGTAAAAGTTGGCATTCTTTAGGCATATATATATATATATATATATATATATATATATATATATATATATATATATATATATATATATATATATATATATCGGTTGATTAATAGGGTCATAACAGGATTTTTCTAAGTCAGTCGCTAGGTGTGTTAACATGCCTCCCTCTTGGATCACATAGGTCATTTATCGCAAGTTGTTCTGCTGTGACGTGACGTCATCATCTGAGTCTGTCCCATTGATAACGCGGAAGTATATGAGCGAAGTGATGTGGACAAGAATGATGATAGATTCTTGGATTATCAGTCCCTCCTGACCCACTCCATTCTCTTCCAGGGTCACCGAAACCAAAAATAAGATATTAAAAGGTCAAGAATGTTGCACTAGCCTAGTCTCATTGGGAATTGATGATGTCGACTAATCTTTATTCTAGGATATATATGGAATTAACGGCACAAACAAGAGAGGGTAATGCTAAGAGTTTAGAAATTTATTAATACTTGTAAATTTTGATGTAATGAATTTTAATAATAACTGAAATAATTGTATAATGAAAATCATTGTAACATCCCTAAAATAACCACGTAACTAATAAATAAATATTAAGTTACTGTCTTTTAACTATTTTTTAAAGAATCGGTTAAGAAAGAATTCTTGAATCGGGTGCAATCATACCAGCTGATACCACGGAGCTGTCAGTTACCAGACGAAGAGTAGGTTGTTATTGTTTGTTGAGGAGAATGGGTTGTATAAGCATATGGCCCTATATTTTTATATGTCACGTACTGTGTCTATACCTTTGAACAAACATTGTGAAGAAATGTTTGATTATTTTCCTGGCTAAACGAATGGTACTCGATGGTGCTAAGATGGTCTTTCTTCTTAAACCACAAGTAGACGGAGGTGTTGTTGGAAAGTAAGATGGTATTTGTGATTGAAAAATCCACTGTACAGAGGCTGGTGGTGGTGAATTAGCTGAAGAGCAGTTTCTGTTGCAACCTGGTGTTGTGCTTCTTGTTGTTGATGGTATTTCAAAGATAAAAGAGTCGGAGCATAATGTTGCTGCACTTAAAATTAGGAAATAATCAAGAGTTCATTGGAAGAAAATGATTGTTGTGAACAGATTGAGGCTATTGAAAAGTGCCTGCAAAAGTGCCTGCAACAATGCATCGGATCATACATACTGCTGCTAGGATTTGTGAGGCGTATGCAACTGCAAATTATTGTGGCTCTAAAGACTAATGCGCATCCATGAAGGAAGGAAACACATCTCAAATCCAGGTTGAACAATGATTTTCAAGAGATAAGTATTAATAAATTTCTTTTCTTTAAAACAATAGTTATTACATTTATGGGTTGAACCATGAGTTTCAAGAGATAAGTATTAATATCTTTCTTTTCTTGAAAGCAATAGTTATTGCATTTATGGAAAATACACTGCGTACAAAGTAAATAACTGTTAAGTTAGAGTTTTTTTATAAAGGATATGTATTTTTCATGTACGTAAAACTTCTATTGTTGTGTTGAAGTTTTGTTGAAAGGAATTGGGAATTAGATTTCTTGAAAAAGAAACATGTGCGTGCTTGAAAATTTAACTAATATACATTTGATTTTTCTTGAGAGAAATGTATATATTTTGAAATAAATCTCGCATGTGAATCTTGCAACTAAAAGAGACAAATATAGAATAAAACGTGGTTTTACTTAATATGTAAGTTTGTGTATTTTCATACCAATAGTCCTTGTGCCATGATATGTAGGCATGCATAGGAATTTTATGTAAAAAGAGAGTATGTGGTTATTTAGCTAAAGTTTCTTGAAAATAATATAGATTAAAGAAGGTAATTCTTAAAGATATTTCATGGGTTGAGAGATAAGTTAATGAGTTTTCCTTGGAAAAGAAGTCATGAAAAACTATGTTAGTTTCTCATAATACTTTCTTGGAGAAAGTGTATGTTGAATCTTGTGTGAACACTTGCTACTTGGGAAGATATATTGTTTTTTTATATGTGTTGTTCTTCTTGGAAAAGAATAACCTCTTGAATATATTACATTGCTAAATGGATTATGTCAACTTCTTGATTTAGGTGTATTAAAGGTTAAGTTAACCTTGTTAGTGTTGCGTAGCTTTTATGCATAAAAGAGGCTATCTATGGTAAATTCTTGGAAGCCAAGCATGAGCAACTTGCATGTAGAATCATAGAGGAACAAGGTTCTTTGCATGGATAGAAGATCTATTGAGTATGTGATTATGTTATGCTAACATAACTATTATGTTATATGTCCTCGAAGAGGAATCATGAGTTTTCCTACTAGATTATGTTAAAGTACTATGTTGGGAAATTAAGTTTAGAATCTTTATGCATTGTATGCATAGGAACAACAGTCAATGTGTTAGCTTTATTATATTTGCATGCTCCAAATGCAAAAGCTGAAGTGGTGCTTCTTTTGTTAAAGTTTAGTAAAGCAAATGCACTTTGTGTCATTTTCCATTAAAGGAATTCCTGAACAGATATAGTGGTTTGTCTTGTACAATGTGTGTGTGTGTGAAAAATGTCACAATAATGTGGGAGTTATTTGACATGAATTGATAATTACTTACTCACGCTAATGTAGAGATGTTAGAAGAAAGCATGTTGTGACATTGTATTCACATCTCATATATGCACATGAATAGGTGTTAAAGGATCACTCAAAGATTGATTATTTATTGAGTAAGGCTTTATCTAATCATGCTATGAAATCTTGTAGATTACATCAATGACAGGGAATGATGGTGACATATACAAAGGATATATTATGCTTAACCTGGTGGCAGGTAAATGATTATGGTTCATGTAGATGAGTGCGAACTACCGGATGATCCAGTGTACGATGGACCATTGCAGGTACATCCATGCCATCAAGATATGAAGATATGAAGACCAGAGGGTAAATGATATCATATTTATTGTAATGGTTTTAAGCTAGATACTTATATTTCCTTGTAAGATTTATAAACGATGGTTAAGGGATGGTCTCCCTTATAAGTCATTGAGTGAGGGCTGATCACCCTCACGAGCGTTTAATAATAAAATTAAATGTTGTTGGTTTTCACCCTACGAGGTTTCAGGGTATATTGGTGTTCAATGATGTGATTGATTATTGTGTCCAGATGATGATATTGATTTCCTTTCTTGTTGTGATATTTATAATGTCAAGTATGTGATGACTACATGAGTAATGAAATGAATGGAAGGTTACATCATACAGTATTATGTTAACATACTGTAATGGAGGTTGTTAATGGTTAAGGAGCTTACTATTCTTAATCTAAAGTTACACTATGAAATGGTAAACATTCTATGTAATGATGAGTAAGGAATATTTAATAGTGAATGGATAGTTACCCATGAGTAACTTGTATACAGAATTTTTTAACTCCTTACATTTCCATGTGAAGTTATCCGTGTATGTTACAATCATAGTTTGCAAAGCAGTTTAATTGGGTAGTGTTGATGATTTGTATATCTCAAATATTTTTTTGAGTGTTTGGAATTTGACTTTGTTTAAGGGTGTTTGGGTGAGAGATTTTTTTTTGGTGATTTCTTGAGTTGAGAGACTTATTCTAGTACTGCCTAGTATAAAGACGATGTGTAATTCCATGTGCTTAACATATAGTTGAAATGTCTCTTTTAATATAAAAATAAAATACTTTTTTATTGAACTTAGAGGCTCATTCTACAACTCACGAGGGTGATATTCCATTCCATTTGTGCTCAACATCATGTAGTTAACATAATAAAAATAAAAAAAATCTTTAGATTAAAAATATAAATAATGTCTCCTATAATCAAAATAAAAAACAAATATACATATTTAGTTAGTTTTACTTGAAAGTATTATAAAACTTAATCCACTCAAACTATAGTTGCTTTATTTTTGTTTGTATTACAACCCAAAATAATGAAGATATAGTAAAAATATTTAATTCTCACTCTAAATTTTTACATAAAATTTTAAAATTCTTTTAAAATAATTAAAACAAAAACAAATAAAGTTGATATTATTTATATTTTCATATCTATATTCCTTCTAAAAATAATAAAGAAACATTTTAATTTTTAAAATAACATTAATATTTGACATTTTCATTATCATCATATAAAATTAAGTAATATTGAAATGTATTTAAAAATATATTAATAGAAAAAATTATTTAATGTGGATAAAGTAATCCATAAATAAAATATCTCAATACTCGTTAACTAAATAATAATAATAATAATAAAAATAATAAAATATCTATAAAGTAAGTGAAAATTTCAATTCTTTTAAATTTTTATTGTTATAGCATTTCAAGTAGTATTATTTTACATTTTGATCTTTTTATTGAGGATTAATTTGATTTTTTTGTTAAAATTGTATGTTTAAACTATTTTATTCTATATATTCAAGAGATTTACAAAAAGTTGAATCTATTTATGCATTTAAAAAATGATATATATATATATATATATATATATATATATATATATATATATATATATATATATATATATATATATATTATGTCCAATTTTTGAAAATGTAATTTTTAAAATTTTTACAATGTATACAAAATTTGCACCACAAAAATTGTAATTCCTTTGGATTTTTGCTAATTCTAGCATTAAAATGGATCTTTTCTACCTTTATTCAATTATTCTTGGTGTATATGTCCAAAATTTTTATCTTTATATCTATTTCAGATTTTATAAATAAATTAAAATTCAATGAAAAATATCCATAAAATTTCAAAGTATTTTTAAAATCTAAATTCAAATTAAATTCAACAAAATTATAATGGAAAACAAAGTACTTTATTACACTAGTAAGTAATCTCACAAGCTTTACAAATATTGTAAAATTCAATAAATAATATCCATAAAATTTCAAAAAAAAATTAAAATCTAAATTCAAATTAAACCCCAATTATAATGGAAAATAAGTTACTTTTTTACACCACTAGGTAAGCTCACAAGCTTTATAAATCTTGTAAAATTCAATAAATAATATCCATAAAATTTCAAAATATTTCTAAAATATAAATTCAAATTAAATCGGGCAGAATTATAATGGAAAATAAGGTACTTTATTACACCATTAGGTATGTCAGTATGCACAAAGCCTTAGCCTTCTTCACTATGGGGTTTATATGGATGTTGACACATTCTTTGTTATGTTTGTAAACTCCACAATCACAATTAAATTTTGCTATTTGAGATTCAAATAAATAATCATTAAAGGGAAATTTAAAAAATATAATTCTTACTTGTCTTAAGTAAAAGAGTTTGTTCTTATTGTTTAAAAAGCATTTTCTCAATTAATTAATTATATATTGTAATTATATGTGATGCTTAATAAAGGGAAATTTAAAAAATATAATTCTTACCTGTCTTAAGTAAAAGAGTTTGTTCTTATTGTTTAAAAAGCATTTTCTCAATTAATTAATTATATATTGTAAATATATGTGATGCTTAATAAAGAAGAAATTTTTGGTGTGCAAATTGGTTTTCCAAATTAATTAATTTAAAATTTTTATATATAAAACAACAAAATATGAATTAAAATAAACTTCAACTAAAACAAAATACATTATTCTTTGTATTTCTTATCAAATTAAATTTTAATTATATTATTTTTATTTAATCATTTTTAATATTAAAAATAGTTAACTATATGAAACCGTTGTCATCTTTTATTATTAAATCAAATTTTAATTATATTTTTTTTATTTAATCATTTTTAATAATAAAATTTCTTAACTATGTAAAATAGTTGTCATATTACATTACATTATTCTATATGATACTAAATTTTATATAGGATAATAAATCTTAAAAAATAAATAAATCATGTATCAAATTTTTTGGTGAAAATCACAATAGAGAAATTTGTGTGACCCAACTTAAATAGATAAAGAAGCTCCAACTAACGGCTAGTTTGACCATAAAAATATAAAAAAATAAAAATAACAAAATAAAATTAAAAATAAAACTATAAACTAAATAAAATAAAATATAATAAAATATAAAAAACTATAAAACAAAAATAAAAATTAACTCTAACAGCTAGTTTGACCAAAAAATAAATAAATAAAAATAACTCAATAAAAATAAACACTAAAATTAAAAATTAAAAATTAAGAATAAATTATAAAAATAAAAATCAATAAATAAATAGATATAAAAATAAACAAAAATAAATAAATAATATATATATATATATATATATATATATATATATATATATATATATATATATATATATATAATTAAATAAATAAAAAATAAAATAAAATAAAATAAAATAAATATACATTACTTGAACACAATTCAATATTAATTTGAAACACAATTAATTCCTTTATTTTTATTTTTTATTTTATATATATATATATATATATTAATAAAAATTAGATTAAAAATAAATAATAAACATAACTATGCTAAATAAATAATAATTAATTACATAAAAAAGAAACACAAAAAGGACAAAAGTAAAAAAGGATGAGAGGGGAGAAAACGACGAACCTCTGACCAACAGACGGGCCAAAAACTCAAAAAGCTAAGAATGAAGGGCAGGGATCTAGCATTTGCTCACACTCCACCCATCATCTCTGTTAAGGTTAACAGGCCTCTTTTCAATCTCAAGGGCCTCCCTAAACATTCGGTGGTGAAAATGGTCCACCTTCGCAATGACCTCAACATCTTCAATGAAAATGTGATGCTTTGTCTTTTCAGCATGCTCTGCTAAGGCAGAGGAGCGAGATCTATTATGCTTTAGGTCAGCGGCATGTTCATGAATTCTTTGACTGATAGATCAACTAGTTTCACCAATATAAGGGATCCCACAGGAGCACGGAATTAAGTAAATAGCCTTACCCTCCTTAGAGAAAATTGGGTCCTTAACTTATCTGAGCGAATTCTGAATCGTGCGGAGGGGCGGAGGTGAACACCAGCAGACCTGTCATAATTATTTTTATTGATTTATTTTTATTTATTTATTTATTTTTGGTCAAACTAGCAGTTAGTGTTAATTTTTATTTATTTTTATTTTTGTTTTTTAGTTTTTTATATTTTATTTTATTTTATTTAGTTTATAGTTTTATTTTGTTATTTTTATTTTTTATATTTTTATGGTCAAACTAGCTGTTAAGTTGGAGCTTCTTTATCTATTTAAGCTCGGTATAGATACCACACTCCTGGTTCGAAACGCGTCGACACAAATTTTTCACGGAAAGATTTGATACATAATTTATGGATCACAGAAGTCAAATCCCTAATAAATAAATCCTTTATACTGGAAATAAATTTAAAATAATATATTTATATTTGTTATCAAAATTTATAAATATAATTAAATTAAAAAAAAAAAATCTCCTAATAACAAACACATTATTAAAAATTGTTTTTAGAGGTTTTTGGCATATATTTTTTTTGTTCAATTTGTCCAAAATTAAGGATTTTTTGCAAAGACAAATTTGAATTATAAACACTCCACAATCAGAGTATCTTCTAGATTCTTCACATGCTAAATCTATATTTATAATCAAAACCTATTTTAAATAACAAAATTTAAGATTTGAAAAAAAAATAAAAATAAACAACCACACTCAAAATAAACAAAACAAAACAAAAAATCGACCCCAAATTTCAACCAAAACTCCAAAATATAACAGGTTGAGACAATACCATTATTAATTTATATAAATATAAATTAAAAATATTATTATTTTATTTTACAAATAAACATAAGCATTAAATTTTGTCTAAATCAAATTCAATATACATGAACGGACACGGCTGTGCTGCCTTTTATCTTTACGACTTTCCTATCGAGTAAAAGATTCGTTTGGCGGTGGGCGGGTTAGTTGGTTAACGATCGACAGATTTAATAGTTAGCCAGTAACAATAAAATCTGGATGGCTGACATTGCAAATTGATCAGTTAATGAGTTGATCTTTATATATATATATATATATATATGCAAAATAATTTATAGATAATTTATGATTTAAAAAAGTTTCAGATGTCTATAAAAAGATACCAGTACAAGGTCCCATTTATAACAATTGCAAAAATTGACCTCAAGTAAAAAGAAAATATAGGCTGGACTATGTATTAAAATTGAAATTGTTTTTTGGGTAACAGTTAACTGTTAGTTTTCATTAGATATAAGGAAATAGGTGTCAGCATAAGCTTGTTTTTTACAGGCAGAGACCACCACCAGTATTCTTAGGTAGGATGGTTTTTCTTTAATAACAATGCATTTGCCTTCAAAAATAATAATTAGTAATAATTATCCCAAATGTTAATTCCAGGAATCCACGTTGACATCAGAAAGCGCGTGGGAATACGTCGCCCCGGCTGCTGCAGTCATCTTACGCCGCCTCATCTAAAATTCCAAAAATGAATGAATCTTTCACTTATCTCCAATTGACGACCTGCTTTGGACGATTACGATAACCGTACCATCATCATTTTCTAAGAATTCTTTTCAATTACAGTTTTGTTGTTTCTTTTATTAAGAATTCTTTTCAATTACAGTTTTGTTGTTATTTTTATTTTGTAAAAAAAAAAAAAAATCAAATTTTGAATTTTGTTATTTAAAATGTAGATTCAAAATTTTGAAAAATTATAAGTAAATTTACAATTTATAGTTGTAATTTCAATATATTTGTATCAAATTTTTCATTAAAAAAATAAAATTCACACACAATCATATTTTATTTATTAAACTTTTTCACATACAAATTCACAAGTGAGGGGAGTTACGGCTCTTGGCTCTTTTGTCCTCATACATCTCCCATTGACCCAACTAGGGAATATAAACAACACAGTTACTCAATATGAAATTACGCAAACTCTAATTTGACTTGCTTTTCTCTAGCTAACTACTCTATGCAAACTCACATTCAATTTCTAATACTCAGTCAACTTGAATAAAAAAAACACCAAAAAATTCTAAAAAAAATCTTCCAAAATATATATTAATATGCAAATGATACATTATATTAGGGGTTGTCTGGAGAGCACAAATTCCCCATATTTTCAAATCTTACCAAAATTTTCATTGTTTTCTGAACTTTTTGTAGGTATTTTTTTTATTATATTATATATAATTGGCATATTAACTCTGTGTGCCCAAACCATCTGTTTTGATAGAATAGGGCTTTTCAACCTATCCGTTTTGATAAACTAAGGATTTTCAAATTCTGTTATTCAATATACATTCAATTTTTTTAGATTGTAGCATTTATGCTCTAGACTTAGGAACAAGACTCCCACGACGCGGGACCGAATCACGTCTCAGGTATTGCCAAAAGAAACAAAAGAATTTGTCAACGTATTAGCAGAAAAGTTACCAGCCTTGCAGGTGCCATGCAGTTTCGCTGAATGGGATATTTCATGTCAAATTAATAATCAGGGGGCGCAAATGGTGGGTCAAGATTTGGGATTGTGCACAACAGCTGGAGATACCTTCAAAATACAGTGCGCATATCACATTGAGATGCGGATAGGGATAGGCATACATACAACATATTAATCATAATCACGCTCTTGCACACATGGTTACTAAATATTGAAAGCCGCTTAAATCTGTCGCGAAAGTGGAAAAGCGAAGAGAAAGAATGTACACACAGGGGCCGATGCTTTCATTTTCGGAGTGCTGCAGATCTGCAGGGGCATTGGAGGGAAAGAATATACGATCAAGAAAATGGGAAAGCGATTCTTGTGACGGCGCCTGTGAAAATGCTGCAGAGCCTAAAGGGTCGGAGCCGGAGAGGATTTATAATCCTGGTGGTGCAGAGGAAGAAATGAAGGCATCGCCATGGCGTCGAGAACATATGTTTGAGAAAGCGGTGACTCCCAGCGATGTGGGCAAGCTCAACCGTCTGGTAATCCCAAAGCAGCAGGCGGAGAAATACTTTCCGCTGGATATAGAGGCGAATGAGAAAGGGCTGCTGCTCAGCTTTGAAGACAGCACGGGAAAGCCATGGCGATTTCGATACTCATACTGGAATAGCAGCCATAGCTATGTGCTCACAAAGGGGTGGAGTCGGTTCGTGAAGGATAAGAAACTGGACGCGGGAGACGTTGTGTCTTTTGACAGAGCAACCCACCTAGATGCAAATTTACAGCGCCTCTTCATCAATTACAGGCGGAAGACTTTTAGCGCCACAGCTCTGCCGTCAGGACTGCCGGTTTCTGTCAAATGCCCTCCTCAATTGCGTAGCCCCTTCCAATTCCCATCAGATGCAATTGGCGGCACCCATGTCCAGCAGCAACTTCTTTCTTCGCGTGCCTTAAATGGTGGCCCAAAGCGTTTGCCGCTCTTCTGGCCAGAAAGCAACAGAACCGGAGAATCCAGCCGCGGCGCCGGCGAAACGCGGGCTCTGCAGGCGAACGCTCAGCCTACGGATTTTTGTTTCATCACAACCGACGACAATCCAAGAAAGGGTATTATTCACGATTCAGCTTTCCCCGTCTCCATCCAGAGGTGGTCGAATAGTAGCGATTGTGGGCGTCCTGCGATGGACACGGAGATTTCAGTGAGAGCGCCTCCTGTAGTGGCAGCCATCCAGATGAATTCTTGTGGAATATCACGCAATGATCCATCACGGCCCCTCAAAAATAAAGTTCCGGAAGTTGCTGCTACGAGTTTCAACCACTGCACCTCTAAGAAAGTACTGAGACTTTTTGGTGTTGATTTGGAATGTGGGAAATTATATGAGAATTATGAAGAAGAGATTCTTATTATTCCGCCATCTGACCATCTCTTCCCACGAAATTCAAAACGCTATCATTTAGATGATGAGCAGAGAAGGCGGTAAACAAGTGAAATGGAATTTCAGAATGAAGGATTTTGTGTGTTGAATTTTGTTGAAGATTCATTGCATTGCATCGCATTGCTGCAGGATGAAGGACTGTAATTCGCAAATGATGTGGCACATGCAATGATACACACATAATATTAATCAATTTAAAGGACTAGGGGGTCCAAATTGGTTTTATTTTTATGATTTCTTGGTATTGGTTGGTTCATACTCGAATTTGTCTTTCAGCATTATATGCTGTATGCCCTAACAATTCAACTTAATGTGTCTCATTTGATTTGTTTTTGGGATATCTAATGTATCTTTCGCAGCTACTTGGATTTCTGCACTCGTCATCCTTTCCTAACTCAATGATTATGCGGAATATTTTGTGGTTTTTTAAATGTATTACTTTTTATTTTTAATTTGGCTTTATTAATAAAAAATATGATAAACACTTATTTTTTCACATGTTTGACTTTTTATTTTTTAATGTGGCTTGATAAACTAAAAATATGATAACATATGGTATATAGAGACCATATTTTTAACGTAGGAATTTTGCATTAAAATCTATTTCAAATAATAAATTTATTATTTTATAATCAAAAGGCAATTAACAATGTAGTCATGATGTTTAAACAAAATCATGGGTTGTGATCTTTGAAACCAATAAATGTTCAATTATTTATTTAGTTTATGAGTTTGTTAAATTTATACAAATTATTTTAATTATTATTTTGTAAATTTGATTTCTTTAAATTAATATTGTCTTAATAATTTTCTTAAACATAGTTTTACTAATTTTATTAATATTTATATATAAAAATTACTATCTAAAGTAATACATGGGTAGGTAGTCATTGTATTCTTTTAGGATATTTATTATGCATCAAATGTCTCACACCCTAAAATATCATGTTCTCCAACTCAAACTAACATATGAGTACCCTAAAATATCATGTTCTCCACCTCAAGCTAGCATATGAGTACACCTTTCACTTTTCTTCCTATTCAAGTGATTCATTTTTACTTAACTCCTTGTGTCATCCCACTTTAACATGTATGCCTAATAACAAGTATTACATCAAAGAAACCTCAAGCTAGTATATAAGTACACCTATCACACCTGTACTTATTCAAGTGGTTCATTCCATAACTTGAGACATGATATGTTATCGTGTTACACGAAATGCCTGAATAGTACTACAACAATGTCATTGGGGAATACATATTAGTCCGAATATTCTAGGTTGTTCATGCACTATTGCTGCTCTCCATAACACACTAAATTTTTCACAAACCTTGGCACCAATGACTTCAACCTTCATTCCCTTTTCCATGCATCTTTTTCCATAGTTTTTTAGTTGTTTTCTCACTAAGAATATTGAAGTAAACATTCACATTCTTTGGTAGGTACTCTTAGATTGTAGGTATGGTTTTTTTGTCCAACAATTTCCAAGTTTCATCCATCTTCAATGATGTTTTCATTGCTTCCGGATGTGGATGATTGTCTTGGTTGATGGGACATCAGTCCCTTGGCGATTCCCGATGGAGTTCACGTGGGGTGGCCATATGGCCCTCTGCAGCTCCATAATCACGACATTAACTTCGCCAGCTCGCATGACATTAACTCAATCTGCCTGGCTTTTTCACCACCCCGCTTCGCTCGTCTGGTTTGCGATGGCGTTTGTCTTGGGTAGCTCGGATTGCTCCTGTGTTGCTTGTAGCTCTCCGCCTCCTCTGTGGGGCGCCTGCCCTTCTGCTTGTGTTGAGTCGAGTGTTCGAACCCAGACAGGGTGACGCTACTCGCTCCTTGGCTGTTTGGAGATGCTGTCGGGCCATCACTTCACCTAGAGTGCCTTCTGCTCTTTGAATTCTTATCTGCATGCTCATACTGCCGATTCTTGTTGGCTCCCATCGCTTTCTGCCTACTCTTCTTGTCTCAAGAATTTCCAGCGCTCCTTTGTGTCCATGCCACGACTTCATCACAGGATGTGGTGTCGTCGTGGAGCGAGTAGAGGTCGTGTGGCCCACTCTCGGCCTTCTACCAGCTTTGACACCGATTCCTCCTCTGAGGACGTCGCGTGGGGTCACTATCCGGATACTCGTAGCCAAAGGGGTCGCGCTCTCCATGCTGGAAATGTTCATTTCGCCCAGCCCACCCCGCCTCCCTCTATTGACCCTCCTAGGCCTGTCTCCCCTGCCTCCCATGCATCTGCCAGTCATTCCCTTTGCCAGTCCTCCCAGAGAGCGGAATTCCGCTTCGAATGCTCTCTCAATCAGCCTATCATCACTGCTTTTTTCACCGTAACCCTGAGAGAAGAGTCGGCTAACCTTTTTTCCTCCCCTGTGCCCGGCCCTAATCCTACTCTGCTCGGTCCTAATCCCTCTCCAGCCAAGAATGAAGCCTTGAACCCTGATGCACCCATTGGAATTGTGCATTCCGACCTGGGCAAGGAACCCATGCAGGTGGACGTCACCAACAAGGATAGCGCGCCAAAGGAAGACAACGAAGATACAAGGGACGAGTACTAGTGCAGAATTGTGGAGGAACTGCCTTCCCCAGCTCATGAACGGTGAATTTCACTCCCCTCGACTTACCATGGTACAGTTGCTCAATCATTTTGGGAGAATTTTTGATTTTATGTGTTCCTCTTCAGCTGGAAAAGCTGAATGCTACTCTAGTATGTTTTTTTCTGTTATGTTAAATGATATGGACAATGTGTCGGTTTCCCTTTCTAGGGCGGCGAAACTTTCTCTAAAAGAAATGGCTTCCCACTCAGGGCAGTTCAGAATTTTTGTTAAGCATGGCTATCAAGCCCAGTTTTCAGGCTCACATAGCTGAAACTGTGGCAGTTTTGTACCAGTATGTTTTATAAATAGAATTAGTATTATTCAGAAAAAAAAAAATGATGTTTTCATTGCCACTCCCTCAATCAGTAAACATCTATCCTTTAAAATCATTATATCTTCCATGTGTGATTTTCATAATGCTAAATTGGCCTCATTTAACTTCTCCATATCACTCATTGCAATGGTCTCCATATTACTTAAAAGATATAGCTTATAGAATAACAACAAAAACCTATAACTTTGATATTAGTGTTAATAAAAATAAAAGTAAAAAAATAATACTAAAAAGAAAATAATAACAAATAAGCATTAACAACACATGACACCATTTAAAAAAAAAACTCAATAAATTTATTATTCCTTTTTTAAAGAAATTAGTAATAAAATCATTATTCCTTAAATAAATTGTATTAGTATTTTCATATCATAGACAAAATCATAGATTGCCAAAACCTAAACTTAACTTAAAAATTAAATTTATTTTAAATAACCTATACACATTCAGAATACTTTTTAAACGATAAAAATTCACGATCACATTCCAAATACATTTTAAATAATAAATATTCATCTCTCATTCAAAATAGTATTGCCAAATTCTAAAAACATGAAAAATAAAAATACAATAGTAATTAAAGATGCCAACTAAATACATAATATTTTTAATATCTATAATAATAAATAATATAATATCAATTATAAAATTAGTCAACTGTCTTAGGGATTTAGCATAGTGCTCGATCAAATCAATGCATGTACATATTATATATTTGACTTTCTAGCATTCTTCATCCCGTTTCCTTTATATGGATTTTAAATAGACTTTAGATGTGTCTTTCACTAGAATACACGCTTGTAGACTGGAGCAGAGTTGAAGATGGTTTCAACTTTGAATATTCCATAGTTTTTTTTATTTGTCTCGACTCTGGAATATTGAAATATTTAAGCCCAAATATATCTTGTATCGACGAGTGAGGATTTGACAAAATTATTACTCCGACTTCACGAGGAAATTTCCCTATCATTTAGTATTGAATAAAAAATGAAAGTTGGTTATAATTTCATATGGGGTGAATTTATTAAAAGATAAAGTATGAAAATAATATTTTAATTTTTTTAAGTATAATAATTTTAATTACAGGGAAAAGAAGTTATATATATATATATATATATTAAATAAAATTATTATTTTTATAATTTTTTTATTATTTTAAAAGTTTAGATGAATTTAATTTATAGTAGAAATATATGTTAGTTTTTTATAATATTTGAAAATATGAAAGTGATTAAATTTTCAATTTAGGATTTTAGACTTTTCTAATATAGTATAAGTTAGAGTAGTGATATGTGTATATCATTTCATATTTAAATTTAAGTTTCTAGGCAGATATGTCAAATTGAGATTATTTAATGTTGAGATTCAATAAGATGATGAGCTTAGTAAAAAGAGTCGCCTTCACTAAGTGGGCCCGCAGGCTATTTTTGGCGCAAAGTCTATTTTTAGACATGTCGATCATATTCTATGAGTTGCAGGATGCTATTTGTGGATGGTTGGTGAAGTTGGAAAAATAGATGGACTTATATTTTTAGACATATTGGGCGGAATCTATTTTTAGATTGCCAGTCTAAAAATAGATATGTTGAATATTATTAGCTCTTAATAATATTTGGACTATAAACATTATCTTATTCTCTTGGAGCACTTCGGTTAAGTGCACGAGATGTGCTTCTTGGTATGTGAAGGAATTATATGACCCCTACGAGGGTTTCACTAAGAACTATTACTGGAGGACTTCGATTAGAACTCATATGACGAGAGTTTGGTGGGGTTGTATTTAGTTTAACTCAGTTAGACTCAGTTGAGCTAGTTGTATCTAGTCTAACTGATTGATACACTAGTGAGAGTGGTGTGAATTAATTAGTTAATTAGTTCACTAAATAGTAACTCATTAATCAACTGAAGAATACATCAGTTAACTACAGTGCATGGCAGTTTCAGTGGAGACCAGTGGAGAGGTAGGTGAAAGAGCAAGTGTGATGACTATACGATTGTGACTATAGTAGTGCATTGATTGCATTCACACACTCGGTGGAGATGCGAATGAGGTTAGTGAGCAAGGCGCTTGAACAATTCGAGTTCATTCGGAAGCTGATTCTTCGGCGAGGATTGTGCGGTAATTAGGGACTGGCAAGTGGCAAAATCTTATTGCATGGATTTACCAAGATCGAGACGATTGGTGTGTGGCGATTGTATTGTAGTGAGAGCAACAGCAAGTCATTTTTGTATGAGGATTTTTACATGATCTCTATGACATATATTATATACAGATAGTTGGGGTTTTTAGCTTCAGGCTTTCCCGTTAAACAACTGTGTTAATGTGTGTGAATTTTTATTGTTTAATGTGTGCATTGCAATCTTGATTTAATTTCCGCAAATGATCAATGGTGGAATAGATTTTGTATTTTGCATGAAGTTAAAATAGTGTGAGATTAGGAGAATCTTGGACATATAACACATAAGTTATATAATTTCTACATGGTATCAGAGCAGTATTGATCATAGGAGAGTGCAATTATTGAAGCGGTTGAGTTTTGTGCTGGTGGAATTCGAATTTACTGCAGTGTTTTCTTGGTGTCGAAGTTGAGCATTCATTGAAATGTCTTTCAACAGATTATGATTGGAGTATGCCCTTGATGGGAGCTCGAATTATATTGCATGGAAGGATAGGATGGAGGCGGTGCTGGATGATAATGGACTGAAGGATTTCATCGATAGCGATGTTCCTAAGCGGGGATCTGGCGATGCAGCCGCACTTAACGCATGGCAAAAGAAGGTAGAAAAGTGTCCAAGGATTCCGTTGGAAGGTGTGAAGGACCACATTGTGTCCAGCCTTCATGGGAAAGCCACTCCATTCTTAATGTGGAAGGCTTTGATAGACTTGTTCCAAAGCAGAAGTGACCAGAGGAAGTTGGCACTTAAAGACAAGCTCAGAAAAATAAAAATGGAGAAAGACGACAGTATACCAAAATACCTCACGAAGTTTGTCCACTGCAAGGATGAGCTGGGAAGTGTGGGGGTTATAGTTGATGGAGAGGACTTGGTGAGCTTGGCTTTCCTTGGGCTTCCGAAGAGTTGGCATAGCTATGAAGACTCTGTCAATAGATGGGAGAAACTGCCAAGATGGGAGCGACTTTGGTCGGATATTGTGCAGGAGGCGATAAGGTGGGGTACCAGGGATGGATGTTCATCGAAGAATGAAGATGAGGAAAATTGTGCTTTGGCTACCAAATCTCGGAAAGGAAAAGGGAAGAAATCTTCCAAATCCGAAGCTAAAGGCAAGAAGCAGGATTTGTCCAAGGTGAAGTGTTTTCACTATCACTAGCACAGGCATTTTGCCACTAATTTTCCACAGAAAAAGAAGAATAAGAAGGTTGCTGGATCTGCAGCTGGAGAGGCCTTAGCCTCGCAATTTGAGCTGGATTTTTCTTTGATCGCATGCTTGGTTTCAAGTGTGATGGGATGGGTGTGGTTTATTGACAGTGATGCATCTTTCCATATGACCGGAGATAAAGATTTGTTCAGTGATTTGGCAGAAAAGGATCTTAGAGTGCACATCAAGATGGGAAATGATGGTAGATACAGTGCAACTAGTATCGAGACCATTATTTCCTTTGAGAGGGAGTCCGGTAAACCTTTCATCTTGAAGGATGTCATGCATGTTCCGGGATTGAAGAAGAATCTGATCTCCGTGGTGATGTTGGAAGACAAGGGTTATGATGTTGTTTTCAGTGAGGGAAAAGCTTTCCTTTGACATAAAACAACTGGTCAAACTAGGAGGATAGGGATTCGAGTTAAGAATATTTATCAATTGCAGGTAGATGGCTGCGCAACAATGGCAGGCAAAGTAGAAGGAGTGGTGAATCGGGATGAGGGCGAATTGTGGCACAGGAGATTAGGCCATCTTCACCATGGCGCTTTGAAAATTTTGCAGCAAATTTCTACCGGGCTTCCCAAGGGTACACTTGCGCGGTCAGATCAGTGTAAGGGATGTACTTTGGGAAAATGTGTGAAGACCACTTTTCATGAGAAGGATAGTCGTGCCACGACGATCCTTGAGAGAATTCACATAGACGTATGTGGACCTTTCTTAGTTGCTTCAACAGCAAAGCACAGGTAATATGTGATATTTGTTGATGACTTTTCTTGTAAGTGTTGGATATTCTTCATGCAGAAGAAGAGTGAGACATACTCAAAGTTCTATGAGTTCAAGGCGCTGGTTGAGAAAGAGTCGGGGAAGCAGGTGAAAGCTCTAAGGAGCGATAATGGTGGTGAATACATTTATGGAGAATTCAAAGACTTCTGCAGCAAAGAAGGAATTCGAAGAGAACTCATAGTGCCTCATAACCCACATCATAATGGGGTCACGGAGAGAAAGAATAGAATGAACGTGGGTGCTGCACATGCGATGTTGCATGATCAGGGCCTTCCCATACACTTGTGGGCTGAGGCATGCAACACTGCGGTTTATGTGCAAAATCGTTGTCCTCATAGAGTACTTGGCATGAGTACACCCGAAGAGGCATTTTATGGTAAGAAGCCTGATATTTCTCATTTGAATATTTTTGGCTCACCTGTTTACATTCATGTGACAAAGGATGCCAGGAAGAAGCTGGAGCCGACCGCAGAGGTTGGGATATTTGTGGGGTACACAGAAACACCCCACAATTATCGTGTGTATTTTCCAGACAGTCGGATGATTGTCATGCGATGGGATATCAAATTTCATGAGGAGAAAGCCATGAAGTTGTCGCTTGAGATGGAGCTACACTTGCATGCAGATGTGGAGCTACTTGTTCCTAAATATGAGCCTCAAGATGTGGATCAGCCACAAGAGGAGGTTCATGGAGTGGAAGAAACCACTCATGTAATGCCAAACATCAGAGGGAGGAAGCACACTACAGAAGCTGAGCGACTAAATCTTGATGTAGCGCAGAATGTAGGAGCTCCTACATCACAGCGCAGACAGAGACAGTCACTTGACTGATTTACTGGATACATGGCTCTGATGAGCAAGTGTATCGTGACAGAGCCATCCTCTTTCGAGGAAGCTGTGGAGGATCCCGCATGGGTAGATGCCATGGTGGAAGAGTATGATTCGATTATCAGAAACAGTGCAAGGGAGATTATCCCAAGGCTGGAAGGGAAATCAGTGGTAGGTTCGAGATGGATCTACAAAGTGAAGCAAGCTGCTGACGAGAGCGTCGAGAAGTATAAGGCAATATTTTTTGCCCGGGGCTTCTCACAGATCGAGGGGATCAACTATGAAGAAACATTTGCACCTGTCGCAAGATATTCTTCCATACGATCCATCCTTGCTCTCTCAGCGTAGATGGATTGGCACATTCATCAGATGGATGTGAAGACTGTGTTCCTTAATGGGATCATTGAGGAAGAGGTGTACATTGAGCAGCCTGAAGGATTTGAGATCTTCAGCAGCGAGTCACATGTGTGTAGGCTCAAAAGAGCGTTGTATGGGCTGAAACAAGCACCTCGTGCTTGGTACACTCGGATTGACAGTTATTTCATTGGACTTGGCTTCACCAAGAGTGAGGTGAATGCAAACCTGTACCAAATTGTGGTGGAGGGTAAGCTTTTAATCATTGTTCTTTATGTTGATGATTTAATACTAACAGGTGATGAGCAGTTGATACACTCATGCAAGGCAGATCTTGCAAAGGAGTTTGAGATGAAGGATTTGGACCTCCTTCATTATTTCCTTGGATTGGAAATATGGTAGCGGGAAGGTGAACTGTTTGTGTCTCAAGGCAAGTATGCCCGGGAGATACTGGAGAAGTTTCACATGCAAGGCTGCAAGCCTATCGACACTCCTCTTCCAGGAAATTGGAAGAAAAAGGATGCTACATTGGCAGAGGTAGTGGATGCCACTATTTATCGATAGTTGGTTGGTTCGCTCATGTATCTAGTCAATACACGACCAGACATATGCTACGCTGTTAACTAGCTTTCACAGCTATGGTTAAGCCTACCAATCTCTTTTGGAAGGCAGGCAAGCATGTCCTGAGGTATCTCAGGGGCACATCAGGATATGGATTGTGGTACGTACACGGATGACTTGAAGCCGCATGGATTCACCTGGATGCGTATTGGGCGGTGTGAAGCCTGAATCTGGACAGAAAGAGCACATCAGGAGGGATTTTTAGTATTGGATCTATGAAAATTTTTCTGGGTGCCGTAGAAGAACATCCTATACCAGCTCACGGGAGGCCGAGGCACATGGCAAACAGCTTGGCTGCATGCGAGGCCATATGGATGAGGAAGATCCTGGTCAGATTGTTCGGGTCACACTTGGAGCCTACTGTGATTTATTGTGATAATTAGAGTTTCATTAAACTCTCGGCTAATCCAGTATTTCATGATAGATCCAAACACATCGACATTAGGTACCATCATATCAGAGATTGTGTGCAGCGGAGAATCATGTTACTTTCATACATTCCCACGGAGGATCAGGATGCTGATATCTTGATGAAGGCGCTCACCAGAGCAATTTCGAATACCATAGAGACAGGATCGGGGTGGAAGATAATCCATATCTTGTTGAGAGGGAGTGTTGAGATTCAACAAGATGATGAGCTTAGTGAAAAGAGTCGCCTTCACTAAGTGGGCCCGCAGGCTATTTTTGGCACAAAGTCTATTTTTAGACTATGTCTATTTTTAGACATGTCGATCATATTCTAGGAGTTGCAGGATGCTATT
Source organism: Pinus albicaulis (assembly GCA_034641835.2). Lineage (NCBI taxonomy): Eukaryota > Viridiplantae > Streptophyta > Pinopsida > Pinales > Pinaceae > Pinus > Pinus albicaulis. Next base: position 7,629,408 of record MU968382.1, on the reverse strand, counting down.
TGCAGCGCCTGGCCAAGTTAAAAAATAGATGGACTTATATTTTTAGACATATTGGGCGGAGTCTATTTTTATATTGCCGCCTAAAAATAGATATGTCAAATATTATTAGCTCTTAATAATATTTGGACTCTAAATATTATCTTATTCTCTTAGAGCACTTCGCTAAGTACGTATGGCCATGCATCCGACGAAGGAATTACGCTATTCCCGAGGGTTTACTGGAGCTAATGCATGAGGACTTCAGTTAGAACTCATGTGACAGAGTTTGGTGGAGTTATAGAAGTAGTTGGTGGAGTTGTATTTAGTTTAACTCAGTTAGACTCAGTTGAGCTAGTTGTATCTAGTCTAACTGACTGATACACTAGTGAGAGTGGTGTGAATTAATTAGTTAATTAATTCACTAAATAATAACTCATTAATCAACTGAAGAATACATCAGTTAACTACAGTGCATGGCAGTTTTAGTGGAGACCAGTGGAGAGGTAGGTGAAAGAGAAAGTGTGACTATCAGTTGTGACCATATTGATGCATTGATTGCATCCAACACTCAATGGAGATGCCAATGAGGATTGCGTGAGAAAGGCTAGAGCAAGTCGAGTTCATTCAAATCCATTCTTCAGCATGGATTGCGTAGTAGAGGCAAGCTAGCAGGTGGCAAAGATCGGTGCATGGATTTGCAAGATCGGGCTTGATTAGTGTGTAGCGATTGTATTGTACTAAGAGCTTGATATGATCAGCTTTGTATGAGGATTGTTACATGATATCTATGACATATATTATATACAGATAGTTGGGGTTTTTAGCTTCAGGGTTTCCTGTTAAACAACTGTGTTAATGTGTGTGAATTTTTATTGTTTCATGTGTGCATTGCAATCTTGATTTAATTTCCGCAAATGATCAATGGTGGAATAGATTCTGTATTTTGCATTAAGTTAAAATAGTGTGAGATTAGGAGAATCTTGGACATATAACACATAAGTTATATATTTTCTACATTTAAAATGTCAAAATTTAATTGGGAAAGTGTAAAACAAAATTCTTTAAGTACACATTGTATTCTCAAAATGCATAGTAAATTTAAAAAGTGTGAATATAATGCAAAATTAAATTTTGAAAATGGACAATCATTATGAAAATTTGTAATTTGAGATTTGTGGGATTGTTAGTTTAAGATAATGGATTTTCAGGATTTTTGAAAATGAACAATCATTATGAAAATGTGAATTTCAAATATCATTTTAGTAATTGTTTTTAAGATATGTATTCTATAAACAAGGCACACTCATTCACTACTTACAAATAATAATGCATTCACCATATACTAATAATAAAAAATAGAAAATATTTTGTAACCAACTCACCTAACTAAATAAAATATCAAATATTTTAATAACCATAAAAAATCAACTCATTTTTATGAATGCATAATACAAACCATTTCAATGATTGTAGAAATTATCAATCACATTTAATTGTCATATGTTAAGCTTTTACAATGGGTTTTAAATCATTTATACCTTTAATCAATGTCAAGAATGGCCATAATTAGTCTAATATAATTCAATATTAATATAAATTTGAAAGAAAAATAGGTAATAATTTAACATGGAATGAATTTATTAATTTTTTTTAAAAGTATAATAATTTTAACATTCAAATTAAAAATTATAGGTAAAAGAAGTTAATAGTTTATATTTTTTGTTTAGTTGATGGGTTATTAATAGATTTTTTTTAGATAATATTTACCAAAATTATATTTTTAAGTTAATAAGATTATTATTTTTACAATCTCTTTTTATTATAAAATATATATGCATGCACGTGTTAGTTTTTTATAATATTTGAGAATATGAAAGTGACTTAATTTTTAATTTAGGGTTTTTTCATTTTTAATATAAGTTAGAGTAGTGACATAATTTGGTCATTTTTAAATAGAATTTTATGTTATTAAAATTTAATTTTATTGATAGATAAATGGAATTGAGATTTTTTTAATGGTCAAAATTTAATTGTGAAAGTGTAAAACAAAATTCTTGGAGTACAAATTACATTCTCAAAATGCATAAACAATTTAATAAGTGTGAATAATGTAAAATTAAATTTTGAAAATCAATAATCATTATGAATATGTGAATTTTAAATTGTTAGAATTAATGGAGAAATCTAATTTAGGGAGAGTCAGTTCACGAGAACCTTAGATTAAGATTTAGTTCCTAGGTATTGGTTATAACTTCCCTATAAGCATGTAGGCTATATATTGCTTGTATTGTAATGAGAATGTAGAACGACCTATGGACGCAATCCCTCCTCGTGTAGTCTCTCATTATAGAGTTAACCAGTATTGCTTTAATAAATTGATCCTGCCATTTTTATCATGGTATTAGAGCTCCAGGGCCGAATCAAACCCAGAGTGATTTGATCCTTGTGAGTGCCCAAGCAGTAGAAGAGAAGCCCCTGGTGGCTTGAGTAAGGCTATTTTTTATTTGACGAAATCGCCGAGAGAAATGCGTTTGTTGGAGACATAGAAGCGCCAACCAACGCGGACCCGTGCTTGAGCAAAGCGATGATCTCCCAAATCAACCCGGAATCAGAGTGGCTGTGGAGTGTTGTTGAACGAGAAACATCAGTGCTGTGAAGGAATAAGCACACCCTTTTCTTGGATGCCCGTGCGATGATAAGATCCTTCAAGGATTTCGCTAATCTGATTTGTCTCTGCTTTGGTTGATTTTTTTTCTCCAATCTGGTTACTACACATACTGGTGTGAGAGTCAATAGGTGCAAGTATTCAGTACTTTCCTTTGCTAGAGCTGAGCATTTTTGTTGTCATTTTTTTATAAAATCGAGTCTTTTTGTTCTGGAGTGTAACCGTAGATCGACCCATAGCTCAGATGCGCATATAATTTTGAAGGGTTGAATTGAATCGATCATCTCAAGGGATCAAGTCTATAATGAGAATATCGATTCTATATCAAATTCCATTCCATTTGCTGCAGAGGAGGATAGTTGGTTGCGTGGATTGCAATGGAGCATCGCTGGTGGATTTGTGTTGGGGAGGTAGCTTGAGGAGCCTGGAAATGTTGGATCGAGCCACAAGGCGTTGATATCTGGTTTGATTCCAACCTCTTTTTCCCACTCTAGCGTCAAATTCATCTTTGAGGCATGAATTTGTCAATTTCCTAGTTGATTACATGAAGATCACTTAGCTGATATGCATAGAGAGGTGATTTCCATTTGCTGGAAAGATTGGAATGGTCACTGCTGAAAAGGTAGAAGTACCCCAGCTGAACCCACTGCTGCCAAAGCTCCTGCGTGGTGTCAGGATAGAATTTGCAGATGTCAGCGCCCACCATGGGCATCTCGAACATGCCAAAGTTTAGTATGGTGGAGATTGAGTAGCGAAAATCCTCACATGTGGCTTTTTTGTCTCCCATCCAGTGCGCAGTGGAAGCACATGGGATTTGCATTCAAATTTCCAATTTGAATTCTCGCGTTCAAATTTGGTGGAAGAACAACACTCAAATTTGGAGCAGCTGCAAATTTCAGGTTGCATGATGATTTTATTCAGATTTGGCTGTATGGCATAGAAGCCAAATTCTACACCACAAGGTTCTGCGGTTGAAGAGCTGCAAAAGGGTGAAGTTTCGTGCCAACGTGGTAACAAGGTTTTTGGAGCTCTTGAGAGGACCGAGTGGAGTCAGAAAGTAAACTAGAGGCAAGATAAGATGGATTTGTTTTCCTAATATTTCTTCACTTTTAGACATATTTACCTTAGTGATATTTTTTTCCTTCTGCTTTGTGGTTTTATTAATGACCACGATTATCAAGAGATACAATATGATCTACAACAGCGTGATATTGAAGACTCAATATTCATTCTTTAGGAAGAATGTAAAGAGGAACATATTGTTAAATATTAAGAAGACCCACTAGCCATTCTATAGGAAGGAAGTAAAGAGGAACATATTGTTGAAAATCAATTGGATGTAAACATGAAGCTCATTAAAAAGACTTGGCAGAAGAAGAAAAAGAGGGAAAGAACTCAAATTATGATGATCTCATGATTGTTACTCAGTGTGTAGATGTTAGGAACAACAAAAAGGAAGAAGCAACAAAATTTGAAGAGGTATTAAATTTTCTTGAAGCAAGGCTCGAAACACCATGTTTTGATGAAGTTTCCATAGAATTTGCACCAATGGACGTTGAAGAAAACTTGGATGATGTTTAGATGTTTGACACCAGATGTAGTGAGAGGAAAATTTATCCTACCAATATTGTACTTTCTAAAGCGTTATCAATTACTAGCAATCAAGATATAAAGAATGAAAACCTACAATGAAGATCAAGGAGGACAAGAGTTCAAGTGTTCCGTCTTTAGGGAAGAAAACGTAGAAATGAGGAGAAGATCTATGACTACCTCATGGCGAGAAAAGTAAAGATGAAACTGTTGAGATTCAACAAGAAAATTTAAGCACCCACGCCTAGTGTATTAAGCACCTACACTAGGGTGGGGCCCACAGTGATATTTTTGGTGCATGTCTATTTTAGTTATCCCTTAATTAAGATGGACAATACACTGTAATCTATTCTCAGAGATAACTTGAAATAGTTAACTGAGAGTGATAAAATCATTTATCTAGTGGATTTCGAGTTACAAGTAGTTGGTGAGGCATGCAGAGTAATTCTAGTTGTAATAGAGTTCGAAGTGCAGTGGTGCATTAGTTAATGCAGGTTGTAATCAGTTTAACTCAGTTAAGTGAGTTAAACACAATAGTGAGAGATCAAGTGAATTAAATATTAATTAATTCAGAAATAGTGATCTCACATGCAACTGAGAATTTACTATTATTAGTTGCATGCATGTCAGATCTAGTGGAGACCCAATTGAGATCTAGGTGAAAGGGAATTTGACTATCATTTGTAGTATTATTGGGTTGCACACATGAAACCAAACACCCATTGGAGTGCCCATGATACTTGCGTAGTCAAGGAAGGAAATAATTCCTATCTTTTAGGGATTGCATTCATCAGGGATTGCGCAAGCAAGGTAGGTTGTCTCAAGGCAGTAAATTGGCTAAGTATTGGCTAGTTTTTGTATGACAGTGTGAGGCAATTAGTTGAGTACTGGAGGGCTCTTGTGAGAATATATTTGTATGTAATAGCTTCATGATCCATGTTGAGTATACAATAGAAGATAGTGGTGTTTTTAGTTGTGAGCTTTCCCCAAGAAATTATTTGTCTTGTATGTGATTTGATTCTTCTTTACTTCATGTGATTGACAATTGTGTTTTTAATTCCTTAAAATATTTGTAGAAGTGATTCAGTATTTAACTTTATTATATTGTTATATCGAGTGAATCCAAGATATATATGCATGTTGTATAATTTCTACATGGTATCAGAGCATAAGAAATTGCAGAATTGAAGCCGCTGAGTTTGTGACTAGATAGATTTCGAATTTGCAGAAAGACTTTCTTGGTGCTACAACTGATTCATGATGGAAATGGCTTTCAATGGCTTGAGGTTGGAGTATGCACTTGAGGGCAGCTCAAACTATATTTCTTATAAGGAGAGGATGGATTCAGTACTCAAAGATAATGGCTTGAAGGAATTCATTGACAATGATGTTCCTAAACCCGTTGTGACAGATGTTGCAAATCTTGATGCATGGCAAAATAAAGTGGCAAAGTCGAGGAGGATCCTGTTGGAGGGAGTATGAGACCACATTGTCTCAAGCCTCCATGGGAAATCCACACCATATACAATGTGGAAGGCTTTGACGAATCTGTTCCAATGTAGCAGCGACCATAGGAAATTGGCGCTCAAAGATAAACTCAGAAATATCAAGATGGAAAAGGGCGACACCATTCCAAACTATCAAACAAATTTTTTCCAATGTCAGGATGAACGGGGGAGTGTTGGAATAACAGTTGCTGATGATGATTTGGTGAGCTTCACTCTCTTAGGACTTCCCAAGAGTTGGCATAATTACCAAGACTTTGTCAATGGAAGTGAAAAATTGCCAGATTGGGAATGACTGTGGTCAGATTTGGTGCAGGAGGAGTTCAGACGGAACACCAAATATGGATCCTCATTTAAGAATGAAGATGAAGAGGATTGTGCTTTGGTTGCCGAGGCAAGGAAGGGGAAAGGGAAGAAATTCCATTCTAAATCCGATTCCAAGAATGGCAAGAAGTAGGACATGTCCAAGATGAAGTTTTTTCACTGTCACGAGCATGGGAATTTTGCTACTAACTATCCACAAAAGAAGAACAAGAATTTTGGAGGATCTGCAGCTGGTGAGGCCCTTGCCTCACAATTTGAGCTTAACTTCTCATTGATTGCATGCATGGTGTCCAATGCATGGGATATGTATGGTATTTGGATAGTGGCGCTTCCTTTCACATGACGGGAGACAAGGAACTTTTCAGTGACTTGGAGGAGAAGGATCTCTAGATGCATATTGAAATGGGTGATGATGGGCGGTACAATGCTACCGAGATTGGTACCATTACCTTTCAGAGGTATTCAAGTAAACCCTTTCAATTAAAATATGTATAATGTATGTACCAGGTCTGAAGAAAAATTTAGTCTCAGTTGCAATGTTGGAGGATAGAGGTTATGATGTTGTTTTTAGTGAAGGAAAAGCTTTCGTGCGAAATAAAACAACATGACAAACCAAGAGGATATGGATTTGAGTTAATTATCTCTACAAGTTGGAGGTAGATGGTTGCGCAACAATGATGGGCAAGGCAGATCAAGTGGTGAGACGGGATGAGGGTGAATTATGACATAGGAGATTGGGCCATCTTCACCATGGAGCCTTGAAATTCATGCAACAAATTTATATTGGTCTTCCCAGGGGTACACTTGCGCAGTCAGACACATGCAAGTGATGTACTGTGGAAAAATATGTAAAGGCCACCTTTCATGAGAATGAGAATCGAGCTTCGGGGATCCTTGAGATATTTCACACAGACATGTGTGGACCATTCTTTGTTGCTTCGATAGCAAAACATAAGTACTATGTAATATTTTTTGATGACTTTTCTCATGGATCTTCTTCATGTAGAAGAAAGATGAGATATTCTCTAAGTTCTTGGAGTTTAAGGCACTAGTGGAGTAAGATTCATGGAAGCAAGTGAAGGCTCTTAGGAGTGATAATGGTGGAAAATACATCTCTAATGAATTCAAGAACTTCTGCAACAAAGAAGGAATTCAAAGAGAACTCATAGCACCTCATAACCCACAATAGAATGGGTTCATGGAGAGAAAGAACAAAATTGTTGTGGGTGCAGCATGAGAGATGTTGTAGGATCAAGGCCTACCGATGCATTTGTGGGCAAAGGATGCAACACAGCGGTACATGTGCAGAACTGTTGTCCTCATAGGATACTTGGCATGAGTACAGCTGAAGAGGATTTCACTATTAAGAAACCTAATGTTTAATACTTTAAGATTTTTGGCTCATCCATTTATGTGCATGTGACCAAGGACGCCAGGAAGAAGCTGGAACCAACAGCTGAGATCGGGATTTTTGTGGGGTACACTGACACGTGACATAATTATCGTGTGTTTTTTTCAAACAAAATAATGACTATTGTGCGACCATATATAAAATCTGATGAGGAGAAATCCATGTGGTTGTCCCTTGAGAGGTACCTGGACTTGCATGTAGAGGAGAAACTGTTGGTTCCCAAGGATGAGCCTCAAGATGTGCATCATCCACCTGAGGAGGTTCATGGAGTGGAGGAAAACACTCATGCAGATCCATCCATCAGAAATGGTAGAAGACACACCATGGAACCTAATATATTGAGAATTGATGATGCAGATAATGTAGGAGCCCCTACTTCACAGTGTAGATGGAGACAGTCTCATGACATATTTACTGGATACATGGCTCTTATGAGAAAATCTATTGTGACTTAACCATCTACCTTTCAGGCAGCAGTGGAACAACCTACTTGGGTTCATGCAATGGTGGAGGAGTATGAATCCATTATCAAGAACAGTGCATGGGAGATAGTCCCAAGACTGATCAACAAATTAGTGGTTTGTCGAGATGGATATACAAGGTAAAGAAAGTCACTGATGGAAGTGTGGAGAAATACAAGGCCAAATTTTTGGCCCCCGAATTCTCATAGATCGAGGGGATAGATTATGATGAGTCTTTTGCACCTATTGCATGGTACTCTTCCATAAGATCCATCATCACACTCTCACTGCAGATAAGATGGCGCATTTATCATATGGATGTGAAAGCTGTGTTTCTCAATGGCATCATTGAGGAAGAGGTGTACATAGAGCATCCTGAAGGTTTCAAGATCTTCAATAATGAGTCGCATGTGTGCTAACTTAAAAGAGCACTGTATGGGCTGAAGCAAGCACCCTCATACTAGGAACACTCGGATAGATAGCTATTTCACTGGACTAGGCTTCACCAAAAGTGAAGTAGATGCAAACCTGTACCAGATTTTGGTTGAGGGTAAGCTATTGACTATTTTTCTATATGTTGATGATCTAATTTTGATTGGTGATGAGCAGCTGATACACTCATGCAAGGAGGATCTTGCAAGGGAGTTCGAAATGAAGGACATGGGACTCCTTCATTATTTTCTTGGATTGGAAATATGGCAGCACGATGGTGAAATTTTTGTGTCTCGAGGAAAGTATGCAAAGGAGATACTGGGTATGTTTCACATGGAGAGCTGCAAACCCATGGATACTCCTCCTCCATGAAATTAGAGGAAAGAGTATGCTAGTTCTAGAGAGGTAGTGGATGCTACTGTCTACAGGTAGTTAGTTGGTTCACTGATGTATCTAGTGAACACCCTACCATACATTTGCTACGCAGTTAACCAGTTGAGTCAAGCCATGGTTAAGCCTACCAAGCTCTTTTGGAAGGCGAGGAAGCATGTCTTGAGATACCCGAGGGGCACATCAGAGTATGGTCTATGGTACAGACGAACAAAGGGAGTGAAGCTTCAAGGCCTCATGGATTCAGATTGGACAGGCAGTCCATTAGACAGAAAGAGCACATTAGGAGGGATCTTTAGCATAGGATCGACAACAGTTTCTTGGTACAGTAAGAAACAATGATCCATGGCACTCAATTCAACGAAAGCAGAATACATGGTAGCAATTCAAGCTGCATGTGAGGCTATCTGGATGAGAAAGATATTGGTTTGTTTGTTTGGTTCTCAGATGGATCCAAAAGTGATTCATTGTGATAATCAAAGTTGCATTAAAATCTCGATTAATCCTGTGTTTCATGATAGGTCCAACCATATAGATATCCGATACCCTCATCTCATATATTGTGTGCAGGGAAGGATAATGTTGCTTCAGTACATTCCCACGGAATATCAGGATGCAGATATTCTGACGAAGGCACTCACCAGGAGAAAATTCGAATACCATAGAGACAGTATCAGGGTGAAGGATAATCCCTTTCTTGTTGAGAGGGAGTGTTGATACTCAACAAGAAAATTTTAGCACCCTCGTTTAGAGCATTAAGCACCTACACTAGGGTGGAGCCCACAGTTCTATTTTTGGATGCATTTCTATTTTAGTTATCAAGTTAATTAAGATGGACAATAAACTGTAATCTATTCTCAATGATAACTTGAAATAGTTAACTGAGAGTGAAAAAATAAGTTAGCTAGTGGATTTCGAGTTAGAGGTAGTTGGTGAGGCATGTAGAGTAATTCTAGTTGTAACAAATTTTAAAGTGTAGTGGTGCATTAGTTAATGCAGGTTGTAATCAATTTAACTCGGCTAAGAAAGTTAAACTTAGTTGTGCTAGTTGTAACTTAAGATACACTAGTGAGATATCAAGTGAATTAAATATTAATTAATTCACAAATAGTGATCTCACATGCAACTGAGGATTTACTATTATTAGATGCATGCATGTCAAATCTAGTGGAGACCCAGTTGAGATCTAGGTGAAAGGGAAGGTGACTATCAGTTGTAGGATTATTGGGTTGCACAAATGCAACCAAACACCCATTGGAGTTCCCATGATACTTGTGCAATCAAGGAAGGACATAATTCCTATCTTTTATGGATTGCATTCATCAGGGATTGCACAAGCAAGACAGGTTGTCTGGAGGCAGTAAATTAGCTAAGTATTGGCTATTTTTTATATGCCAATTTGAGACAATTAGCTCAGTACTAGAGGGCTCTTGTGAGAAGTGTTTTGTATGTGATTGTTTCATGATCCATGCCGAATATACAATAGAAGATAATGGGGTTTTTAGCTGTAATATTTCTCTGGGAAATTATCTGTGTTGCGTGTGATTTGATTCTTCTTTACTTCATGTGATTGGAAATTGTGTTTTTAATTCCACAAAATATTTATAGAAGCGATTCAATATTTAACTTTAGTACATTGTTAGATCAGGTGAATCCAAGATATACATGCATGTTGTATAATTTATACAGAAACCTTGCCTAGGAATGAACAAGCATGGACTCTCAAGTAAGAAGACTAAAATGAAAACTAAGTTACCAATTTTTTTATGTACTATTGTAAGCCTAGCTGAGACTAGACCAACATGCATATGTTATTCTTTCAGTTTTCTTTCTCCATTAATGGGGAGTGTTAGAATTAATGGAGAAATCTAATTTAGGGAGAGTCAATTCACCAGAACCTTAGATTAGGATCTAGTTCCTACTTCTTAGGTATTTGTTCAAACCTTCCTATAAGCATGTAAGCTATATATTGTTTGTATTGTAATGAGAATGTAGAGCGACCTGCGAACGAAGTCCCTCCTGGTGTAGTCTCTCATTGTAGAGCTAACTAGTATTTCTTTAATAAATTGATCCTGCCATTTTTTGTCAAAAATATCATATTACAACTTATTTTTAAGCTACATATTCTACAAACAAATCACATTCATTCACCAAATACTAATAATAACAAATTGATAATATACATAACCAACTTACCTAACTATATCAAATATCAAATATTTCAATAACCTATAAAATTTTCAACACATTTTTATGAATGCATAATAAAAATTTGTATAATGATGGTAGAAATCATCAATCACATTTAATTGTCATATTTTAAGCTTTTATAATAGGTTTCATTTCATCCATACCTTTTAGCAATACCAAGGATGACAATAATTAGTCAAATAAGTACTTGTCATTTACCATGTAAGAAACATGGGAAGTTGATTATAATTCAATATCAATATAAATTTGAAAGGATAATTAATATGGGATGAGTTTATTAAAAGATAAATTATACTATACTATGGTTTCTTATTTTTAAATATAATAAAGTTAACATTTAAATTGTAAATTATAGATATTAAAAGAAATTAAATCATTTATATGTTTTGTTTTCTTGATTGGTTATTAATAGAAATTATTTATATAACATTTACCAAAATTATATTTTTAAATTAATAAAAATATTATTTTTACAATATCTTTTTATTATTTTGAAAATTTCCATGTGAATGTGTTAACCTTTTATAATTTTTGAAAATATGAAACTGATTTAATTTTCAATTTAAGATTTTGTTGTTTTTGATATAACTTAGAGTAATGATATATTTTTGTCATATTTTAGTAGAATTTGATGTTATTTAAATTTAAGTTTATTGGTAGATAAATCAAATTGAGAATTTTTAAAGTGTTAAAATTTAATTGAGAAAGTGTAAAACCAAATTCTTAAATTACAAATTAGATTATGAAAATGCATAATTAATTTTAAAAAGTGTAAATATAATGAAAAAATAAATTAAAATACACAATCATTATGAAAATGTGAATTTTAAATATCATACCAATAATTGTTTTTAAGATATATATTCTATACACAAAGTACACTCATTAATAATACCAAATAAATAATATACATAACCAACTTACCTAACTATATAAAATATCAAATATTTCAATAACTATACAAATTTCAATATATTTTTATGAATGCAAAATACAAATCCATTTAATGATGGTAGAAATCATCATGTAGAAATTTTATTAATACTGTGATGTATTTCCAGATTCTCCTGATCTAACAATTATATCCAATGTTAAATACATAATCATTCTACTTAAATCTTTGCGGAAATTTAATCGCCAATTGCAAACACATGAAGAAAAATCAATCACACATAACACAAATGTTTTTACCGGGAAAGCATAAAGCTAAAAACCCCAACTATCATATATTATGTATATCATGGATCATGAAACAATCTCATACAAAACTCTACTCCAAGAGCTCTCAGTACAATATACAATTGTCTCACACTGCCATACAAAAAATGGCATAAACATGCACCAATTTACTTCCTCCTGAGAGCCTGCCTCCGCTACGCAATCCCTGATGATGAATATCCCTGAATGAATTCGATCTTGCCTTGCCTTGACTGCGCAATCCTCATTGGCATCTCCAATGTGTGTTTGGTTGCACTTGTGCACCCAGTATTGTCACAACTGATAGTCAAACAGATCCTTTCACCTATCTTTCAACTGGGTCTCCACTGGATTTGATATGCATGTAGTTAACAATAGTATTTCTTCAGTTGCATGTGAGACCACTGCTTGTGAATTAATTAAATAATTAATTCACTGATCTCTCACTATTGTTTCTTTAGTTACAACTAGTTACAACTAACACCACTGAGTTTAACTCACTAAACTAAGTTAAACTAAATAACAACTCACATAACTACACATCCAACTCTGTCGCAACTTTGTATCACTCAGTTACAACGAAGTACACTCTGCATGTCCCACCAACCAACCTTAGAAATCGTAAATCCTTCAATCAGCTGGTTTGCCACATCAGTTAACTAAAATCAAGTGCTTCAAGAGAATAGATTATTATTTATTGTCTAATTATAATTAAGGGCTAATAATAATTGACATCCGATCTATTTTTAGACATGCGATCTATAAATAGACTTCGCCCATGCATCTAAAAATAAAATCTCATCTATAAAATAATTTTCTCAACCATCTATAAATAGACTCCTGCTAAAAATAGAATATCCTCACCATTCTAAAAATAGACATACACCTAAAAATAGCCTATAGGCCCCACCTAGTGTAGGTGCTTAATTTTCACTAGGATCATCATATTGTTGAATCTCAACACTCCCTCTCAATAATAAAGGGATTATCCTTCACCCCGATCCTGTCTCTATGGTATTTGAATTTTCTCTCGGTGAGCTCCTTTGTCAAAATATCTACATCCTGATCTTTCGTAGTAATGTACTGAAGCAACATGATTTTCCGCTGCATACAATCTCTAATATGATGATACCGAATATCTATATGCTTAGATCTATCATGAAACACATGATTAATCGAGAGTTTAATGCAACTTTTATTATCACAATGAATCATTGTAGGATCTAAATGAGAACTGCACAAACCGACCAGGATCTTCCTCATCGAGATATTCTCACATGCAGCTTGACTTGCTACCATTTATTCTACTTCCGCTTAACTGAGTGCCATGGGTCTATGTTTCCTACTGTACCAAATAGCTGTAGATCCGATACTGAAAACCCCTCTTGATGTGCTCTTTCTGTCCGTTGGGTTGCCCGCCCAATCTGCATCCGTGAAGCCATGCAACTTCACCTCATCTGTATGTCTGTACCATAAGCCATTCTTAGATGTGCCCCTGAGATATCTCAGGAAATTCTTGCCCACCTTCCAAAAGAGCTTGGTAGGATTAACCATCGCTTGACTAAGATGGTTCACTGCATAGCATATGTCTGTTCTTGTATTAACTAAATACATGAGCGAACCCACCAACTGTGGATAGACAGTGGCGTCCACTACCTCTCCAAAGGTAGCATCCTCTTTCCTCTAGTTTCCTTGAAGGGGAGTATCCATGGGTTTGCAACCCTCCATGTGAAACTTACCAAGTATCTCCCTTGCATACTTTCCTTGAGACACAAATAGTTGACCTTCTCACTACCATATTTCCAATCCAAGGAAATAGTGAAGGAGGCCCATATCCTCAATCTCGAACTCCTTTGCAAGGTCATCCTTGCATGAGTGTATCAGCTGCTCATCACCAGTCAATATCAACATAAAGAACAATGATTAAAAGCTTACCCTGCACCACAATCTGGTATAGGTTTGCATCCGCTTCACCCTTGGTGAAGCCAAGTCCAGTGAAATAACTATTGATCCGAGTGTACCAAGCACGGGGTGCTTGATTCAGCCCATACAACGTTCTTTTATGTCTACACACATGCAAATCACTGTTGAAGATCTCAAATCCTTCAGGCTGCTCAATTTACACTTCTTCCCCAATGATCCCATTAAGGAACACAATCTTCACATCCATTTGATGAATGTGCCAACCCATCTGCGCTGAGAGCTCAAGGATGGTCCTTATGGAAGAATACCATGCAATAGGTGCAAAGGTTTCACTACAAGGAAAAAGGACATTGGTGAGGGTCATACTTGTGATGGACCTTTAAGGTCCGTCACCAATGTCACATATGGTGACGGTCCTCAAAAAAGCGTCGTTGTAAGTGTATATAGTGATGGTCCTTTAAGGTCCGTCACCAAATCCATTTTCAATGACACTTTTGGTGAGGGTCGTTAAAGGCCCATCACTAATTCTGTCTTTAGTGACACTTCTAATGATGAACTTTTAATGACCCTCACCAATGCTATTTTTGTTACTTTTGGTGACGGTCAAAAAATGTTCGTCACCATTGATCATTCCAATGAGTTTTTGATGACATTATGTTCTTGTTAATATATTTTTTTGTCAAAAGATAACGATTTAATACCATTATTGTGGAGTATTTTTTACAATATGTCAAAGGCATAGTGGTTATATTAAATCATTTTTTTAAGAAGTAATTAGTGTGTATCATTTCCCTCAAATAATGACTATTCGCGCGAATAGAGTTTTCCTATGAGTCAACACATTATTCATATCTATTAAGTTTATTATCTAGAAAATTCCATTTAGATAAAGTCCCACTAGTGTGTGTAGGAAATATATTATTTAATACATAATCATGCTCTATCAATTCTATTAATGAGAAAGACCTAACACTCCTCAACAATCTGTGCACACCTTAAATTAATGCTTTGGCACACACTAACATCTTTTAGAACCTCGCATGTCTTGGAACATCTTTGTACCTAGAACATCTTGACATTACACTGATGCCCAAGCACATGGTGGCATGCGCTAGCACAACATAGAACTCTCCTAGCATGTGTTGGCATGCATGTAATCCCTAGCATGCCCTGGAACATCTTGGTTGAATTCATTGACATACATTAGCACTTGGCACACACTACCACTTGGCATTTATTGGGATCTATTATTAGTATGGTTAGCATGCCCCTTTTGAAAAAGATAAAGTCCTGACTTATTAACCCTATTATTGTTTCTTCCTTTTGTTTCCTTGAAACTTCTTGACACATATTGACATACCCTGGCACCCAGCACATCCTTAGCACATGTCATATATTGGCACTATTTGGCACATATAATTAGCACACCCTAGAACTCCCAAGCACACTTTGAGACTTCTTTACATGTCTTGATATTCCGTAGCATGCCTTACCAATCCTTATCATAACTTGTCACTCCCTTCTTGGCATGACAACTAGCACTCATTAGCACTAGTCCCTAGCACACATTCCTTGTATTCACTAAATTTCATGAATTTTGACCTAGTGCTCCCTTAATGTTTTGCACTAGTACTCCTTAACACTCCTCAACATGCATTAGCACTCTCTAGAACACCTTGTCACTCTTCAACATGCCCTTCCACTTCATAGCATGCATAACACTTTGTGACACATATTGGCACTTGGCACGTGTTGGCACTTGGAAAGTCTTAGCATGTATGGAATACGTTGACATGCCTTGGTATAACTTGGCATGGTTTAATATTAAATTTATTTCAGATCAACTGTTGGAAAGTAGATGAGAAGCAACAAAGGAAGACTTGGCACTTATAATGCACTAATACTTTTCACTTGGCACCTATTGGTGCCTAGTGTTGGTGTGCCTAGCATGCCCCTCTTGGAAAAGGTAAATTGATAACTTATTAACCCTCTTATGTGTTCATCTCCTTCTAGTTTAACTTGTTTCTCCCTTTTGTTGCCTTGAATGTCCCTGGCACACATTGACACACCCTTTCACATATTGGCATGCCTGATCACTTGGCACATCTTAGCATGTTTGACATGCCTTCGCACTATCTAATACATCTTAGGATTCCCTAGCACGCCTTGGCACTCATGTCCTCACAGCTAGCCTTTACATTTTTTCACAACTTGGGAACCCAATCAATTCCTTAGCTACTGCAGTTCATGTGACAATATTGGCTTGCTTCAATCGTAACAACTTGACCAATTGCACCAACTACAAGTAGATTGTGCCTTGTACACCTAAGAACTGCCTATAACTCATATTATGCCACTCATGTCCAAGTTCAACTTGTCCCGCTTGACTAGTTACCAAGACAAGGATCACATGATATAGCCATGGCCATAAAACAACTAAGCCACATAGATTACATAGGAAATATTTCACATGTATGTTTAGCTGGTATAAATAGTAGAACATTAACTGAGAGTTTGCAAGAACCACAAGATGCACAAGTCACAGAAGATATAAGCCGACACATGTCGATTGCCCCAAAACTTATACACAACAATGTAAAATATGCAATTATCTAGAATAGTTTAAAGCATGAGCATGCAGCCAAAGTGTGCCACATCTTGTATAAAAAAATAGCTAAAGGCAAAACAATGTTGTGCCTAGCACAAAGTGATCTCCCTTTGTCTAAAACTACTATGTCGAGCCCCGTATAACAACAGGAGGCTCGCCTCCTATAAATCCTATTCTGAACTTCTCCTAACACACTTCGTCCTTAGCACACTTGAATTCACTCACACTCCCTGTCGCACACTCTTATTCATTCCTTTCCATGCATTTTGACCTAGTTATCCCTTGATATGCCCCGACACTCCCTAAAACTCTTAATCATGCATTGAAATTTTCCAACATGTGTTAGCATGCCTTTTCATTCCTAATGTGCATGCCCTGACCCTCCCTAGATATCATGTCCTCACAACTACCCTTACTTAATTTGAAACTTGGGAACCCAACCAAGCCCTTGCTTGACTACAAGAGCTTGACCGAGTTATTGTTACTACAACTAGATGATGTTGTTGAATTGTGTAGCTTGGGAGGTACTCCACAAGCCTAGTGAGATGGGTTTTGGTGAGTTTGGTCACAAAATGATTTGTGGGAAAAGAAGCCAAGCAAAGGAATTTTGGACCCAAGATGGGTTTTAAAATCTAAAAGAAAATTAAAAAGGAAAATTAATATTTCCTAATGTATAAGTGGATAAAACTAGTAAGTTCTAGAGGGTTCCTAATAGGTCTAGGAAAAACTATTTAAGGAGGCCTTAGGGTGAAGGAAAGAACATCAAGTGAGAAGGATCTCATTTGATCAAGGGGGCGAAGAGAGATGTAGTCCTAAATTAGGTCGAGTAAGGATTTCTAAAGGAATGCCATGATCATCCTCCAAGAGCAATATCATCATGTGAGGGTTCACAAGAATGTTGCATACCTTAATGTCGGTTCGAGCTAGGAAGTAGGATGCAATATTGTTGGTTCTCTTATGGAAGATCGAGCTTAAGAGAGGTTTCTCATGAGAATTTGGGCATGTGATTTCAATGGTGTCTTTGTGTGATGGCCGCATCAAATTATGAAATGTTGAAATTTGCAACAAGAAACATTGAAATTGGAAACCAAAAAGGACAAAAAAATTGCACCCACACTCGTGAGGAATTTTGATGCACCGGGAGTGAGGAATGTGGGGTGTCTAACTTATTTTTTCCTTAAATAAATTGGACAATAAATTGTAATTTCATCTCATAACAACTTGTGTCAGTTAACTAAGTAATGTTGACTGAGTTAGCTCAAAAAATATGAGTTGAGTGTCTAAGATGAGGCATGCAGAGGTATTAATCTAATATTTTTGGAGTGCAGTTGCAGTTGATGCATTAGTGGGGTGCAGGTGTGAATTAGTTGACTCAATTAAATGAGTTAAAATCAGTTTAAATAGTTCTAACTAATTTATGAGATAGAGAGAGGTCGGCCAGTGAATCAAATTAGATTTAATTCACAATGAGTGATCAATTAGATAACTAATAATTCACTATTAATAGCGGCATGCATTTCAGTTCTGAGGAAGCCCCAATTGAGACAGACGTTAAAGGGAACATAAATATCAGTTGTATTTATACTAAATTTCCCATGTGAAATTATAAATTCATTGGGATGCCACGATGGATTGCACAATCAAGGAAGAATTATTTTCCTAATTAATAGGGAGATAATTCCCTAGGAATTGTATGAGTAAGGCAGGTTGAAGGAAGGTTGAGAATTGGCTAAGTACTAAACCGAGTGTGCCTAGATTAGCGAGATACAATTGGGAGAGTGTTGGAGAATATCATGAGAGATTAACCATTGTATTGTTTCATGATTCCTTGAATTAATACACAATAGAGATAGAGGGGTTTTGAGCAGTTGCTTTCCCCAGATACATCTTGTGTTGTGCAATTGATAATTTATTTCTCTTACTTATATGTGATTGTGTGATCATGTTTTGTTTCCGAAAATTGTAGGAAGGATTCAACATCTTGTTTTAGTACATTACATGATTAGATTGAATCTTGGTGGTTAGATTTTCTACATGGTATCAAATAAGGAATTTTTTGGGTGCGAGTTTGCAGAGAATATCTAAAGATTTTGGTGTAAAAATTTTAAAAAAGAAAAAGCATATAATTTGGATTCCTTGCAAAAAACTACCCAAATGGAAAATCAATTCGGAGCTTGGATGAGGGAGATATTGTCGATTTAAAATCAACTATTTTTTAGAAACTTTTGTAATGGCAGGACAATTACAATGTGTTCGATTCAAGAACCTATATGCACTTGAAGTACCAGATGCATGCAAAACTTTGAGGAGCAAAGAAGAGGTTAGATATTTGGCTGTTGAGAGGGAGTACAAATTACCTCTCAACATGTAGCATTAGAATCAGCTTCAGAACGTTGTGGACCAGCCAAAATTGGAGAAGCAGAGAGGAGACCAAGTGGAATCGTCCACTCAAGTAGAGACCTCCATGAGGGGGAAATTTCGATCCAGATGGGCAAAGGGAGCACATGCAACTATACCTCCAGGTGAAAGGTAGGGTGATGTGTAGACATAATCCCAAGGTAAGAAATTTGGGCAGGGTCCATTGAGATGGTGTGTCTCATGGATCGAACCTAGCTATGAGGAGTCCACAGTGCAAAAATATCAAGAAGGATCAATTAGATTGATGCAATCAGATTTCAGGAAGACATAAATCAGAGTGACAGATGTCAGATACTGGAGCACAAATCAGAGTTGGCAATAGTGCAAAGGGAATGGATGTAGATGCTAGCAACAACGTGGAGAGTCCAGTAGACAGGTGCAGTAGCTAGCAGTGGTCAAAAGAATCTAATGACAAATGCATTATATTGATTTAGTTGTTTGGAGGCTATTAAGTTTCAGGATTTGTAGGTGAAAACAACACTGGATAAGTGTTGCATGCAAAATTCCAAAGGTACCGGATGGGATAAATTGAATTCCTTTCTTGTTGAGAGGGATTGTTGAAATTTGCAACAAGAAACAGTGAAATTGGCAACCATAAAGAACAAAAAAAATGCAGCCACACTGGTGAGGAATTTTTATGTACCAGGAGTGAGGAATGTGAGGCGTCTAATTTATTTTTCTCTTAAATAAATTGGATAATAAATTGTAATTTCATCTCATAAAAACTTGGGTTAGTTAACTAAGTCATGATGACTGAGTTAGCTCAAGAAATTAAAGTTGAGGTGATCGAGGTGGATATTGGTGGCCACCCACTTATTCCACTTGGGCCCTCACCATTGTCTCTTTCAGTTTTTTAGTTTCCTTAATTATAGCACAGTTTACTATTTTTGTTAGTTTTTCGGTCTTGAACTTCCACCGCAGTTTTGAGGCCCCAAACAACATTTTTTGGTCATGAAAGTTTTATTGATTTCATAGAAATCACATTAGCAGTTGTAATCCTCAGAGATATCTTTCTGACGAGGTATCATGTGCATCAAAAGAAGATCATATGACCAAGTTACGACCACAGGAAATTGGTTGCCCAACTACCCTCAATAGGGCCCATAAACTCTTGGTGTTACATCTCCTCAAGTTAGGTTTTTCTCTTATTTTTCAATAATAAAAAATCTCTTGAGCCTTATTGTAACACAATTAAGAGGCATGTAGCCGCCACATCTCTTCTCAGAGATAAGCTACCATCGCCCAATCTAGTTTGAGAATTGGCTAAGTACTAGACAAATTATGCCTATATTAGTAGGAGATGATTGGCAGAGTGTTGGAGAATCTCATGATAGATTAAGCATTGTATTGTTTTGCAATTCCTTGACTTAATACAAAATAGAGATAGAGGGGTTTTGAGCAGTTTATTTCCCGAGATACATCTTTTGTTGTGCGATTGATAATTTCTTTCTCTTACTTATATGTGATTGGGCGATCATGTTTTGTTTTCGGAAATTGTAGGAAGGATTCAATATCTTGTTTTAGTACATTACAAGATCAGATTGAAGCCCGTTGGTTAGATTTTCTACATGAAATAGAAGAGAGGGTTGATACAATCTCGTCTTGCGGTGGTTATAAAGACAAACATAAATGGAGGAGGGCTTGCACTCTTATTTAGAGCCAGAATAGAAGTAGACATAGGAATACTATTGACTGAGCTAACCCTAGTTTGAGGGTCGACATTGAGATTTGAAGTTCATGTCAAGATTCAGTCAAAGAAATGCCCAAAATCTATGGATCCATATGAGCTAGGTCGAGTCTCTTATGGAGGCAAGAGTCATGGTTTTTTCTATGGGTGGATAGGGTTTCGTCTACAACAATTAGAAGTACATAAGTATAGTGCCCTAGTTAGGACATTTTCCTAGCATGTTTAGTTCATAAGGTATGCCTTTAAGACTGTGAAAATTTTTTGTAGAAGAAGAGTAGTTGTGACCCTTAAAGTGAGGTTTATTTCTGAAATATAGACCACGGATCTGGAATATGGTTTGTAGATTCGGTATGTGTGGAGATAGCAGATCCAAAGGATGGTGGAACCTTAGCAGAAGATTGAGCATGCAAAAGAGATGTGCCATGTGAAGAATGGATTGACATGTAGAGGAGTTGATTTGGTGGACTATCCATGGAGTTTTAGACAGATATCTAAAGCAACCTATAAAAAATTAGTCAGTGGACTATTAGTGGTTGATTTGTGACCCTAGTTCAATCATCTATAGATTGTTAGAAGGATGATAAGAGGAGTATTTCATATTTATTCATAGATTGGACAACAAAGATCAAATTGTCAATACACAAGAACAATGATTTTGAGAGGACTCAAACCATTGTTAGGTGGAAGATTTGAAGAGCCCTATATGAAGAAAATATTGTGAGTCGTAGATCATTAAAAATAATTGACTGTGGTTGGGCAGATTGATGGTAGTCCAAGTATAGTTGGAGGGTTGTTAGGTGACTGTCAAATAAGAGCCCTAACTCTTGTACTTGTGAAGGACAACAAGATTGGTAGAAGGGCAGGTGTATAGAAACTAAGGATGTGCAAACTTTAAAGGACTAAAGTATCATTCAAGTGGGCCAACCAACTAGCACTAGTTCACTATTTTGTAGATGATTAACTTAGTGAGAAGAAGGAAAACCTCCATAGCCCTAGACTTCTCATATTGGATCCGCAGTATGTAAAAAGTGGACATACCAAAGGGTTGTTCACAAATGGAGTTGTGAACATTTTTTTACCACTCAAAATAGTAGAGGACCTAAAAGGGGTTCCTAAGAGGGCAACAACTAGGACAAGGGAAACAGTGGAGGCTTAGCCCATTGTCACCACGGCTAAGTCTCCTTGCTCTTCACGAAATTTCACCTATGGGAGGAGTCCCGGTAGTTTAGGAAGTCACTTGTATATTATAGGTCAGTGAATAGGTGGGAAGTGACCCTAGAAGCCCTTTCCCTAAGATAGAATAAAGAGTGGGACATGCTTTCCTTTTAAGCAAGGGACTTGATCTTCTAGGGAGAGAGGAGGGGGATTGAAGGGTTGAGGGAGAAGAATAAGACTTATGAAGGAAGTTATCAATCCCTAAAATCCTTTGGGAACTTGGATTCCAAAATGGTCCTTGATGAAAGGCCTTTGACACCAAATGGGACCACACGGGGCCAAGTGGACCCAACCCAGGTTCAGGGATGGAATTTAGAAACCAATGTTGTTCCTATCTTAGACAATGTGAGGGGGAAAGGATCAGGCAAGAGTTTTTACTTCGATGGGTCAAATTGATCCTACTAGGTTCTAGCCTTGGGAAGACCTATGCAAAACTTGATCTTAGAGCTAGGGCTTCAGGTATCCAAAGATTCCATCGTCAGAATTGGCCCAAATAATGAGGAGAGTGAGGGGACCTACCATTGCAATTACCTCTAGAAGATCAAAGTTTTCCTCTGGCTATATTCTTGGGAAATTTATGCCCTAGGTGACCTAATGGGGCTAGACCTAGGGAAAAATGGAAATTTATGAAAAAAGGGGGGGAAATCATTACCCTTTTTGAGGTACTAGTGCATAATTCACTTGGGGATATGGACTCAGGGGTGATAATGAACAATAATTCAGTTTCTTGATCAAGGAGGCCCATAAAGTCAACTTCATCCAATGTTAGAGGAAAACGAAAAGTGACCTTCAAGAATTTATACTTAGTACAGGTGGTGCAATTTTATTGAGATAAAATGATATCTAAGACATTTCATTCATCCAACAATGGCCCATACATTAAATAAACTAAATAGGCACATAATTCCACACTTCCATCATGCAAAAATTAGCCCTAGTTATAGCGAAATTCAATAGTATGCAACACCAAGTAGAATAGTGTTAAATTTTCACTCACAATGTTAGAGAGTATATTCAACCAGCTTCACATTTGCAAAAAAAAATCTCCAAGATAAAAATAGCCCAAATCCATACATAAAAATGCATCCATCATCCAAAATAGTCCTCCAAGGAAAAATGTGAAGTTCTCTAAAGATAGAGAGATCCTAAGTCAAGTGATGATGCAAATGAATCCAACTAACTCCTATTTACATTGATTAAGAGTTGATCGAATTAGCTTATGGGCCTACATTAGCCCCTAAACATAAAATAATATGCAAGTAGCCCTAAATTTTGGTGACAATCCCACCAAACTATCAGACATGGAATAATAAGACTCATAAGAGGTCAACTGATGCTTAGGGCCTTCTCAGAGGCATACTGGGGTCCATGAGTGCCATAATGATCCATGGGACCCATCAAAAGTGTTGGACAAGGGGGTGGCCCCTTATTCTCCAAACATTAAACCTGTGGTGCTCTCATTAAACTCGTGGATTGAAAGGGTTGTGTGTGGCCACCATCAACAAGTAGGTCAAGTGTTGTCTTGTTCATGATAGATTAGTTGTCAAAGGATTAACACCAATCCCTAGTTGTATTCGTTGTATCGGTGTAGTTGTAAAGGGTCACGATCCATGGTACAAGAGCTCTAGCCTATTGTATTGTAGTTTGTAATATAATGAAGAAGGGTTTACACACTAACACTCCTTGACATGCCCTGGAACTCTAGCATACCTTGGAATTTCCTAACATGTAACCTTGCTACTCCCTCCTTATCACACCTGAAACTCACTGACACTCCCTATTATACACTCTTATTCGTTCATTACCGTGCATTTTGAACTAGTTATCGCTTGTGTTTCCATGGCACTCCCTAGCACATATTGACACACCCTATAATTTGGAACATCATAGCATGTGTTGGCTTGAGGGGTCCTGACCCAGGTTCAGTGTGCAAGGTTTGCCAACAAACCCCTATACTATTGGCCCTTTCGACAATGACCTACTTGCGCAGTTCAAAGTATCACCTGAAGTAGTATGGGTGGGTGCTGGAACTAGGTTACCGCACCTTGAGAAGGGATAGGTAGGGTAATGAGAGCTGCATTTGGCCCTGAGATACCTGGATCACCTTGTTCTGCGCAGGGCCAAGCAGGTCGCATAGATGGGAGCTGTTTTTCCTGTATCTTTGCTTTCAGGGCTAGACAATCTTCCAACGTATGGTCTAACTGTCTACAATACCTGCAGGACGCCCCGCGCCCCCATAGTTATAGCAGATCAACTGGCCCCAACCCTGACCTGCGCTTCCACCTCAGCTCTTGTCCCTGCTTTCGGAGGGGGAATCATCCCTGCCTGTGGGAGTTTTCAGTGAGGCAGGGTCTAACTGTACTTCTAGTAGCTTTCTCCATTCTGTTACTAGATTATGGATTAGACAGTCCTGCTCCTCATGGCCAACTGACCGAAAAAACTGGCACCAGCGTCGCTTTGGTTCTAAAACGTTGGTGCCCGGAAAGGGGCAGCGGTTGGTATTACATAGCCCATCTACGCGGCCATCCCTGTACCAGAACGTAGGTCCACTTGAGCTCCATTGTTCTAGACTAGACCCTCCCGCTCCCTGATGCCCCGAGTGCAGATCCTTCATTTGTCCTGACGCTCGCCATAGTTACACGTCGGCTTCCCTTCCACTTTCCCATTGTAGGTCCTGAATCTCTAGGTGCATGGCCCCGAGCTGCGCCTGTATCTGTTGTACCTTCAACGCAGCATCTTTCCTGGGCGTAGCTTCTAGTTTCATGGCAGCTTCCAAAGCTTTATCTTGTGAGTCAAAAGTTTGGTGGCCCATAGGTATGCGTAGGTGAGGGAGTAGCATGGCGATGAACCATTCCATAAGCTGTCTGTCATCATACTTAAATTCTCCTTCTCTGATAGCTTTTTTTAGGCATTGATCTGCTTCCCATACGGACTCATTTTCTCCCTGCTTGAAATATTTTACATCCGCTACAACCTGAGAGTAGGATTTAGGTTTCCGAAACTACTGTTTCAGGGCGTCCTTAATATTTTGAATAGATGTGGCCCTATTTTGAGATATGTACCCAATATACCATTCCAAAGCTCTTTCTTCGAAGGCTAGGGATAGTTGCGCTTTCTTCATAGTATCGCTCACCACGCCCTGTGCAGTCCATACCGAATCTGCCACAAACCAGAATCGATTCATGTCTTCATCGGGCGCGCCTTTAAAGTTGGGTAATTTCAAGTGCGCTGCCATGTCTCCCATTTTGTAGGTGTCCAATATCCGCTTGTCAGTACCGTATCCCTTTCTCAAGATTTTCCCGGTCCCGGCAACAGAACCATTTGTTGGCTTGAGGGGCCCTGACCCAGGTTTGGTGTGCAAGGTTTGCCAACAAACCCCTATACTACTGGCCCTTTCGGCAATGACCTACTTGCATAGGTAAAACTCTCACCCGAAGTAGTATGGGTGGGTGCTGGAACCAGGTTTCCGCACCCTGAGAAAGGATAGGTAGGGCAAGCAGAGCTGCGTTTGGCCCTGAGATACCCAGATCACCTTGTTCTGCGTAGGGCCAAGTAGGTCACTATTCGCATCCACGTGCGCTAGGTCTATAATTATATGCTTTTATGACAGTAGCATAGCATTGCATGAACAAAACAAAACAAATCTAGATATATAAAATATGCTTACACAGAACTCCGAAGCATAAATACAAAAACACACAATGCAACAATTATCAATGATTCACACCAAGAGTACTCACATATTCAGTTCTTAATCAACATTTCTTATTCATCAATTCTACAATTCCTTCTTACAATTCCCTTCCCAACCTGTGCATACAGCAGCAGGGTCCACACACAGTTGGACTTGGATCTCCGCGCACACAGCCAGTAGGATTCCTTTCCCCAAAAACCCAAACAGATAACTTAAAACACAATTTGCATCAATAGCTCTTCATTTCTCCTCACTTACAATACAAAATGTTCCTCTATTTATAATAATATAGCCTAGACTTTCCTATGGTCCGCAAACCGTGGTTTTCAGACCCCTGGTTTACCCTTTTACCCATTACAATGCTTTCAGGGCTTTGACCCACCCCAAAACCCCTGCGCTAGACTAAATCTAATCAAAAGTATTCAAAATGAACCAGTTTTGCAGCTTGTAGGAGACCCTCTTCCAGTAGCATGTCGCCCTGTCACTCTAGCATTCCTTGGCACTAACTTGCATACCTTTAAAATCCCTCATTAGCACACCTAGAACTCATTGATACTCCCTATCAAACACTCCTATTCATTCATTTGCATGCATTTGACACTAGTGCTTCCTTGTTTTTCCTTGGCACTCCAAAACATTCTGCCCTGGCGTGCATTGGCACACCTTGGCACCTGACACATCTTGGCATGTTTCTCTGGGCTCTAGCATGCCTTAACACTGCCTAGCATACCTTGACGTCACTCTCTCCTTAGCACACCCAAGACTCACTGACAGTTCCTGTCACAAACTCGTATTCATTCATTTTTAAATATATTTTTATATGTTCTGCTATTATGAACTGTCTAGTGGAATATCCATGATAGTTTACGAATCACCCCAACACACATCCTTTATGCAAGTCATATGATGATATTTCTTCACACTTATTTAATATCTCTAGTTGTCCCAACATAGTGCAGGTCATCACCACCACCCTTGCAAAATTGAACATGATAGGCTCCTGGTCCTATCTAAGCTTGGAAGAAAAATTCAAAACTTAGTTACAGAACATGATGGAAGATTATTATAAAGGTTTCCCATGATTTCTAATCAACAATATCTTGTGGGATTGGAACAACAACACATTTTCTTCATGATAAATATCCATGATAGTTTACGAATCACCCCAACATATATCCTTTATGCAAGTCATATGATGATATTTATTCACACTTATTTATATCTTGTCCTGACACAGTGCCGGTCATCACCACCACCCTTGCAAAATTGAACATGATAGGCTTGTCAATGGACTGTTAATGGATGATTTGTGACCCTAGTTTAGTCATCTACAAATTGTTAGAAGGATGATAAGATGAGTAGTTCGGATTTTCTCATAGATTTGACAACAAAAAATTGGTACACAAGAATAATGATTTTGAGAGGACTCAAATCACTATTAGGTGGCATATTTGAAGAGCCCTAGATGAGGGTAGTGTTGGGGGCACTATATCGATAAAATAATTTACTGTGGTTGGGATAATTGATGGCAATCCAACTACAATTGGAGGGTTGTTAGGTGACTGTCAAAGAAGAGCTCTAAGTCATGTACTTGTGAAGGAAAACAACACTGGTAGAAGGGTAGGTGTATTGGGCCTAAGGACGTGCAGAATTTGAAGGACTAAAGCAGCAGTCAAGTGGGCTAGCCAACTAGCCCAAGTTCACTATATTGTATAGTATTGCATCATTGAGAAGAAGGGAAACCTCCATATCCCTAGACTTGTCATCTTGAAGCAGCAATATGGCAAAAGTGGGCAGACCAAAGAGTTTTTCACAACAGAGTTGTGAACAACTAATCGAAAACTTTAAGTGTTGTAGACCTTAAGGGAAAATAGAGGTACTTAGAGGGAAAAGTTTTTTTAGCCGAGTTCAGTAACATAAAGGAGTTTAGTTCATTGATAGAGGCACATTGAGGAGTTGCATAATGGGGGGAAAGAGGATCTGCCAAATGTGTTCAAGACATGTGGATTGAAAGGGCTATGTGTGTCCACAATAAAAAATTGGGTCAAGTGTTGTCTTGTTCAAGGTATATTGGTTTCCAAAGGACTAACACCAAGCCCTAGTTGTATTCCTTGTATCAGTGTGATTGCAAAGGGCCATCATCCCTAGTACGAGAGCTCTAGCCTATTCTATTACAGTTTGTAATTTAACGAAGAAAGGTTTGAAAAAGTCAATGGACAGAGATCTGAAGCAACCTATAAATTGTTAGTTAATGGACTGTTAATGGATGATTTGTGACCCTAGTTCAGTCATCTACAAATTGTTAGAAGGATGATAAGATGAGTAGTTCAAATTTGTTCATAGATTGGACAACAAAAAATTGGTACACAAGAATAGTGATTTTCAGAGGACTCAAATCACTATTAGGTGGCATATTTGAAGAGTCCTAGATGAGGGTAGTGTTGTGGGCACTAGATCAGTAAAATTTTTTACTGTGGTTGGAAAAATTGATGGCAATCCAAATACAATTGGAGGGTTGTTAGGTGACTATCAAAGAAGAGCTCTAAGTCATGTGCTTGTGAAGGAAAACAACACCGGTAGAAGGGTAGGTGTATTGGGCCTAAGGACGTGCAGAATTTGAAGGACTAAAGTAGCAGTCAAGTGGGCTAGCCAACTAGTCCTAGCTCACTGTATTGCAGAGTATTACGTCATTGAGAAGAAGGGAAACCTCCATATCCCTAGACTTGTCATCTTGGAGCAAAAGTATGGAAAAAGTGGGCAGACCAAAGAGTTTTTCACAACAGAGTAGTGAACAACTAATCGAAAAATTTAAGTGTTGTAGACCTTAAGGGAAAATAGAGGTACTTAGAGGGAAACGTTTTTTGATCCGAGTTTAGTAACATAAAGGAGTTTAGTTCATTGATAGAGGCAGATTGAGGAGTTGCATAATGGGAGGAAAGAGGATTTTCGAGATGTGTTAAAGACATGTGGATTGAAAGGGCTATGTGTGTCCACAATAAAAAATTAGGCCACGTGTTGTCTTGTTCAAGGTATATTGGTTGTCAAAGGACTAACACCAAGACCTAGTTGTATTCCTTGTATTAGTGTGATTGTAAAGGGCCATCGTCCCTGGTACGAGAGCTCTAGCCTATTCTATTACAGTTTGTAATTTAGTGAAGAAAGGTTTGAAAAAGTTAAAAATTTTCATGTGCACTAATTAATTCCTTGATGTGTTGTGGCACTTGAGTGTGTTTACATCAAAGATTTTAAGACCAAACCCAAATTCTCATGTGTCATTGAAATTAAACATATGCCTTGTTCACCTAAGAACTACATGTAACTCATATTAGACTACTCATGTCCAATCTCAATTGATCCCACTTAACAATTTACCAAGACAAGGCTCATCACATACAAATGTGGTTGTAAAACAAATAAGAAGCATAGTTTACATCTTGACATGCCATAAAAACTAACATGTCTTAAATACCTTGGAATTATGTGGCATGTGTTAGCATCCCCTACATTCCCTATTATGCCTTGTCACTCCCCCCTTGCCACGCCTAACACTCGCTGACACCCCCAACACAACCTCTTATTCATTCATTTCCATTATTTTTGACTCGACAATTTATGTTTGATGGGGCACATGTCTAAAAGAGTTCCTTTAAGAGAATAAAAGAATGATCTCACCATTACTGACATACGTAATTGAGAGATTATACTTGAATGACATTAGGAAACTACACAATAGATTTTAAGAACGAAATTTTTATGGTTTTTTGTTATGGTGTGAGAATGGTAAGAATTGAGTGGTCAATAAGGTGTGTGAATGCTTAGAATACCTTGTCACTCCCTCCTTGGCATGAAAACTATCACTCATTGCCACTCCTTGACACACCCTCATATTCATTCACTTCCATGTATTTTTACCTAGTGCTCCCTTGTGTTTTCCTAGTACTCCTTAACACTCCTCAACATGCATTGGCACTCTCTACTTAGCACTTTTCGACATACCCTACCACTTCATAACATGCATAACATTCCCTGACACACTTTGGCACTTGGCACATGTTAGCACTTGGAAATTCTTAGCATGTCTGACATGCATTCATGAGATGACTTGGTATGATTTGGCATGGTTTAATCTTAAAGCTATTTGAGATCAATTATTGGAAAGTAGATGAGAAGAAATAGAGGAATATTTGGCACGTAGAATGCACTAACACTTGGCACTTGGCACCTATTCACACCTAGTGTTGGTGTGCCTAGAATGCCCCCACGAAAAAGGTAAATTGATGACTTATTAACCCTCTTATGTGTTCATCTCTTTGTAGTTCAACTTGTTTCTCCGTTTGTTGCCTTGATTGTCCCTAACACACATTGTCACACCGTTGCACATATTGGCATGCCTTAACACATGGAAACACCATGGTGTAATGCAATGTCGTGCAATGTTGATGAGACTATCCTCTTAGAGGCATAGGTTAAAAACAAAAAGGGGGTCACTTTCTTGCCAAATTAGGGTTTCTCCCAAACCCTATTATAGTAAAGATAAGGGGAGCCAATAATGAAATCTTGCTTGTCCACATGTAGTGCTTCTGTCGGTTGCGATACATACTAGGGAAAGATAAGTTTTGAAGTAATGGGAGTCTCTTGGCACATCACCAAAGCAACACCTTCAAAACCCTAATGTAGTCTTAAGGTCAACATATGAGGCAACACATGATGTGTGGGGGAAACATGTAAAGTGCGAATGGGGACAACATCAGAGTTTGACAAAAAGGGGGAAACAAGAGTAATCAGTTAAGAGTCTCATGAAAACCCTAATGGGTTGAGCGAGAAAAATACCATAATGATAAATCTAGGCAATTAGCCTCATTATGATAGGTGGAAGCTTAGACAAAAAAAAAAAAAAAACTATCAAACCTTAAGAGAGGGAATTTTATCATACCTTTTTATGTCTATATTAAAACAAGAAAAAACCGCATAAATTTATTTTTGAGTCTTTTAATTTAAGTATTAGGGGTTTCCACAATGCATTATATTAGAAATTATAATAGGAAATCATGAGAAATTAGTAAGTTAAGAATACTTCTAATAGAAATGGTCATACATAAATGACTTACTTAACCTACTTTAATTCCAAAAATAATTTCTAATAGTATTTAATTATGTTTTTAAATTTTACCTATTAAATAATTTATATGCATCTTACTATCTTATTTATTTATATTGAATTTTTAATTTAATACTATATATAATCCAAAAAAAAAATTTATTATTGACATTTAGTTTTTATTTTAATTTTAAATTTTTAATTAATTTGGATTCCCGCCTCCAAAAAATTCCGCCCTTCACCCTTGCTCTGGCATTAGTTGAACATTCAATTTGAATACTTCTGAGTTAGTCTACAGATATTTGTAACAGGAGTCGAAAATTTATGTTTTTGTTACATTTTGATGGATCTTGTGCATGTATGGCATGCGGAAGGTTTAAAGAAAACAACAATTGCATGACGAGGCAAAAATAGCCGACGGGAAGGTTAAAGTGTAGTTGAAGCAAATGATTTTATTTTTAATTTTTTGATAATGTTTTATTTCTGCCTGCAAAAGAATTCACCATTCAGGAACACGAGCAAGGGGAAAGGAGATAGTTGCAGAACAAGAGCAGAAGGGAAAATGGCCTGAACGAAGAAGACTACCCGTAAATCCACCGTCTGGAAAGTGCGAAGAAGCAGCTCCCAACAAAGGCTGCCCGGAAATCTGCCCCGACGAAGGGTGGAGTGAAGAAGCCTCACATATTCAGGTCGGGCACTTTTTCCCTGCGTGAGATCCGAAAGTATCAGAAGAGCATGAAACTTCTTATAAGGAAGCTGCCCTTTTAGCGTCTCGTCAGGGAAATTTCCCAGGAGGACTTCAAGATGGATCTGAGGTTCCAGTCCACTAAATTCATTAACTCAGGTCACGCTAACCTTAACCACAGTTTGTAGATTCGGTATAGCTCTTTAACCATGATGAAGTGAATGATAGCGTTTAAACGGAACAATAGATAGAACAGTTCAAATCCCAAGAGATCTTATTTCAGAGGGATTTGCAGCAGAAAAGACCCCAAATGGTCAATC
Organism: Pinus albicaulis; assembly: GCA_034641835.2. Classification (NCBI taxonomy): domain Eukaryota; kingdom Viridiplantae; phylum Streptophyta; class Pinopsida; order Pinales; family Pinaceae; genus Pinus; species Pinus albicaulis. The sequence goes on along the minus strand of MU968382.1, from coordinate 7,597,595 downwards.
TATTACTCTCTGGAAGAAAAATGCTGGTCCTTGGCTATAAAATGGAGCCAAAATTGCTAGCTTATTTATGGAAAGCATTGGCTTCTTAATGTTAAAAAATGGGAAAAGGAGCTGTGAAAATCGTCCACGAGTGGAGAGTGGTAGGCAAAGAGCGCGAAAACTTTTGGGGAAATGGTTGGTTGATTTTGGTGACTTTTGATGTAAGATTTTCCAATCTTTGCGTTCGTCAAAGAATTTCAAGAAAACGAACTAAATCTGCGTTTAAATGTACTGAGATGAATGGATAAGTGTAAAGGGCGGTCAGTTTTTATACAAAATTTGTACATGAAGACTTATGATCCCAGCAGTGCAGAAGATAAATCGATTCATGTCTTTTTCATGTAATTTAGTAGAATCCGATAGTAATCGGTTGAATGCTGGTTTTTTTGGCATTTTTGGAAGAGGCTTAGCGGGATCCAGCATTCCTTTTCATAGATTGAAAAGAATGAGCTAGATAGTCAAGTAAATGATTAGATTAAGCAGTTAGCTGGGATGAATCGAGGTGATTTTTAGCAGTCTGGGCTTATAAAAAGGTGAATTTAGGTGTTTGTGGCATGAAAAGATCCAATCTAGTTGCATTGCGAAATATCAAGTCAAATAAACAAGATGTAGCAAAGAGAAACGGTTAGTTTCATGCCTTTTCAGGCTTGAAGAATTTTTATTTTCTGTTAGATATCTGTCTTTTTTTTCTAGATTAGTCGATTTCTTTAAGATAATAAATTAAACTGATTGCATTTTCCAGATTTTGCGGCGTTGAATGGCTAGATCCTTCATTTAGCGCCAAAGCTATCTAAGATTTTTTAAAGAAATGTTCTTATTTTTCCTTTCTTCTCATGCAAATAATTGTCCAAATATTCAAGCTATGCACAAACATAAAAACTTTGCTACAGTTAATGAAACTATCATAAGATGTCCTTCAATGAGTCCTTCAATGACAGGGGGATGAATTTTAGCTTGATGTCCTTCAATGAGTCCTAGCAATGGCAGGGGGATATGAATTTCAGCATGATGTCGATTCGCCTCTTGGTAAGTTTTCAGGGCAAACCTATGCTTTGCATATTGGTATGTTGATTTCACTTCAAAGTGGGAAATTAGCATTATTGATTTTGTATTCTTGAGAATCCGTGTTCAGCTTTTGGTAGGTTTGTAGCAAAATCCGAGCCACTCTAAGTGTTGGTGTGAAGTCTGATTCTCATACCTATTTTTCCTCTGCCAACTTGATTTTAACTTCAAGGAGGGGAAACTTTACCCATTTCCTAGCCTCTTCGTATGTTTGTAGGAAAATCTCTTCTTATGCTTGTTGATGTTGTAAAACCCAAAATCTGGGCATTTTTGCCAATGCAATGTTCATCTGAGTTACATTACTAACTGTACCATCTAAACATATCTACCATCGTGATTGTCAATGTGATGTCCAAAATTTCAAAGACTTTCACCTCTATTATGACCTCTCTTATTATATAAGATTCCACCCACCGACACCAAAATTAACTGTGTTAGAGCCTATCAAAAATATTTGTCTCCCAAAACACTACACCTTCCTTTTCCTCATGAAAAGTTAGCGGAAAATCTCTACCGTTTCAAAACCTGATCGATTTTGTAAATCTCAGAACATTTTTGTGACGATATGAATTCCAATCAGGAAGCCATCACTATTGAATTTAAGCACCTGCAATATGCTATCAACCCAAAAGACCATTGCATTTCAGACTTTTGGTAGGTTTTCAGAAAGTTTGATATGCTTACTATAATATCAACTATAAAGATATTAGTATTTTTTCTCCAAAATCTCAAACAGTTTCACCATTGTTATGTTATAAGATTCCACCCACCAACACCAACATTACCTGTTTTAGAGCCTATCAAAATTATTTGTCACCCAAAACACTACACCTTCTTTTGCCTCTTCAAAATTTAGCATAAAATCTCTATTGTGCCAAAAGCTGAACGAATTCTTTAATCTTAAAACATTTTTGCGATGATATGAATTCCAATCGGGAAGTCCTCATCACTGGAATTAAGCACCTATAATATGCTATTAACCAAAAAGACTTCATTTCATTTTCAGACTTCTGGTAAGTTTATGATGTCAACTCTAAAGATATTAGACTTTTTTCTTCTCTGTTATGTTGATGTGGATTTTAACCAGGGAAATAAAGATGACTAACTCTATATTTTGACCACAAGAAATACGTGGACAATAAAGAATTGAACCAATCTTAATCTCTTGGCATGTTCATAAAAAACCTCTGATACGCTTGATCACTGATGTCAGTTTGAAAATGTCTGAGATTCTATGGCTCTAATGTCATTGCTGTAAGGTATTAACCAAATATATTTCACAACTCTAAAGATATTAGACCATTTTCTCCTCTGTTATGTTGATGTGGATTTTAACCAGGGAAATCAACAATACTAACTCTATATTTTGACCACAAGAAGTATGTGGACAATAAAACATTGAACCAATCTTAATCTCTTGGCATATTCATAAAAAATCAGTTTGAAAATGTCTGACATTTTTTAGTTCTAATGTCATTTCTGTAAGGTATTATTAACCAAATATATTTAGCAACCTTTTTGGGACTTTGTGCATTGTACATCTGTGGAAGTGTCTATGCTTTTATTGTTTGTTGGCATGTCTTTAAGATCTTCATCGCTTTCCATCACTCACATCGTCAATTCTGACTAGAAAATCTTGTGCTACTGAACCATGTGTAATATATAACTAATCCAAACTTTTATTTTTACTTATTCGGTTCTCTAGGAAAAATTGTGAAGAAATCCTTTCTCTACTGATTGTCGATATAAATTCGTTTTCACCCTTGCTATATTGATGTGAATAGGGAGTTTGAGACTACTGCAGCACTTCTTTTTTCTATTTCTTGAGCAACTAAAATACATTAGGGAGATAAAAAGAAAGAGTTCAGTTAACTAGCAATTTCTTTAGCATAAGAGTGTATAAAAGGCTTCCTTAATATTAAGATTTTGAGGATAAATCTGCAATATCAAATATCTATCAGTAACTCCTCATTTATGTAGATCTAAATGTTCTATTTTTTGCTTCTTATTCAGCAATTTCACATATCTTATGGGATGATTTGACTGGAAGTAAAGAAGAGTCACGGAATTTGTTTGAATCAACTCCTACTAAAGACTGTATGGAGTCTGAACTTGTTCCGACTTCCATGGCCAGACAAGGTGTTGTTTATTAAAGTTCAGTAGAACCTCAGATTTGTCATCTTGTGATATTTAAATATTGGACCATTGCTAAGCTAAGGTTTTGGGCCCTACTTATAACAACTTATTGCTTTTTAGGGTTTCAAGAACCAACCTCTTTACCCCTGCAGTGCAGAGAGATGCAGATAGTCCCCATTCAAAAAGACGTAGAATGCTGCATTTTCCTGATCCTACCATATGAAATGAACCTACTGAGCCTGGATTTTCAACAGTTGAGGTGGATTTATATGATGTTTTTATATTTTTATGCACATGCAAGTTTGAAGGAAAAAAATAGGCCTGACAGAAAATATATATTCCTGTTACATAACTAGATAATATTGTTAATGCATATGGCATGGATTTTCAATGCTAATAGAAACACAGGCCAGCATGTGTAAACCATTTTATTTTTAATTCCATTACAATGAAAAAAAAGAAATTACTTTTTGTACATGGCTATTGGCACTTGATGATTTCTTCCCAGTACTACTTTGTCAAAAGAGTCCTTAAACTATTTTGCATATATGTTTACATGACCCTGTTATAACAGGCATTCAATTTTTTCAATATAAGGTTCATATGTTCTGAATCTGTTCGAAAGTTGAAACAAAAAAATTACCTTGACATAGCACTACAAATTTTCCAAAAGAAGTCCAAAATTACAACATTAATTCTGCCTAGCCAATTTGTTTTTATAGAAATTTACATCAAAGGAAAAAAATATGTAATCACATCTGTATTTTGTAGTAAGCTATAAATCTGCGGTATATCATAGAAAAGTGATATGAAAGGTCCTGGATCATATTTTCTCAGCAGTCCATGATGTGCCTAGATATGCCCTGTACCGGGAGCCATCTACACACCCAATTTTGGTGAGGCATTAATAGTGCAAGTCCTCTCTCTGAATACATGAAACAAAGAAACTTCATTTATTGAGTTTTCTAAATTGTTGATATCATCAACTATGACCCTCAAATGAAAGTTCCTCATAGCAGAAAGACTTGTTATCCCATCAATTAGAACTTTACCTGCAATTTCTGAGTTCTTTTATCTTTTTTCCACAGCTAATATCAAACTAGTTTCAAAGAAATTAGTTCTTCCCTATTGTTTGTACTTTTGTTCGGCCGTGCTCTATACTCCAGTATCTAGACTCAGAGCTTGTTGCAGTATCCATCCTCCCTTGGATCAGGAGGTGGATTCATGTCTCAAATGGATCTGCCACCGATCCTCAAGCAGAACTGCAGTTCCGAAAATCGGAACTTTGGTGCTGCCAAATTTTATGGTTCTTAGAAAAATGGGACCGTGACGGTTTCGTGCATGGTTCCATTGCTCCAATCTGTGGTTTTGCCACGGATCCCACGTGATTACACCAGATATCGCGACTACAACCGAGAGAGATATGGATGCTTCCACGGACTTGGTTTTTTTAATTTTTTTGGTGGACTTGACTTGGGTTTTCTAACTGTTATGTGAGGAATTATGCTTCTTGAACACTCCCAAGGTGCTTCCTTGATGCTCCCTATACGCTTCCTAGATGCTCCCTAATGGTAATGTTAAATTCATTTTCATCTTTTTACTTAAAATTTTAACATTATCATGAAATGACTCAGAATCTTTGAGAGTGGTTCCAACCTCATTAGGCTTCATGTGGAGAAAATAGAATTTAATATCTCATTCAAAATTCAACAGACTTAACAGTTCAAGATTTCAGGATAAATGGGATTGTGACATTTCATTAGATTATATCATGTATGAGGGTATGTGATTGGCATTTAATTAAGAGCACCAAGCCCTATATGTACCCCAGTGTTGGTGGTGTTGATCGTTGAACTCCTTTGTCACGACCTTAGCAGAAATGTACCCTTCACTGAAGTCAAAATCATTGATCAGGCATGCTAAGCTTTCTCTACCATATTATGAGGCTTGGATTAGGCCATTTGATCAAAATTGGGCAATGTTGACTAATATCCCTAGAGATCAAATTAGAGGAAAAGGCTAGACAAGAGGAGAGAAATCTAGATTCTAGGTGTTTGATGGTCGAATAATTAACCTTTCATGTACAATGGATGCCATATCTATCTTCATTTATGTACAAACACACATGTTTTCATATATTCTACAACTAATTTGGTATTTTGGATTTTTTTTTAAATACAAATGCACATATATATGTGTGTGTGTGTGTGTGTGTGTGTGTGTCTAAACACTTTCAAGACGCTTCGCTTCCTAGATTTTTGGAAAATGAGGCTTCCGATGCTTTGCTTCCAAAAACATCCCTACTTCATGCAACATTGCTCGGAGCTATATAAAATTTCTCCAACTCCCCCCATAGAAGGAAAACCTTGAGAAACACCATCAAAGTATGCCCTCCTCCTCTTCAATTAATGACTCTTCTTTTAGAAATCTAGAAGGTTTTGTATCCTGCAACTGTTTGAAGCTCTTGAGGATAGATCACATGTAAACTTGTGGGTCACAAAACAATATAGGTCATATTTGTAATTACAACATTGACAGTTAAAAATGCCATTCAACTGATTTCTATGTCTATCATATATGTGGTGAAATTCAAGAAGATAAACCATACATTTTTTCATGAATTGCTTTTAACAATCACTTATTAGTCATTTGTGGTTTTGAATATTAGGATGGCGAGAATTCATTTATTTGCAGTTCTGGAGACATATAGATTTCTAATAACACTTCACCACAGTTGGCAACCAATGGTATGAGACTCGAGAACTTTTTGTTACGTTTCTGAGTCTTTTGTCTTTACCTAAGGAATAACACTCTTTTGGTTTCGAGAAGGTGCATATAGTTCTCCAAGTGAAAACATAGGAAAAGTATCGGAAAGCTAGATGGAAAATTGTTTTAATGAAGGGGAATTACAATGTATGTCAAAAGAAATGTAAGTTTGAAAGTACCAAGATATTTTATTTTGTGGTAGGTAGGAAACAACATTTATACAATTCTTATGATTGTTTTTTTTTCTTTAAATATTTTTGGGTAAATAATGAATTTGAATTTAAATCTTAGAATTATATCTGCAGGAATAGAGAAGTGCCCTTCGATGATCAGATTGACATATCAGGTAAAATATGACATAATCCTAACTAATGAGAGTTTCCGATAAAAAGGGGTTGTTTGGCGATTAGTTTAGTAAGTAGTTCAGAGGCTTTTACAAAAGTTCGGATCAATATAGTGTAAGGTTTGGTCTCAAAGAGTTCTCTTAAGGTGGTTTAAACTATAAATACTTATTTTAATTTTTGTTGGAACACCTAATCCTACATGGGTAGGTGTGGAATATGAAAAGTCACAATGGAGTCCAAGTGACCTTGGAATATGAAACCAAGAGTCACACCATTGTACTATAAATGTACATCTTTGTATAATGGAAAATAAGAAAGCCTCACGCTTATCTTTCATTATGTGTTGAGTCTCTTGTGTGTGTGTGCTCATCTTCCTCATACACCATGTGTGTGCTTCAACATGGTGTTTAACATGGTATCAGAGCGGGCGATTTCTGGCCCTGCTCCAAATTGAGTGAGCCATTTGTGTTTATGGCCTTGCATATCTGCAAAAATTCTTGGCATTTTTGCAGCACACAGAAATTGGGAGCAGCACTGCACATCTGAAGCACTCAGAGATTTCTACAGCAATGTTTGTGACGCCATTCAGAAGCGTTTTGGAGAAGGAGCAGCATTCAGAAATTGGCAGCATTCCAGCACTGATTTTGAAAAAGAGCAGCCTTGTGTATCTGAAGGTTTTCATTCTCATTTGTCCTGCAATTTCTGCATTTTAAATTCTGCGTTTGAAGCGCTACTGGATACTATTTAAATTGGATTTCTGAACAAGTTTTTGGGTTTTTACTGGAAATATTTCTGAGTTTTCATTGGAAGATTTCTGAGAATTCTGAGTTTTTCTGCTGCTATATGGCCCTCTGCAATTTTTGAAGTAAATATTTCTGAGTTTTTCCATTAAAAGTCTCTACAATTCTCAGTTTTTTTTGCTGGAAAACTCTTCATCTCTGCATTTTTGAGCTGCTGGAAAATAGTTTAAACAGAGTTTTTGAAGAAATTTATGAGATTTCAGAATTCTCTAAATTCTAGGCTGCTGGGCTATTAATTCTCTGCTGCTGAAAGTACATTTTCTGCTACTGAAAGAAAATTTCTCTCTACTTTTCCTTACTCCTCTGCCGTTTTAGTTTAAAAAATAAAAAATAAAAAAAATAAAAACAAAAAAAAATCACTGCTCTTGGCCTTTCGGCCCTCTCCCTACCAATCCACTGCGCGCCCCTTCAATCCAGACCTTCCCATTCCTCCTTACCCATTACTCCTGCGATCTACTCACACGTCCCTTACCAGCCATTCCTCCCAACGTCCTCACCTCCACAACGCACCTGCAACTCCCAACGTCCTCACCTTTACATCTGCCCTGCAACACGCTACCCCCCTCCGCCACTTCCCTTACCCACGACTCCAATCCGCTATAGCAAAACTCTCCCCACAACCTACGGCTATCCGTCCACTCATTCTCAAACGCTCCCCTACCTCGCGCCCTCTGCAAACCCCGATCTCTCCTACACGCCTTACTCTGCAACACTACCCTCTAGCATACACTCTCCCTACCTCACAGTTCGTTTCCCTCCCTACCTGTGCTTACTCCCTCTCTTACACTCTAATCGCTCACCCAAACTCTGCGCACAGTTCCCCTTCCCTACGCTGGCTCTACACCTACCCCACAAAGAATAATACCGCCTCTTCTTTTTAAAATCGACTTTCATATAATAACTATTCCCTTCATAACATTAGATTGCCCTTCACACCATTCAATTTTTATATTCCCATTCATATAATAACTATTTCTATTCCCTTACCATTCCTCCCAATAAAATTTTCCTTTCCCATTTTTAAATTCGATTTTTGATTCCCTTCATTTTTTAAATCCCAAATAATATTTTTTTAATTAATTTTTAATTTAAAAAAAAAAAAAAAAAAAAACAGAGAGAGGGAGGAGAGGAAAGAGAGAGTATGAACAGCAGAAATAATGAAGAAAATGGCATATGAGGAGCAGATAGATTGAATAAATTGCAGATTTTCTTTGTGATTTGTGGCATTGACATGAGGGTGATTTTTTGAAGATTTTTACATGAGAAGATAAGTTTGCCATCAGTTTTAAAACAGCTATTTGAAGAAGAGATTTCAGCTGCCTTAAAGGCCCTTTGCACAGTTGTTTTTGCTGCACATTTTTGCAGAAATATTGTATTTAGTTGACATTGTATTGCATCTTCTTCATAGTTGCAATCAGTATTTGAGTTGTTGGATTGTTGATTGCCCTCCATCATTTGAGGAGCACACTTTGTACTTCAAGAATTTCTTGAGCCATTTGTATTTGTTGTTGAATCACATTGTAAACGGGTGCATTTTCGGTTGAAGCCGACACCCTTTCATTCATTTTTGAGCCTAAATTGTTGAAAATGGCCAAAATCAATGAGGCATTAGTGTTGTTGAATGACCTCATTCATTCAAATGTTCATGATATGATAAAAATGAGCAAGAATGCTCTATGTAACATTCAGAGTTGTTTGCTAGATGCACAAGAGAAGATTGAGTTTTTGCAGTTGGAATCTCAACTCCAACAAGATGAACTTCAGCAAAAGAGTCACCATTATGAACTCGTTTCTGTTCATAAGATCAGAAGGGACTCTCATCGCAGAAAGAAGACAAAGTCCCAACTGATTCACATTCAGCTCTTCGTATCACAGAAAGACGTGCAGACATGATGGCAAACAGCTCACTCCGCACTTCCCAAGCCCATCATCATACTCGTATTGTCCACAACAAGCACCGAATCGGGTTCTTTGACATGACAAGGATGTCCTTTCATATTCCGCATCTACACAAAGCCCACCAGATTTCAAAGTACCCCATTCTCATATGACAACACCGTGCTGCCCATCCAGTCCCACCTGTCACCGTATCGAGAAATGCCAACACCGTGATTTGTTGGCCATATGAAAGATCACTGTTTTGATCTTCATCCATGCAAGCATTGTGGTCGGCACACTCATTCTTCAGACAGATGCTTCAGAAACAAGCCTCCTGCAAGAACCAAGATTCATCTTGGATGGATCACTTCTTGGCAATGGGCATCAGCAGCCAAGAAGATGTTTAAGTCGCATGTCAGAACATGTTCACGCATATTGAGCAAACTTGCAGTTGAGTTTTCGCCATCATCTCACCTTGTCCCTGACAAGGGGGAAAATGGTGGTCATGTACAAGCTTCGACATCAGATCAAGCGAGCCTAAGCCACAATTTCTCATTCCATGTTCAGAGTTGTAGCCGCAGCCTGGGCGAGCTCGAGCTACACCGCCGTTCCGCATCTGCAGATGTAGCCGCAGACACGGATGCTCATGACACACCGGGTTGGTGGATAACCTAAAACCATCATCTTTGGCTGGTGGATAACCTAAAACCATCATTTTCGGTTGGTGGATAACCTAAAACCATCATCTTTGGTTGGTGGACAACCTAAAACCACCACAGGTAGTAGACCTCCCTTCTTTAGGTCGAAGGTCTCCCTTTTTTATGAGGGACAATTCCTCTAGCAGAAGCCTTCAGCTTCTTGCCAGTTTTGGAAGAGTTCCGGGAACTGCAACAAGTATTGCATTCCAGTGTTTGTGGTCACCCTAAAACCACCTCTTTTTTCCAACATTTCAGAGAGTTGATTCAGCCCAAGTGCTGCCATGTATACTTTGCAGATTTGTATTACAACTCTTTTCTTGGACTCACACATACCCCTTCGGATTAAGGGGGGATGTTGGAACACCTAATCCTACATGGGTAGGGGTGGAATATGAAAAGTCACAATGGAGTCCAAGTGACCTTGGAATATGAAACCAAGAGTCACACCATTGTACTATAAATGTACATCTTTGTATAATGGAAAATAAGAGAGCCTCAAGCTTATCTTTCATTGTGTGTTGAGTCTCTTGTGTGTGTGCTCGTCTTCCTCATACACCATGTGTGTGCTTCAACATGGTGTTTAAAAATTTTCAACCCTACTTGTCTTTCGCAAAAGAAAATTATAGTTTTATTATACATAACAAAATTACATTCAATAGATGCGAAACCGTTTTCCAAAAAGTCCCCTTACAGGGTGAGTAGATAACAATGGGTCATATAAGTATCCTGCTCCAACAACTACATCGAAGGAGGTCCCATATAAGGATCAGATATTGAAAAGAAATCAAAAACATATCAGAGGTCATGTAACAAGTATCCAGGTAGTCTAAATACTATTTCAGCACCTAACATAGTCTTTTAGATATTTCAAGCATTTTTGGCAATTGTTGAAAAATCCCAAAGATTATATGAAAGGATTATGAAAATATTTAGTGGATTGGCACCTTCACCTGAATGGTCCAAACTCCTGCATCCGAAATTATTCCAAATGCAAACCAGCTTTTTTGTTTCACCTGAATGGTCACCTGCATCCGAATGCAAACCAGCTTTTATGTTTCACCTGAATGGTCACCTTCATCCAAATGCAAACCAGCTTTCACCTGAATGGTCCAAACACCTACATCCGAATGCAAACCAGCTTTTCTGTTTCACCTGAATGGTCATCTGCATTTAAATGCAAACAAGCTTTCACCTGAATGGTCCAAACACCTGCATCGAAATGAAAACCAGCTTTTGAAAGCCCATCAGCATCAACGTTCCTCTTTTCGTACACATGATGATAAGAAATTGAACTAAAATCAGTCCAAGGAAGTTGTAAATTTTGACTTTCATTTTAATGAGTAGGCTGTCTAAATTCCTCCTGCTTTGCATTGCTCTCTTTTGGTTGATCATTCACAATTCCTGAACTTTAAATGTTTTTTTTCTAAAATTTAAAAATGTAGCTGCAAATTTCTTTTTGATTTGTTCCACTATTTTTCATAAGCCACATGTTACATATTATAAGTGCTCCCTAAATGGTTACCTTTCCTAGCATTACTCTGAGATGATTGTGCTGAATTATAAAATTTTATCTTGAAGTATTTCCACTCCCCATGACAACTATAAGTGTTGCATTTTCTAGATCAATGTTTCTTATAACAGGTACTGCAATAAAGGATATTGCATCAGATTTCTTTACTAAATACTTGATTTTGAAATTATGTAGAGTTTTTCTCATTGCAACCTTCGGAATTAGATCTTGAGATCCAACATGAGCCTATACCAAAAACTGTATCAACCAGTATTCTTTAATGTTTAATATTTTTGAGTTAAAGCTACTATAATGTTGCAGTAATATTTTATTTTTCAATTTTTGTCTGCTTTAGCCAAGGAAACAAGTTACCATTCTGCAACCAAGCTAGTAATAAACTAAAGCCTCATAATAGGTTTCATATATATTTCATTTTTATGTCTGTTTCAGCCAAGAAAACATGTTTCCATTCTGCAACTATGCTAGTGACTCCAGTTGCATACCCTTTCACTCTTCTTAAGCCATGTGGTGTACAAGGGGATGTGACACTGAATGACATCAATCAGCGCATTCTGATGCCACATTCAAGGCTTACAGATCGACATAATGACACTACATCACAGTTTGTATATTCACCAGCATTCTCGGGAAAAGCTATAGTTTCTCTTACAAAGAGTTTTTTTTTTCCATATACGTTATTTTCCGTCAGTCTTCCGACGCTTTCTATCAACTCTGCAGGACGTCGGAATAGCGACGGAAAGTGACACACATCGGAAGTGCGTCGGAAAATCACATACATCGGAAGAAAGACATTATTTTGAAAACCTGATAAACGTCAGAAGACCGACAGTTATGAATCGTCGAAATACTGACAGTTATGGATTGTTATAGAACGTCAGAAGACCAAAAATTATGGAGCGTCGGAAGACCGATGGTTTAACTCACATCAGAATAGCAACGCTTTGGATAATGTGGGAAGAGCGACAGACGTCTAGAAACATTGAAAAATGTGTCACTCTTTCGACACTTTATTGAAGTGTCGGAATTTCGACGTAATGGCTAACCACGTTTTTCCCTACCTCAAAGTGTCGCTCTTGGGAAGCCTACATGTCGGAATAGCGATGATTTGGCCGTCGGAAATTGGGCCAAATGTCCTAGTGTGTTATGTTGTGATTCAAATTTTTAGTTGTGCTTTCCAGTTATTCTCCTACGCAGTACACACTTTGTTAGATTATATCAAAAGTTATTCTTATTGTCTTTTTATGATGTATATTGAACATATTATTTCTAGCAACTTTTGATCTTCCTAGATTTTCTATTCCTTTGGTGTATTTTTGCAACTTTAGGGGCAATTTCTAGTTTAAAGTCTAATTCTTTAAAGGGTGCTAGCTCAATGGAAGAGCACCTGCTTTACAAGCAGGAGGTTGGTGGTTCGATTCCATCGTGCCCTAGTATTCATAGGGAATGATAGCAATCAGTTTTTGGTGATGGATGCTCTTTTGACCATCTCCAATGAGTTTATGGTGACATTTTTCGACCCTCGCCAAAATATAAAATGGTGACGGTCAACGAATTCCACTATATATACGCATCAATAGTGACGACCATTAAAGGCCCGTCACCATAAATCTTTGTTGTTGATATGAAATGGTGAGGTTCACTGTTTATCATTATAGTCATTATTCATGACGGACCTTGATGTCACTAATGAGTTTATGGTGACGGTCAATGAACGTCGCCATATATATGCACCAATAGTGACGGCCATGAAAGGTCCATCACAAAAAATCGTTGTTGTTCATATGAAATGGTGACGATTATTATCCGTCATTATAATCAATATTCATGACGAACCTTGAATGTCACCACAACATATACTTTCAGCGACGCCACCTTTGGTGACGTTCAATTTTTTGGTGATGGAGGCTATTTTTCGTTAACATTGCTCATATGAAATGGTGACAGTCACTATCCGTCACTATAAATCATTATTGGTGACGGACCTTGAATGTCACCACAACACCTATACTTTCGGCGACTCCAACTTTGGTGACGTTCAATTTTTGGTGACGAAGGCTCTTTTGACCCTCACCAATGAGCTTATGGTGACCATTTTCGCCCCTCACCAATGTCCTTTTTTCTTGTAGTGTTTCTTAATAATCAATCCCCTCGATCTGTGAGAAGTCACGGGCCACAATTATTGCCTTATACTTTTTAACGCTCCCATCAACATCTTGCTTTACCTTGTAGATCCATCTTGAACCTACCACTGATTTATCAACCGGCCTTGGAACAATTTCCCAAGCACTGTTTCTGACAATGGAGTCATACTCCTCCACCATTGCATCTACCCATGTGGGATCCTGCACTGCTTCCTGAAAGGAAGATGGCTCAGTGACAATAAATTTTCTCATGAGAGCCATGTATCCAGTGAATTGGTCAGGAGACTGTCTCTGCCTGCGTTGTGAAGTAGGGACTCCTACATTCTGTGCCACATCAAGCTTCAGCCACGCTTCAGCCTCTCAGCTTCTGTGGTGCGCCTTCTACCAGTTCTGATGTTTGGCTCTGCATGAGTGGAATCCTCCACTCCAAGAACCTCCTCTTGTGGTTGATCCACATCTAGAGACTCATGTTTGGGAACAAGAAGTTCCTCCTCTGCATACAAGTCTAGCTCCTTCTCAAGCGACAACTTCATGGCTTTCTCATTGAATTTTGTATCATGTCGCACCACAGTCATTCGACTATTCGGAAAATACACTCGATAATTATGGGGTGTCTCTGTGTATCCCAAAAATATCCCAACTTCAGCAGTCGACTCCAGCTTCTTCCTAGCATTCTTGGTCACATGCACATAAACAGATGAGCCAAAAATCTTAAAGTGAGAAACATCTGGTTTCTTACTAGTAAAATCTTCTTTAGGTGTACTCATGCCAAGTACTCTATGAGGACAACGGTTTTGCACATAAACTGCAGTGTTGCATGCTTCCGCCCACAAGTGCATTGGTAGGCCCTGATCATGCAGCATAGCTCATGCAACACCCACGATCGTTCTGTTCTTCCTCTTCGCGACCCCATTCTGATGTGGGTTATGAGGCGCTATGAGTTCTCTTCCAATTCCTTCTTTGCTACAGAAGTCTTTGAATTCATTCAAGATATATTCACCACCTTTATCGCTCCATAAAGCCTTCACCTGCTTCCCCGAATCTTTCTCCACCAATGCTTTAAACTCACAGAACTTTTAGAATGTTTGATCTTTCATCTACATGAAGAAGATCCAGCATCTACGAGAATAATCATCAACAAAAATAACATAATACCTGTGTTTTTACGTTGAAGCAACCGAGAATGGCCCACAGACGTCTGTGTGAACTCTCTCCAGGATCACCGAAGCACGATTCTCCTTTTCATGAAAGGTGGTATTCACAAACTTACCCATAGTACATCCCTTGCACTGATTTATTTGCACAAGTGTACCCTTGGGAAGTCCAGTAGAAATCTACTGCAAAATCTTCAAGGCACCATGGTGAAGATGGCCTAATTACCTGTGCCATAATTCGCCCTTATCCCGGCTCACCACTTCTCCTTCTTTGCCCACCATTGTAGCGCAGCCATCTACCTCTAGCTTGTAGAGATTCTTAACTTGAATCCCTATCCTCTTGGTTTGACCCATTGTTTTATGTTGTAGGAAATTTTTTCCATCGCTGAAAAGAACGTCATAACCTCTGTCCTCCAACATCGCGACTGAGACCAAGTTCTTCTTTAGACCTGGAACATGCATAACATCTTTCAACAGAAATGGTTTAACTGACTCCCTCTCAAAGGTAATGATATCAATTCCAGTCACACTATATCGTCCATCGTCACCCATCTCTATATGCATTTGGAGATCTTTGTCCTCCAGGTCACTGAAAAGCTCCTTATCTGTCGTCATGTGGAAGGAGGCACCACTATCAAGATACCACACCGATCCCATTGCGCTTGAAACCAAGCATGCAATCAAAGAGAAATCAAGTTAGAATTCTGAGGCAAGGGCCTCACCGGCTGTAGCTCCAGCAAACTTCTTTTTCTTCTTTTTCTGTGGGCAGTTAGTGGTGAGATGCCCATGTTCGTGACAGTGAAAACATTTCACCTTCGAAAAATACAGCTTCTTGCCTTTACCCTCGTATTTTGAGTGGAATTTATTCCCCTTCCCTTTCCTTGACTTTGCAGCTAAAGTAAAATCCTCTTCATCATCGTGCTTTGATGAAGAGCCACCCCTGGTGTTCCATCTGAACTCCTCCTACACTAGATTCAACCACAGTTGTTCCCAATCCGGAAGCTTTTCTTGTCCGTTGAAAGAGTCTTGATAACTGTGCCAACTCTTAGGAAGTCCCAAGAGAGCCAAGCTCACCAAATAATCATTAGCAACAATGATTACCACATTCCCCAATTCATCCTAACATTAGACAAACTTTGTGAGATACTTAGGAATATTGTCACCCTTTTCCATTTTGATTTTTCTGAGTTTATCCTTCAGCGTCAATTTCCTATGGTCGCTACTGCTTTGGAAAATATTTGTCAAAGCTTTCCACATTGCAAATGGAGTGGCTTTCCCATGAAGGCTTGAGACAATATGGTCTCTCACACCTTCCAACAGAATTATTCTCGTCTTCGCTACTTTCTTTTTCCATGCATCAAGAAATGTAGCATCCATCGAAGTGGGCTTAGGAACATCACTGTTGATGAATTACTTCAAGCCAATATCTTCAAGCACTGCCTCCATCCTATCCTTCGATGCAATGTAGTTCAAGCTTCCCTCGAGTGCATACTCTAACTGCAAACCATTTAAAGCCATTTTGATTTTTACTCAACTATCACATCAAGAAATTCTTGCAGCAAATTCGAATTGATTCCACCAACAAAACTCAGCTACTGCTCCAATATTGCAATATTCTTTGCTCCGATACCATGTATAAATTTATTAATACTGTGATGTATTTCCAGATTCTCTTGATCTAACAACTATATCCACTGTTAAATGCATAATCCTTCTACTTAAATCTTTGCGGAAATTTAATCGCCAATTGCAAACACATGAAGAAAAATCAATCACACATAACACAGATGTTTTTACCGGGAAAGCATAAAGATAAAAATCCCAACTATAATATATTATGTATATCATGGATCATGAAACAATATCATACAAAAATATACTCCAAGAGCTCTTGTTACAATATACAATTGTCTCACACTGTCATACAAAAATTGGCATAAACATGCACTAATTTACTACCTCCTGATAGCCTGCCTCCACTGCGCAATCCCTACTGATGAAGATCCCTGAATGAATTTGATCTTGCCTTGCCTTGACTGTGCAATCCTCATTGGCATCTCCAATGTGTGTTTGGTTGCACTTGTGCACCCACTATAGTCACAACTGATAATCAAACAGATCCTTTCACCTATCTCTTAACTGGGTCTCCACTAGATCTGACATGCATGTAGTTAACAGTAGTATTTATTCAGTTGCATGTGAGACCACTGCTTGTGAATTAATTAAATAATTAATTCATTGATCTCTCACTAGTGTATCTTTAGTTACAACTAGTTACAACTAGCACAACTGAGTTTAACTCACTTAACTAAGTTAAACTAAATAAAAACTCACATAACTACACATCCAACTCTGTTACAACTTTGTATCACTTAGTTACAACAAAGTCCACTCTGCATGTCCCACCAACCAACCTTAGAACTCGCAATTCCTTCAGTGAACTGGTTTTCCACATCAGTTAACTGAAATCAAGTGCTTCAAGAGAATAGATTATTATTTATTTTCTAATTACTATTAAGGGCTAATAATAATCGACATGCATCTATTTTTAGATTGACGATCTATAAATAGACTTCGCCCAATCTTCTAAAAATATAATCTCATCTATTTTTCACGTTTGCCCAACCATCTACAAATAGCATCCTGCAACTTATAGAATATGCTCACCATTCTAAAAATATACATACACCTAAAAATAGCCTGCGGGCCCCACCTAGTGTAGGTGCTTAATTTTCACTAGGATCATCATCTCGTTGAATCTCAACACATCAATCGCATTTAATTGTCATATTTTAAGTTTAATTATGGTAGAAGTCATCAATCGCATTAAAATTGTCATATTTTAAGCTTTTACAATAGGTTTCAAATCATTTGTAGATTTAAACAATGCCAAGGATGGCCATAATTAGTGTAAAAAGAACTTTTATTTTATCATGTAAGAAACATGAGAAGTTGGTTATAATTCAATATTAATATAAATTTGAAAGGAAAATGGGTTATAATCATTTACTAGGTAAGAAACATAAGAAGTTGGTTATAATTCAATATTAATATAAATTTGAAAGGAAAATGAGTTATAATGAATATGGGATGAATTTATTAAGAGATAAAGTATATTCTAATAAGAAAAATTAATTTAATTTTTTTAACGTATAATAATAATTAACTTTTAAATTGTAAATTATAGGTAAAAGAAGTTAAATAGTTTATATGTTTAGTTTTTGTGATTGGTTATTAATAGAATTTCTTTAGATAATCTTTATCAAAAAATATATTTAAATTAATAAAATTATTATTTTTACAATCTCTTTTAATATTTGAAATATTAGACAAATTTAATTTATAATACGTGTATGTTAGTTTTTTATAATATTTGAAATTTTGAAAGTGACTTAATTTTCAATTTAAGGTTTGCCTTTCTTTATATATAAGTTAGGGCAGTGATATATTTTTGTCAACTTTTAGTAGAATCTAATGTTATTTAAATTTAAGTTTATTGGTAGTTAAATCAAATTGAGAATTTTTGAAGCGTCAAAATTTAATTATGAAACTGTAAAACAAAATTTTTTAAAATAAAAATTACATTCCCAAATGAATAATCCATTTAAAAAATGTGAATATAATGCAAATTAAATTTTGGAAATGGACAATCATTCACCACATAATATTAATAACAAATAGAGAATATTCATAACCAATTTCCTTAACTATATATAATATAAAATATTTCAATAACCATAAAAAATTCAATGCACTTTTATGAATGCATAATGCAAACCCTTTTAATGATGGTAGAAATCATAATCACATTTAATTCTCATATTTTAAGCTTTTACAATGGGTTTCAAATAATTTGTATCTTTAAGCAATGTCAAGGTTGGCCATAATTATTCTAACAAGTACTTTTATTTTTCATGTACCATGTAAGAAACATGTGAAGTTGGTTATAATTCAATATTAATATAATTTTGAAATGAAAATGGTTTATTATTTAATATGGGATGAATTTATTAAAAGATAAAGTATACTCTAATATAAAATTAGAGATTTTTTATTTTTTATTTTTATAAGTATAATAATGTTAACTTTTAAATCATAAATTACACTTAAAAGAAGTTAAATAATTTATATATTTTGTATTTTTATTAGTTAATAATATAATTTTTTTTTACAAAATATTTACCAAAATTTTATTTTTAAATTAATAAAATTCTTATTTTTACACTCTCTTTTTTATTATTTTGAAATGTGTGTGTGTGTGTGTGTGCGTGCCTCACAAAATTTAGGACTAGAGCACAGGGGATGGATGGCATGCGATAGAGAATCTCTGCTCCCTGTAGACGCTGCGAGTGTTGAATCATAGATATGAAGAAGTAGTTCCTCTATCAACCATGAACTAAGCAGACAACACTTGATCCATCTCCCTTCACCAACTACAGTTAGATCCATCGGGTTCCCGCTGCGCACTCATACGAAAATAATCTCGACAATCCCTATCACTTGTAAGACATGCAAACATTTTTTCTTTGTTTTTTTGGTATGGGAAAAGTATGCTTCTAGAGACTTTCAATCTTCCACACTAAGTGTTTACACATTGATATTCATGGGTGGATTATTGCAATTGTGTTATTGTGATCAGGGATATCTGTACAATATGATAAGGGCGAATGGATTATGGGTGCAGAGCCTCGAATCAACCCTATCATTTGCAATGGATAGATAGTTTTTCTAAAGAGAGGCCGAAATAACCCAGATCTCGACTAATCTGAGAGGAAGGAAGTTGAAAATCAAAGGTCTTACTCGGATCTGACTCATGTCAGCAGAAAAATAACTATCGATACGGTTCCAGTAGCTAATCTGGGACCTTCCATGCTCGATCGAGGATCCCTCAGCAATATATCGATAAAAAGAAATAGACAGGGTGGTAGGGGTATGATACAGACTTATTTGAATCCATCTTCATGGGTCTTTCTGGATATGAGGGCCCTTGATGGTAAATCATCACTTGCCTGGGTGCATGCATCAGATAACACCTCCCAGTTGAAATAGATCATCAGGAAACAATTGGGTTGTCCTTTACAACAAAAAAATATGATATGCGGTGGCATATCTATGTAGGATGAATGAAGCCTTGATGAATATAATGTCCTTCTCGCATCCACAATTATCCTCAACTTGAGATTGAGAGGTAGAGCAATAGGATCAATAAAATAAAAAGGATCAGGAGGTGTTGTTTGCCCTAATTTATCCAAAGGTACAGAACCAAATCAAGAACACATACACGATAGCCTCTCATTCAAATACATTCTCCAAGGCCAATCAGAAGAAACAACAAAACTATAACAAGCACACAACACCTTGAGTCCATATAATGTGGAGCAACTAAATCATGTTCCAAAACTGATCATAGACATTTTGGAAACAGATGAAAGTTTTTTAAATTACGAAGCTCAATCCATTATTTGCAGATTCAATAGATTTTGGCCAAAACCAATGGATCTATTCCACAAGATCCTCACAAACTAGTAAATAGATTGTGAGATTCACTTATGTGCTAAAGGTTTCTTCATTGTAAAGTTTACAACATCAGAGGAACGATATTATAGACTACAAGAAGGACCATGGTTTTAGGGATCCACGGGGATGTTCATCACTCCATGGTTCCCAAAATTTGATGCAAATACAATGAAAGTATCAAGAATGTCAGTTTGGTTTAGGATGCACAATCTTCCCCTTTTCTAGCACTAAAAAGTCCTAGAAGGTATTAGGAACATCTTAGGGAGATACATCAAAACATACACACAAATAATGGAAGAAAAAATTTACACCTTTGCCAAAATATGTGTGGAGGTGGACCTTAGTAAAGGTTTGTCGGATTGCAAACAACTAACACACAAGAATCACAACTAGACACAACACTTAGATTTTGAGAAAAAACATTTAGATGATGAATATGCTGACAGAAAGTACATCTAAAAAATACTTGTACTGATGCTAAGAAAGAAATAAAAAGGAAGAAGAAAGCAAGAAATCATCCCAAAGGATGGATATTTCCTCCACCCTCGCAAGATGAGGAACATGACAAATAATAAATGGATCCCCATTAAAATGAAGTAAAATATAATACGCAAGAAAACATAGCAAAGGAGGATACAAAAGGTTTTGGGGAATAAATTCCTACTCCTTGATCAGGTGCTCAATGTTAAAGCTCAAAATTGGAAGTGCTCAAAATCGATTGGAAACTGAACAACAATGAAGAGCTCATTGTCAAGAATCTGGTGCAATTTGTTTCATCGAAAACTGACTACATATGAAGAAGATAGAGCTTGTTGTTCATTTTTATAAATAGTTAAAAAATTGTAGAAAGGGTAGAATGTTGACATGGCAGCCTAGTTAGCAAATAAAATGATATTCTGGGAATATTTTATCATTTCACCCAATGACACTGTGACAAGTGTCACTACACGATTCACCGGACAGTTTGGGTTAAGGTGAAACTTTTTTATTATCTCCTAAGGTCGAATTTCAAATTTTAATGGTTGAATGATTTTTTTTTTTATATGGTTGGATAGTTCAACGATCGGTGGACAAGTGGTGCAGCCAGGGGCCACCATGTTCCCCCTCTAGTGGACCAAGTCCAAAGTCCAAATTCATATTATATAGTCTAATTTACATTTCATATGGTGGTGGATTTAATATTCATATGGCGCATATTTGAAATTTGTCTTAAGGTTCAAAAATTATGCTAATTTTATGGAGCAAAATTATAAATATTGGTGGAAGGGTGGAGGTCGGGGCTCAACTCCACGACCTCCCCCTAGCGAGTAGAGTGGCTTACCACCATACCACAATGTTGGAACTTAATATATGAAGCCTTCGACTTATATTTATTTGCATATTTTTTGACCAGCGGGGAAAAAGAGGGGACCAACCCCCTCAGCACAGGACCTAAAGAAGAATACCATGAGTGGATGCATATGTTAATACGTGGGATTAAATATTAAAGCGGGGCTAATTAACCCCTAACCTTTGGTTATGCGGTAATACTTCATTCAAATGTGCTTTATTTAAACCGCGCTTAATCTGCCTTAACCTCACTTAATTTTTAACTAAAATCTAGTTTAATTCGATGGAGAAAATGGCAGAGCCCCCAGATTCGACGTTGCCTCCAAATTTAGCAGCCCCTGGAATTATCTCCAGATTTAGTGGGGTTTCCTAGGCGATAATTGAGGAGGCCATTACTTTTGCAAAATTCGACCAAATTGGGAGCAAGAAGAGTCTATTATGGATGATTTAGAGATTCTGAACACATTGAAATAGGTATCAGGAGCATTATATGAATGTAAGCAATTTTTTTTTCACATTTGAGTTAATATAGAGGCCCAAGCTGTGGAAGGTGGACCAAGGAGATGTAGCGCAGGAGGGGTGAACTCCTTGATCAAAACATTGTGTTAATGGATCATTTTGATGGTTTGTTGTACATTTTATTGTTGATATTCGGTATTATGTTTTTAATTGAAAATTCTCATGAATTTAACATGAAACTCAATACATTTACCTATTTTAACACTCAAAAAAACCTGAAGAAACCTATGCACATGGAGCAATTGACCATAAAATTGTTTATAGTTCTAAAGATGAAATTAGCACAGCAAAACTAACATTGAGATTAAGATGAAGGTGGTATCAGAGCTTGGTTGAAATTTTGAAAGGTTATTTTCTTGATTTGCTTGAGTTTTGTGCAAGTAGAGTTATAACGGTTGAAAATTTGTGATGCTTTCAAGGTTGAAGTTGCAGAGAGGAGAAGGGAAACTATTGGTTTCTAGTCCTGAGGTTAGGACTAGACGAAGGAGAGCCACAAGGCCACCATCTCGACTCAAAGTTTCACTCACGACTGCACTTGAAGCACCTCAAGTTTCTCTAAATGAGATTGAAGAGGTACAAGTTTCACCAGAAGTTGAGCTTGAATCCATAGCCATAATGTTAGGTGTTGGAGAGACTGAAGGTATTTCATAAGAGGAAGCATACAAGAAGGCTTTCAATGAACTAACTAAAAGGGTTAGGATCCTCTTTGAAAAGAGGGACAAAAAGGATAAAGAAAAGCATTCAAAGGGTAGTGGAGGAAATCCTCCTCCATCTACACCATATTCATCATCATCCTAATATTCACCATCAATATCATCTTCCACTTTCACAACCAAAACCGCCCATACTCATTCAAAAACTTCAAAAGGAAAAAATCTCTTAGTCAAACTTGATGTCAAATTTGAGCTTCCAATGTATAGTGGCGAGGTAAATGCTGAGAAGTTGGAAAATTGGATTCGTCAATTAGAGGTTTATTGAAGAATTCAGAACCTTCAAGAATATGACGTAAAGATTCAATTGGATTACTTGAGGATGGAAGGATCAACACTTGTATGGTGGGAAATAAGGACTCAAGAAGAGATTAAAAACTATGGTAAGATCTCAATGTCTTGGTCAAGTTTTATTGTTGCCATTAAAAGGAAATTTTATCATCTAGCTTACATGCAAAAATCCATTATGAACTGGAAAAATTTTAGATAATTGAAAGGGAAAGGTGTGCAAGATTATACTCATGAATTTAGGAGAAGATCTATTATTTTGGGTATTAATTTGTATTCTAGAGAAAATTTTCTAAAGTATATTTGGGGTTTGCAAAATTACCTTATGTACACTATTATCATTTTCAATCCCACAAACTTAGGTGAGGTTTTCGTTCAAGCCACACATTTAGAAGCAACAGGGAAACAAAGTGTAGATGAGAAAAGTGACAATTTCCTTGAGTGTGAGAGTAAAGGAAAGGGAAAGTTTAATGGAAGACGAAAGAGAAATAGCTCTATCAAAAGAGATAAGGAGAAACTCACATGCAAACATTGTTCGAAGAATGGCCATGATGAAGACCATTGTTGGAAACTTCATCCAGAATTGAAGCCAAACAAACGGAAAGCCATAGAGAAGGGAAAAAATGTTCCTATCATTGAACATGACTTAGGTTTAGATTTAGGAGATGAAACAAAGATTACAATAATGGGTTTGAAAGGTAAGAACATAGAAAGCACTAGTTCTTCAAGTTGTTCCAATGTAACTCAAGATGAAGATATGAGAATTAAACTCTTCCATATTAGAGCCATTTCTAAACATACCAAGATAGACACATTGTTTGATTGTTGGTCTCAAGCTAATTTTATTTCTGAAGACTTAGTTAAGCAGCTAAACCTTGAAACTGTTATATATCCAATACCTTATCCTTTAGGGTGGATATTCAAGAATGTGTAGAAAATAAATCATTCATAAAACACATAAAACACACATAAAAAATAAGAGACATAGAAATGGCGAAAAAGGCTTGAGAACCTTACGACATTCCTCACATATTATTCATTGTTAAAAGAATGTACTAATACAATTGAATAGATGAGGACGTTGTCTCAAGATAGTGTGTCTATATTGGACAACTTGGTTGAGAACATATCTCAACCACACACACTAATGTAGGAGCTAGGCCTAAACTAACTCCTAATCAAGAGGAACTAACATAATCTAGAAAACTAGGCATAAATTCCTAATTTTAAATATTTAATTAATTTAATTTATTTTGGATTTATAATTGTTTATGAGAGAAATGCTAACATTCCCCCCTAAATGATAAATCCAAAAAAAATAACAAGGAACCATCTTCCAAGTTCTAATGCTGAAATTGTTGCTCCTAAAAAACACTGCCCGGAAAACTGCCAAAGTTGGATGCCGAAAAAACTGCAATCTGAAGAGGCCATGAGTCAGCTGCATGTCCGATTAATCTCTAAATTTCGCTTGAAAACTTCATCATGTACCAAGTTTAAAAAGGATCTATCTTTCCTTTTCTTGAAATTAGTATCCTTTGTCCACTCACAAAATCTTGAAGGCGCCCACTGGCAAATTTGTTGATGATGATAAAAAACAACTCACTATTGATTTTATTGATGCGGTCAGAAATTGCTCACTGTGGTTGTCAAAAACTACTCACTGTTGCTTTTGATGTTGATCGTCCACTGGCTGCTGAAGATGCCCACTGGCTATTGAAGATAGCCATTGGATGCTAAGCTAATTTTGTTGAGACTTTCAGTCTGACAACCACCGTCAATCTCATTGACATTTTTCCCCCTTTTTCAGATGAAAGGAGAGAAAATCTTCTGGAAATTATTCCTGAACTCCCCACTTCAAGTGTAGGAGTAGTGCATTGGTGTACTCCCCCATTCAACTGCACGAGAGTACCATCTTCATTTTACTGTTGGCTGCAATATGTGTGAGTGAATTCGATTGTAAAATTTATACAATCTTTTGGCTGTTGACGTCCATTTCCATGAATCAATACATTCATAGTTGATATTTAATATGGCTTATTGTTGTTGGTTGTATCATTTCTCTGATGAATGATTTGGATTTCGACAATGGTGACAAGGGTGGAGATCAAAACACAGATCTTCTATATGACCGGTTCTTTGAAAGGGAGGACATTTCAGTTTGACTGCAAATTTGGGTTGCATGCATTTCTATTTTTCTGCAACTTTCTTAGAACGTGCCGAGGTGATTTGTTCAAGAAATCATGCACTGAAGAACTTAATGGGCTTTGAATAATTTGGGATATGCAAGTTGGCATCATCTTTGACATATCCTAAGCCTCATCAATTTCTGTTACTTTGTATTTATTCCCATGGCTTGATGATTGGTTTGGAAGGAAGTTGAACTTGAACAACTTCAAAAATTCAAGCTTTTTGGATGAATGGCTTAGAATCATATGTATATGTATGGTTCAAATACTTGGAAGCATCACTCTTCTCTTGCAGCTCATTTCTTTGTAGTTGCGAATCTAGTTGAAGAAATTCAATCGTTTCATTTGTTTGTTGTAGATGTCGTGAAATATCAAGAAGAGTTGCTTTGTTCATTTGCACCATGTCTTCAGCACTTTATAGGATCCAATTGTGAAGAAATTTTAATATCCAGATGTGTTGCGCCATGTGAACTCGCTTTCTTGAATTCAAGCTCGCTTCTCTTGAACTGTGTCGTTTTATTTGACCTTTGTTGGACTGAATACGCTTGATTGATGTTAATGACACACTCACTTCATTTGTTGCTTGAATAACACGTTGGCTTATACTGGCTCACTTGATTGAGTTTATCATGCTCGCTTGCTTCAGAATTTTCTTGATCTCTTGCTTGGTGAAACTTGGTTCTCTTGTTTCAAGTTCACTGGAACTCACGCTCGCTTGCTATAGATTTCAAATTTCTCTGGTGTTGTTTGAATATTACATTTACTTGCATTAGAGTTGAAATCATTTGCTTGCTTTGATGGTTGCTTCGATGAAATTGACGTTGGCTCGCTTGAGGTGATGAACTTTGTACTGACTTGATTGTGCTTATTGGTAAAGGGTGTCGAACACTGTCGAAAATGCACCCAAAAAACAATTGACAAGTTCAATCTTGATGACTCAGGTGAAGACTTACTTGACTTAATGTAATCACCTTACCAATTCAAATTAGGGTCTCGGTTTCAATCGAGAATGCACTCGTACAATTTAACTTAGTTACAAAAATTTTTATTGGCAAGTAATACAAAAAGTGTTGATGTCGATGTTGTCTTGGCTTGGAATGATTGATTTTGTAGCGTCTTTAACTTGATTTCGTTGAAAAAAATGCGATGTGAAGATCACTTTTCGAGTTGATGATGTGTCACATAAATGCATTGTGCTTGTTTGTGCTTGGGTACTCCATCTTGATTACATGAGCTTGATTAATTAAGTGTGATGAAACACATACTTAATCTTGCTTATGTGCATGTAGTTGTGTAATTTTTTGTACCCTATTACAAGAAGAGTGGTTTCAGAAACTGAACACAACTCATGCACACGCATTCACTACAAATTGTGTACCTAAGATACCCTTATTCAGTTTTCGGCGGATCTAGGACACAAGAACCACCAAAAAGATATGTTTTTATTAATTACTGGAGTACATCACTTTCAGCTTCTCAGGCAATGATAAGCTCTATCTCACTTGAACTTGCTCACTAGACATTGTGACTTCTCCATTACAACTTTAATTTTGACTTGACTTTGAAATGGACTTGATTGACCTGGACTCTTTACAATAAATTCTTCAAAGGAAAATGTACCCTCTTTGACTTACAATAATTTTGACTTTGGATGAAAAAGACTGTAAACTTCACTTAATTTTAACATCAACTACAGAAATGATTTGTCAAATCCCACACCTTATCATTCCATTTTTATTTATTTATTATTATGATTATTTAAACATCTACCTTATGACAAAATGTTCACCCTTATAACTCCCTTACAACAAAAATATTTTATATACTCCTTATATCTCTAAAATAAAGCAACCATTGAAGTCACTACTATAAAAATAAAGCAATCACTGAAGCTTAGAACTGTGCAGTCCCAAAACACCCAACAATTGATGAACCTCCATTCCTAGATGCTGTAGCTCTAAAATTTTTTAGTAAAAGGACTGAATGACTGAATCTGCGTCATGCTCCCATAAATCTCACCGCAACTCATTTTGAGAGTCTTAAGGCCAGAGGTCTTCTACGTACGTCAACACATATGAATTCCACGATGCGGGTCTTCTCTCACACTTGCAATCATGCTCCATGTTGGTTTTTTGCTTCCTCCACGCTTCCATTGCGGCGTTGTCCAATGGTATATCATGCATTCCTCATCCACAATTAAAGGATTTCATCTTTGTTGCGTACATCATAAAGTCCACCAAGAAAATGTTGAGAACTTAGCACGACTAATTATATCTAACAAGAAAGTGGAATGGAAGTTTCCACACACATTACACCATGCTACGATAGAAATATATTTTAGGATGGATCAGTTCAACATGCAGGATTCTGATTTTCCAAGAATCAAATCCTCTTAACAATGCAGGATTGTGAACTCTAGGATTGTTGCGCTGGTGGTGATTCCATATCTCACTAAAAACACTACTAATGTTGGTGTTAACAAAAGGTGGTGGCTTTCATCCATGGGTCTTCGCATATTTTCTACGCAAGTGTTCACACATTGTTAGATCTTCACACACAGAACTTCACAACACTGGTCACACTGGTTTCCTCTTGGATTGTTTCACTTCTTATGATATGGTTGTAAAAAAAAATGATCTTAACCTCTGACTGTAAAAAATCCCAATACACTGCTCTTGGCACAACAAGCTTCAAAATACATGCTCCACTATGCATATATTTGTCTACAAAAACGTTTCTCCATGCTGCAAGCTTCAATCCTCCATACAATGATGAAGTTGTTTTAAAAAAAGTGAAATAGTGTTGATGAAGTCGTTTTAAAATTGAATTAAATTTTAAAACAAAGATGAAGTCTCCCTTAAAAGCACAAATATCACCTTAAAAAAAATTCAAAAATAACACTTTTAAAAGAATTTGTTGAAGAACTTATGGCAGCAAAGTCCTCCTCCACACTGGCACTTTTCTTTAACTCATTGAAGACAGAGATACTCCATAAAAAAATAGAGATATGGACATTCTACAGTTGATTTATGAAATTAATGTAAGGGACTGTCATTTGACATCAAAATTTCCTAATCCACGAACCACGTCTTTATTGAATGGTCCACGAATATATGCCTAATGTGCCTGATTTGATATGTCGTCAGTTCCATGAAAGAGTTGAGTTCGTGTCTGGATTAGATGGTTCACTACGCCTTGTTCAAGATTGTCCTCAAATTTTACATCACAATTTTACCTGTAAATCACAATTCAAATTGTTGTGATCTCATTTAGCTCATAGTCGTGTCAACATCAATTTACTTCTCACAGCCCACAACGCCACGTCCCAGCTGATTCAATGCGCCATTTCTTACAGCAGTGACCTCAACTTTTATTGTGTATTGAAAGATAGATCTTAAGCATACATCCACAAACTTAGCTGAAAATCTTGGATCTTCTGATGTAGATGTGCCGCAAAGTTGCAAATCGGTGGAAAAATTTGAAACTATGATGTTTGAAAAGAATATATTTATCCCTTTTTCTTTGCAGAGAACAAAAAATTGAGTTTCCGCTTACGCATCTCCATATGCACATGTTAATCAATCCACGGATGGATTTGGGCCGAATATATCACAATCAAATATATTCGAGCCTCCACACATTATCAATTCTGACACATGGTATGAGCCTCCACACATTCTAGATGTCGACTCTTATAATTATGTTTCAAATTCAACTCCAACCTACAACTCTAAGAGTTGTCATGAATGAACACTTCTAGATCTACACAAAACAAAATATGCAGAAGAAAAATAATACCAATTCAATTTGTGGTGTCGTACATCTGACCTCTTGGTTATCCACTAAGATCAATTCTCAGATGGCACAAGGCACAACCTTCAACACTTATACCTTCAGACCTTCATATTGTTGATCTCATCCAAATTGAAGACCTCTGCAATAATTCACACATATCCCATCCAACTTAGCTCTGATACCACATGTAGAAAATAACTCATTCATAAAACACATAAAACGCACATAAAAAATCAGAGATATAGAAATGGTGGAAAAGGCCTGACAGCCTTATGACATTTCTCTCATATTCTTCATTATTAAAAAAATGTAATAATACAATTAAATAGATAAGGAGGTTGTCTCAAGATAGTGTGTCTATCTTGGACAACTTGGTGGAGAAAATATCTCAACCACACACACTAATCTAGGAGCTAGGACTAAACTAACTCCTAATCAAGAGGAACTAACATAATCTATAAAACTAGGAATAAAATCCTAATTTTAGATATTTAGTTAATTTAATTTATCTGGATTTATATTTTTTTATGAGAGAAAGGCTAACATAATGCAAACTTGTGGGTAATAAGTGTTATGCAGGTAAATCCTCTCTGCAGACAGATATGACCCCTCTAGCCCTAGAGTGGGTCTAGAAACAAAGGGACATGCTAAAGTGTTGCTTCCTAATTATTGAATGAACAAGAGAAGCGATAGATCAACCTACCTGGAATCCAACGTTGTTGTTGTCACTGTAGTAGTGGTGGCCTCTCACTCTTGCTTCGGCAAGTCACAATCCGTTCGCCATTACGCTTGGATACCTACACAAATAACAAGAAAATAAGAACAACATACAAGATGACAACATTCCATTCATAACTATTAACCAGTCAAAGAGGGCTAAACATATTGCGTTAAAAAAACATCATAACATGATAGTGGAACCAAACAATAGTCATGTATATAAATGAATAGAAGAATTGATGCTTTAATGTCACAGTCTCCTCCAGTAGGGTTCAGGCGAAGCGCATCTCAGATGCTCATCAGGTAATTCAGACGGGATGAAGGCATGGACTCAAGCTTCCTCAACGTAATTCCTTCTATCTTATCTATTCATTCAACTATAGTATGTCTAATCCTCCAAGTTTAGCTAGCTTGTACTAAGAGAGATAGATTTTTTATAAAGGAAAAGGAGGAGGTTAAGATCCCTACAAAGATGGGAGGAAGGCCTATCTTTTAGGGAGTTCCCATAAGAGGTTAAAACCATAAACCTAAAGGAGGCAGTCCGTAGTTTATTAGTTTAACCACTCCCAATGACTCATCCTTGAGGTGGTTGGAGTGGAATCTCCGCCTCTATTTTTAAAAAACATTCCATAAACAGCTTGGCACGAGTAGCAAACTAGGACAAAGTGCCAGCTGGTGCGAGCCCAATGTTAATTTTCCACTTCGGCGCGAGGGCATAACTGATTACCCGCGCCAAGGAAAAAACAAGGGTTTTTAAGTCTTTTCTCAAGGAATTGTCAACAAGAGGAATGTTAAATCTCATGTAAAGGGACACAATGATGGTGTTTGCAAGGCATGAAACTGCTTATTGGTCACAGAAATTACCCTCCAATGGGCGAGATGGGGATTCCAGGGACAGTGAAAAAATGTTGTGTAACAATAAGGAAGTTCATAAAAAGGTTTGCAATCAATTCAAAATTTCTTTATGAAGTTGAACTTGATGTGGTGTCGCTTGAGATTTTAGGTATTGTGCTGGTAAGTCCTTATATTTATGATAGGAAAGAAGTATTTCATTGCCATGAGAATAAGTATCACTTGTTTAAAGATGCATTTGTGTACATAGTTAGAGTGCATAAGAATAAGACGCATTTGTCTCTTATAAATGTAGGACAAATGAAGATAATAATGAATGCAATTAAGAATTTGGCATTGTTAATGATCAAGAAGAGAGATGTTTTGAATGAGGCCTTTCAAAAATATGCATCGAATGAACAAGTTGATTTCATTTAAGTTTCTTATTCTTGTAATGATATGTTTCAGGACTCTAGCAGGTTGCATTTGAAAGGAGGTAAATAAGATGTGACAGTTTTGCAGTAGTCAACATCAGTGTTGAGCAGTGTTGGAAACAAGATGTTGGTGCAAGAGAGTGCAAAGGTCAAAGAGAAAGCACCAAAGAAATTTGACAAAGAAGGCCTAAGTTCCACAAGTGTTTGTTTTTGGTTTCCAAAGGGTACATGGCAATCGAGAAAATACTTGGTGAAGAGTCGACGCAAGTACAAATAAAAAGTAGCTAAGAATCTCCATGATGACAGTGTGCGAGGTGAGACATTTTTTAAGTTTCCTTTGATTGATGGCCCAGGTGGGAACATGTTTTTTTTTGAAATGACAACTTGTTGCTAATAAAATTCATGGAAATAGTAGCATGATGGTGTCAACAACAGCAAGAGAGGGTCTCAAGAGTCAAGGAAAAATTTTAATTTTTGTGAAAATGTCTAATTCATGAAAATGGGAAAATTCCAGTGGATTGAAACTGGAAGGGTGAGGGAACTGTACCCTCATCCACATGATCATTAACAAAAGATATTTTGGGGTCCAAAAGGCTTCTAGTGGGGAGGAATGATTAGGTGATCAGTGTTAAAGCTCAAAAAATGGAAGTGCTCATAATCGATTGGAAACTGAATGACAGTGAATAGCTCATCACCAGGAATATGACACAATTTATTTCATTGAAAACTGACTCCAGATGAATAAGATAGAGCCTGTTATTCATTTTCCTAAACAGCTACAAAAATTGCAGAAATGACAGAATCCTGACATGGCAGCCTAGTCAGTGAAGAAAAGGATATTCTGGGAATATTCTGTCATTTTCGCCCAATGCCATTGTGACAAGTGTTAGTACAAGATTCGTTGGAAAGTTTGGGTTAAGATGAAATTTTATTATTATCTCCTTAGGTCGAATTTCAAATTTTAATGGTCGATTTTTTTTTTTATATGGTTGGATAGTCCAACCATAGGCGGACACGTGGTGCAACGAGGGGCCACCACGTGCCCCTTCTAGTGGACCAAGTCTAAAGTCTGAGTTCATATTATATAGTCAAATTTACATTTCATATGGTGGCAGATTTACTATTCATCTGGCGCATATTCGAAATATGTCATAAGGTTCAAAGCTTATGCTAATTTTATGGAGAAAAATTGTACATATCGGTGGAAGGGTGGAGGTTGGGGCTCGACCCGACGACCTCTCCAAAGCGAGCGGACCAACTTATCACCATACCACAACATTGGAACTTAATATATAAAGCCTTGGAATTATATTTATTTGCATATGTTTTGACTAGCAGGGGAAAAGAGGAGGCTAGCCCCCTCACCACAGGACCTAAAGCGGAAGACCAGGAGTGGAGGCATATGTCAATGTACGAGATTAAAGATTAAAGAGGGTTTAATTAACCCCTAACCTTTGGTTATACGCCAATTCTTCATTTAAATGCGCTTTATTTAAACCACGCTTAATCCACCTTAACCTCACTTAATTTTTAATTAAAATATATTTTAATTC
Organism: Pinus albicaulis; assembly: GCA_034641835.2. Lineage (NCBI taxonomy): Eukaryota > Viridiplantae > Streptophyta > Pinopsida > Pinales > Pinaceae > Pinus > Pinus albicaulis. Next base: position 7,565,164 of record MU968382.1, on the reverse strand, counting down.
GGTGTAGAAAATGGCAGAGCCCCCAGATTCGGCACTGCCTCCAAATTTAGCGGCCCTAACTGGAGTTATCCCCAGATTTAGTGGGGTTTCCTATGTCATAATTAAGGAGGCCATAACTTTTGAAAAAATCGACCAAATTGGGAACAATAAGAGTCTATTCTAGATGATTTGGACATTCTGAACACATTGAAGCATGTTTTAGGAGCAGTAGATGAATGTAAACAACTCTTTTTTCACATTTGAGATAATAAAGAGGCCCAAGCCATGAAAGATGGAGCAAGGAGATGTAGCCCAGGAGGGGTGAACTCCTTCATAAAAACACTATATTGATGGATCATTTTGATGGTTTCCTATACATTGTATTGATGATGTTCATTATTATTTTTTTAAGTTAAAATTCTCATGAATTTAACATGAAACTCAATACATTTATAGGTTTTAACGCTCACAAACACCTCAAGAAACCTATGCACATGAAGCAAGCGATCAAAATTTTTTTATAATTCTGAAGATGAAATTAGCACAACAAAGCTAACATTCAAATTCAAATCACTTCCACAGTGCAACGAGAAATGATTCCAAAAGATAAATAATTGGGGGCCTCCAAACGTCACCATGTTTCAGAAAGCTTGTACTCAAAAAAGGAATGTCCAAGAATGGAAGTCGACAATCATCTAACAATTGTATCTACCACGCCATCTCAAGCAGAATGGATGAAAGTAGAAAAGAAGAAATGGAGAAAATTTTAACTATTTATCTATCGGTTTTTTAATGGCCTTTGTAATCACCAGTTAATTATTGACTCATGTGATGCAATGCTTATAGCATATAGAACATGTAATTTTTTTTTATTAATAAAATTATGATTTTTTGAGGGGAATATATATATATATATATATATATATATATATATATATATATATATATATATATATGTAATTTTTTAATAATATTTGAAATTATGAAAGCGACTCAATTTTCAATTTAGGGTTTTTTCTTTTTTAGTATAAGTTAGAGAAGTGACATATTTTTGTGATTTTTTTAGTAGAATTTGATGTTATTTAAATTTAATTATATTGGTAAGTAAATCAAATTTAGAATCTTTAAAGTGTCAAAATCTAATTGGGAAAGTGTAAAATAAAATTCTTAAAGTACAAATTACATTCTCTCGAAGTGGATAATCGTTTTAAAAAGTGTGAATATAATACAAAATTAAATTTTGAAAATGGACAACTACTATGAAGATGTGAATTTCAAATATCATATTAGTAATTATTTTATATATATATATATATATATATATATATTCTACAAACAAAGTACACTCATTCACCACATATTAATAATAACAAATAGAGACTACTATATCAAATATTTTAATAACCATAGAAAATTCAATAGATTTTTATGAATGCATAATACAAACCCTTTTAATGATGGTAGAAATAATTGAAATCAACTTTAATCGTCATGTTTAAGCTTTTACAATGGGTTCTAAATCATCTATGCCATTAAGCAAAGTCAATGATGGCCAAAATTAGTCTAACAAGTACTTGTCATGCACCATGTAATAAATATGGGAGGCTTGATATGCCAATTATATGGGGAACTTAACATCAATACTATATTACTATGATTGGTATCATAATCTAAATCAATTATTGAACTTTAGTATTGTCTTCAACTAAGGAGAGATCATCTTTAACAATCTCATTGTCCCATTATAAAGAGTTATTGTTGTCTTACCTAAGAATAATATCATACTAATATTCCATGTTGCTATCTTTCGTGGATGTATATGCGCTTCTTGTAATTTCCCAAATTGTAGACATAAATGGACCCCAGAGTTACCTCCTTACACCTCCATTTACTTGTATTTATTTATTAAATAATCTCCCATATAGAGTTTTCATATTACATAACTTAAGTTATAAAATCCTTAGATCCTATTGGAGGTTTTATGTGTAGGAATAATTTATGCCCGTAATACACATGTACAATAATGATACTAACCTATGCTTAGGGTAGTGTGGTCCCTACATGGAGAGACCTATAAAAGGATGTAAAGAGAGATCATTGAAGAGGAGTATGTGGAAGATTTTGTAAGGGAGAGAAGTTGAGTCTAAAATATTTGTGATGTGTTTGTAAAGGTTTTGAGATTTGTAATGAAGGATGCATATGGGATTTTTTTGATGTAAACTTCATGTTTCTCTCATAAATGAATGAAATATTTGTCCAAATTTATTTTCTATAATTCTTCAATATAATAATAAATATGTTATTTAAGTGTTTACTTAATCTTTAATGTATCTTTAATAAAAAAATTATGTTCGGTTAAAATATGACTATTTTGTTAAATATTGAAAATATTTTAAGACCTTCAAGGCTTAGTGCATCACAGAGGGAGCTAATATCCTCCTCTAGTGGCAATAATTATGTTAACGAGGGTGAGTGTATTACAAATCAACCTGCACACTTTGTGCACGCAGAGCATGACCATTCTACACCATTATTGCTTTCTAATTACAAATCTTTACTCTCACCACATCATTATAATCTTAACCCTCACCGCACCTTCTCCAATGTTCCTACACTAAGTCACTGGTTTCAAAAAGCTGAAATATTCCACTTCCTTGCTTGCTAATCTCCCTGTGGTCAATCCGAAATCTAGGTAAAGGAAATAGAATAACAATGCCACACCAACTAAATGAAATGGGTGGAAATCATATTATTAAATAAAATATACTAAAATATGTTGTAACTCTCAAGGGTAAGGTTTTAGGTCTATATGATCCATTGATTTGATTTGGTTATTAGATGAAGAATATTTTCTCTCTTGAAATTTCAATTATCTACTTATTAAAAATTTAAAATTCTACAAATTATATTCCAAAATAAATACACTTATATATAATAAACCTTTCTCAACTATAATTTAAATATATTTACTCATAATTACGCCGAAAGGTGTTCCCTTTGCTGGCTTTGGCTGAATGTCACTGTTCACTGGAGCCAATGAGAGGGCTTTCTCATCGCCCTTCCAGCCACTAAAAATCTAACATTTGGCACCTCCTCCTCTTACCAGCTCATAGTTTCAAAATTTACCAGCTCGCAGTCTGAAAATTAATTGCTGACTCTTGCCACCTCCCAGTTTCAAAATTTACTAGCTCGCACTCTGCAAATTAATTGCTGAGATATGGAAAATATGGAGAATATTATGTTCATTAGACGCTTTCTCCCTCATTGCAACTCGGCATACGTCTTGTTAATGCTGAAATAATGGTGAAACGTGACAGCAACGCCTCTCACCCTCTTACCAGCTCACACTTCCAAAATCCAAGAAATCACCGAGATATGGAATCAATGTTCGCTTGTTGCAGCGTTAAATATGGCCATACATCTGGTTCGTCATGACTTCTCCCTCATTACAGCTCGCCATGCGTCTCCTTAATGCTGAAACCTGATAGCAACAGTTGTGCTTAAATGCATTCGTCCTAGCTCGGTCTTCATATGTTCGCCCTCAACTCTCTTCGTTCTGTTTCAGCGCCTGCGAATTCAATTTCACTGCCCGACTTCCACCTTCACAGAATAGCCATTAAACTTCTGTTCTGTCAGCAGTTCTGTTCTCGGATCCTGTTAGATTCTCTTGAATTCTTTTACTGTGACTATTGTTTTAATATGAGCATTTCGTCTTTTTCTCTACTGTTTATGTGCCCAAAATACCTCCCTTGCACCTTTCTCTGGAGATATGAACAATGTTCGATTATGTATTTTATGTTAAACTTACAGTTGCAAAGGTAGATCTTTTTATTACTCTACGGATATGTCTCATTACCCATCGATTTAATTCTAACACTCTTACCTGGATATTTTTAGGCAGCGGGAGGGATATAGCCCAGTTAACCAGGTAAATCTGGTTTTGTCAGTCATAAGGCTCCTTAATGCACAATTTCTTTATTTAATCTTCACGGTGGGCTACTAATCGTGTTCTTTCATTTCATGATGTCCCCAGGTGCTCTTGTTGCTATTGCTGTTTCTTTGACCCCTGCTTCGAATTCTGTTGGAATTTAACGACTCCTCACTCTCTGCTACAGGTAGATAGTAAATGCCTTTTATAATACACCGTATGATATTCCAGTGAGTGAATGACTGAATGATTCCTCTGATCACTTTTTCAAAATTTCCATGGCCTTTAATGGCGTGTAATTGATTTTTGTTTAGAACGATTCCTTTTTCATTCGCAAGTCAAGGATACACTCCAACGACTTGATTTTTTTAATCACGATTATTTTGTGCACTATTACATTAATGGTGCTGGAAATTGTTTTGTGGAAATGTTTTTCTTGATCTGTAGCACACTCTCTTTATGTATATATTCTTTTTAATTCAAATACGATTTTTGGATTTTGAGTGGCATCTTTTGTGTTTACTTTGGGTTTTCGCTAAAGAGATTATACCTCCTTTGGTGGTAAACTGCCATTTATTTCAACAAATTGCAAATCTTACCCTTTTATAAAAAGTGATCAGTCAAATGCAAATGGGCTTGCTCTCTATTTTAATTAGTAATTACTAATTTTCTAAACCAGTATTATGGCCATGCTACGCATCCAGCTTAATTAAGACGAACTCTTCTGTGTTTTCCTCTGAAAGTTTATGTAGGGCATCTGTGCAGCTTTCAACTACGAATAAAATTTATCAAGAGCTATAGACCAATACACGACAATTACTTAAAATAAAATATCATTAACAAGTATTGATGTTTTTAAGCATAACTATGGCCATATTGCACAGACATCTTAACTAAAGACAAACTGTGTTGTGTTTTCCTTTGCAAGACATCTTTGGAACTTGTGCACGTTTCTGTTGATATTAAGGGTCAAAGGCTTTTTATATTTCCAGATGCATGAAAATAATTTAAGTTAAAATGTCGTTTTGAAGCATGTAATAGTGTAAATTAGAACATTCGTAAACTACTTTGAAACTTACTTCAACATCCTTGCAAACATTGCAACTTTAGGCCCATTCCTCACTGTCTTATCTGCTGGAATAATATATAATAATATAGTTTTCACAATGAAATTTTAGGACATTATAAATAAATTATGTTAAAATATTTCGTTTTATACCATAATCATGTGTTGCTTTCTTCTAAACTAACTCAAATTCAATTGACTTGTTTCTTGTTTCTTGTCTAGTGTATTTGCCATTAATCTTGTCGCCGTTATTGACTCGCACATCTATTATGAGCTAAATGCTTCTGCAATAACCTCATGCTTTCTCAGGCTTGAGGTTGTTGCCCATATTATACATATAGGAGCATTATGCATAGAATGTTTCAGACTAGAAAAGACTGAGAGCGAGGACCGAAAATACATCTTTAAAGGACTATGAGGATCTCTTGAGTACGTTTGACTGGAAAAATATTAATTCAAAATCTATTTTAATAAAGCAGCACTTGCGAAATGGCAATTGGTTAGCAACATTTGATTCTAACCTGAACATAAGTCTTTAACATAATGCTACATACTAGCCATAGAGAAAAAAAATAGATTCTGATAGATAATAGTGTCTGGTGGATTCTTTGCTCCATACGAACCATCCAAAGCACATTGAATTTATATATTTATTCTATTTTCAACTATTAAATGTTATCATATAAAAAATATCAGAAAAAAATATAAATACAAATAAATTAATTAATTTAAAAAAAAAAATGAATAAAGCAAAATATGAATAGATAAATACAAATAAATAAAAACAAACAAAATAAAATAAAGATAGAATTACAAAAAAAAAAATATAATATATAAAACAAAAAAAAAATTATATTTAAAAATAAAAAATAAAAAATACATAAATAAATAGAAAACAAAATAAAAAAAATAAATCAATAAATAAATAAACAAACAAATAACATAAAATAAAATAAATTACATTTTACTAATATTAAATTAATAATTATTCTTTTTATTAAAATACATATTACAATTTAAAATTAATTTTATCAACTGTGATCATTTGGTTTACTCTTTTTTAAATAAAATAGAATGAATTTTATTATTTGAGTCAAACTAGCCATTATTTTACAAACGCCTAGTAGAAATTATAGTTTCTATTTAAAAAGGTTATTTGATCAAGTTTTCCATCTTATTCTGGTGATGCCTCACACTGGCTGGTTCAACACGCGTCAACCTAATCTATTATAATCTGATTTTTGCAAAGACATTTAGTACATCTGGTTCAGTCTTTCTAAAATAAAATAAATTACTTTTTAATTGTTTGAGTCAAACTAGCCATTTCAATCTTACTCTCTCTACTATTTAGTATTTACTTATTACTATTTACAACTTCAATCAATGTTTCCTATTCCTGTATACGCTTACATTTCAAATTGTGATGTGCATATATCATTTCAAATATGATTAACAATAATTTAAAAAAAAAAATGCTTCGAATATTACAAATATGCACTAGCAAGTCACTCTTTACTAATCTTAGGCGATTTAAATTTGTTGTTTCAGGCTTTAGTATCTACTATTTAGTGTTTACTTAGTACCATTGACAATTTCAATCAATGTATTCCATTTGCTTATGCGCTTACGTTTCAAACTCTCATGTGCATGTGTCATGTCAAACATGATTTTCAATAAGTTGAAAAAAAAACTTGGAATATTCAAGATATACAATTGCAAGTAGCATACTTCAAAAGCTAATTTACAAATATAGTTATTTGACATTACTATTTCCTTTCCTTTTATTCCTACAAACCAACATCCTCTCCTAACCTATTTTGTGCCTATGCCTTGTTCACCATGAAAATAATTCAACATGCCCTATTCCAAAATATATCTTCCATAGGGAAAACCTTTAAACTACTCATTGTCAGGAACATATTTGCAAAACTTGCATTTGTACAACTTCCAGTAACGTCTTCCATAGAGCGAATTTGCCACTATCAATTGAAGAGTGGAAATCATCCAAATTAGCAATTCTACACTTTATCTCTCGCAAATTAGCAATATGAAACTTTTCCTTCGTTAATGTGCACATGTTCTTCTTCATTTTCTTGACCTTAATATCTCTATTCGCTTGCGGCATATTCGTTTTACAAGCCACCCGTTCTACCATGGAGACGTCATTATCTCGCAATTGTCTTCCTTCTCTCCTAGCTGGTGCTACCACCCAACAACCAACCCTCCAGGTTGTCGAACTTGCGCAGATCAACTCTGCCCGGACTTCAACAACTCGATATCGTGTGTCACTTTCTGATGGTGTTCACAAACATTCTGTGCTTCTGCCTTCTTCGCACCCTTCTCTCGCACAAGACAGCGGCTTGGGTGTAAGCTCCATTGTTCTCTTGAAGAGAAGCTCATGCACGTATTCGCATCAAACAATGTACGTTTACTGCATAACGCCTCCCGCCTTCCTCCCCTATAATGGATTTTCCCTTATGTCCCTCTATTTCCTTTCTTATTTCTAAAATTCTACATTGCCACTTCATTAATACATTGCTCGTTCTTGCAGGTCACTCTCTATTCTCGAGCTCGAAGTAGTCCAGCGCGTTGCCCCATTGGTTGGTGACCCATGCCCTCTTACTCTCTCTGCTGAATAGATGGTCCAAGCCACATCATCCTCCTCTTCTGCCTCTCCCTTTTCATCACCACCCTCCCTTGACATTCGCTCATTGTCCTCCCAGGACCCTGCCCCAGCATCTTCAACTACTCCCCCATTTAAAGCACTCTCCCCTACTAGAAAAACTTGGTCCATCCAGGGACGAGTCCTTTCAAAAACACCCCTTCGGCATTTTACCAATGCGCGTGGCTCTGGAAAATCACTAGGCTTTGACCTTGTCGACCACGAAAACGAGAAAATCCACGTCTCTGCCTTCAATGAATTGGCTGAATCCCTTCATGCTCTCATTCAAGTTGGCCACATCTACAATGTTGCAAATGGCACCATAAAGGTGCCCAACCCTTCCTATAACCATCTAAGACGCCCGTTTGAAATTCTCCTCTTCTCTTCATCAACAGTGTCTCAAGTCTTGAATGATGACCTCACAATTCCTTCCCACACCTTCCACTTTGTACCTATCAATTCCCTTAAAATTTCACCTACTAACTCAATCGTTGATGTCATAAGTATTGTCAACTCACTCTCTCCTGCCTCTATTTTCCGCAAATGCAATGGCTCTGAAACTCCAAAAAAGACAATTTCTCTTCGTGACATTTCTGGAAACAACATTGATGTGACCTTGTGGGGGGAACACTGCCATGTTGAAGGACGTGAACTCTCTGAACTTCACATGGATCGTGCAGTTACAGTCCTTGCAATTAGAGGCAACAGGGTTGTCGAGTTCAACGGCCAAACTATCAGCACAATCCCTACCACCTCCCTGGTTATAGATCCAAAGATCGTTGAAACCATCGAACTTAAGCAATGGTTCGAGAAAGAAGGCATTCAGTCTTCCTCACCCTCGCTCAGCTGCAAATACTCAGGCACCAGCAAGAAGCCACTTATTACAAAAACAATTTCTGACATCCTCTAAATTCCGCCTGGAGAAAATGTCCCATGGATGTTGCTCCGTGCTACTGCTACCTCGATTGAATTGCATGATTTATACTTCCTTGCATGCCCACTTACCATTGATGGTATGCAATGCATGAAAAAGGCTACACGACAAGATGATACCACGTGGCGTTGCTCAAAATGTGAAGGGTCCTTCACCAAGTGCGACTACCGCTACATTCTCCGCCTCTAGCTGCACAATCACACTGGCCACCTCAAGAATGTTGTTGCTTTTGACGAGGCCGCAAATGGCCTCCTAGGCATCTCTGCAGAGGACCTTTTCCTCCTCTCAACAGATCCTCAAGCTGTCCTTGACATATATAGCAAAATCAAAGGGCGACAATTCCTCTTCACACTATCTTTAAAAAGGGACACCTTCTACGGCATCGAACGAGTGCGACCAACTGTTATGCACGCAGAAGATCTGCCTTATGCTGATGCGTCGAAAATCCTCTTGCAGCTCTTGCAACCTTCCACTGCCCCCACGAACAAAGTCTGTCGCCGCCTTTAGCCATACATTTCTTGCCTCTTCCCCATTCCTCCCCCTCCTCTTGTTCCATATATCATATCCCCCTACCACCTTTCTACTTAAATACTGACCCTGCCCCACACATCCTCCATTGCTTCCCATCGTTCAACTTTCAACGCTTTTTTGCCTCACTAGCCATGCATCATCGATTTTGCATGTATGTTTTGTAATCGTTACTATATCTTTACAACCCCTTTCCCTTTCTAATAGTCCTCCTAAATGTATGGGCATCAACTCGTTTCTTCATTACACTTTGTTTATATGTCATTCCACTATGTTGTAATGGATCTTCTTAATATATGAACATTTACACACGTGGTTTTCCCTTTCCTCCTTCATGCCTTCATCTTGTTTGCAACACACACATTTTGTAAATGCAAATGTCAATATGCTATGCTTAGTATGGAATATAATACAAAAATTGGTTCTTCTTCTTTGCAAAAATACAATATATGCCTTTGATTTGCTCTAGCCAATAAATGCAACATGTTCTTGCTTTCAAAACACATATTCTCCCATTTCAAATATGAAACACTCATTTTTATACAAACCATATTCAATACATTTCTACTTCAAAATTCACTCACACCATTTGCATACTACTATTTCTATGATGAAATACATAACACAACAAAAAATCTCACCAAAAATAATAAATAAAAAAACAAAGAATATGAAATAGAGTGTTGCATCTTCATGCTTCCCTCTTCTTTCATTATACTTCATGCATTTGACATGCCTTTCCTTGTTTGAAACAGCTATGCCAAGCACACCAGAGAACAGCTTGCAAAGGGAACAGCGTCGTCGCCACTACACACTTAACAAAGAAATAATTAATGCACGTCGTCGTCTCCTCTTTGCAACTCGCCAGGCCAACCTTGTCTCTCAATCCACCACACACCAAACTCCCATTCCTTCACAAAGTACCCTCCTTCCAATACACCCCACCCAAACTTTTTCATTTACCCTTACATCTCCCCTACCTAACCAGCCCTTTCCATACCCTACAATTCCTTCGCCTCTCGCCTACCCTTTCCATGTCCCGCACCATCTTCCTCCTTCTCCACCTGCCCAAGAATTCCTCCCCATCCAACTTCAACATGCACATCTTCGCTTCTGTGAAAAAATCGATGCACTTAGTCCCATCCAAGTTTTCTTAGTTTGTTATGAAGCTTACCCATCCATGAAAACAAAAACAAATAACGGAAACATTTCTTGTACCCGTTGTGTTGGCGAACGAACAACCCACTGTTTCTCCTTCGCAAACAACATGGACCCAGGTATCCAACCGCATGTGCTCTCTTGCCTGACTCAAGTTGAAGAGATGTTGATTTCTCGTGTCAACCCCATTATTCAAGTCACCCATGCACGTGGTGGCCAACTAAAATATTCCGGCCACACTATTAGCTTTCCTCAAGATATCACTAATATTGTGACCTCTCTTCCTTGCATGCTATTAGAACTAGACATCCTTGTTGTAAACAAAACTAGTTATGACAAAAAATCGTACGACTTTTTTGTCAGTAGATCGCGTGTTCATGCAGCATTGCAATTCAAACTACAAAATGATCCATATTACAAAGATGTCCATATTAACCAAAATTCCCTGAATTCTTTGCCTATTGCACCCACCAACATTTCCAACGTGCTACGCCATGCCAACACATCTTCCATCCCACTCCAACAAGGCATTCTTGAAAATTGTGATTCTGAACTTCCCCAACCATGCCCATCTGACCTCCACCCATCCTCCTTTGTTGCAAATCTGCCAAAATCTCATTCAGAAATAGATGAAATACTTGCCTACATATAATCCTCCAATCCCTCACCCATCCATTCACTTCAATGGCCCATCATTGGCCTCTCCCCAATCAATGAATACAACATAGAAGGCCTCTTCTCCATGGCCTTCCCCACCGGGTCTACAATGATTAATCAACCAAGAATTGCAAAATCAGATATGCAAGAATACGCTTTACATCTAATACGCTACCATGACAACCGTTTTGCACAACATCCTCGCTTTCGCTACTACTTGTACAACCTCATCATGCGCCATCACAGCCAAGCAGCTGCCTCTGTCTTCATGAAAAGAGACCTTTCAAACACCCTTCCAACAACAATCACTGACCTTCACCACCACCTTCAACAAATTCCCCCTTCCACCATCCCAGACCAGATTATGCGCTTCGGCTCATCCTTGCGCGACAGCCGTTCATTCTGGACTAGAGCTAGAGTGGAGCTTGCCGACATGATCATTCAGCAAGGTACCCCTACCATCTTCTTCACACTCAGTGCAGCTAATACCAAATGGCCTGACTTTCATACTACCATGCCTTCCAACCCTCCATCCAATTCACATGAGCAAACTCGATGGAGAATCCAAAACGTTGTTGCAAACCCTCACCATGCATCTCAATACATCCATTGCAGATTCACAATATTCCTCGAAGAAGTGCTACTTAAAGGATTCCTTGTAAAGGATTACTGGTGCAGGTATGCATACTATTCCTTCCATCTCTTACCTTTCATTAACTTCACTTCCACGCATCCATCTTATTTATTTTCCCCTTTTTTTTTAAGGTATGAATGGCAACATCGCGGCTTCGCACATATCCATGGTTTCTTATGGCTTCCAAATGCACCTACTATGGACACTTTGGATTGGACCAATGCTTCTGCTGTCCGTGCAGCTAAAGAATTCTTCGATGCATACATCACTGCTTGGAACCCTCGTCCCATTCAAAACCGGGCTTCTGGGATAAATCATTCATCTCTGCAAGACCCATGCCTCCTCCAGACACATGAAATTCTTACAGCCAATCAGTTGCAAGACTATGAGCAACTTGTCAATTCTGTTCAAAGACACACAACTTGCCACTCCAGTACATGTTTGCGCAAAAGAAATAACAAAACAAGTTTCCGCTATGGAGCCCCATGGGAAGTTCGTGACGCATCATCTCTTCACATGGATAATATTGGCCGTAAATTGTACGCCCCTGATAGAAATGATGACAAACTAAATGTGCACAACGCTCATCTTCTTGCAATATGGAGGGCAAACATGGACTTCCAACCAATTCTATCACGCCATGCTGTGTTGAACTACATTTCAAAGTATGCAGCAAAAGCAGAGGAAAAGTCTGAAATCTACTACCAAATGCTTTCCAGTCTCTCCCAATGTTCCCCACCCGATGCTCCTACTATTACTGTCGTCCACAAAGTTCTAACCGAAATTGTCGGCTACCGAGACATTGGTACACAAGAAACATGCCACATGCTGCAAAAACTCCCACTAGTAAAGTGTAGTCGTTCTTTTGTATCCCTCAATGTGAAAAAACAAGTATTCAAACGTGTTTCACAAGAGTTGGATGGCGGTCCTCCATCGACACCTTTCATCGCCTCATACATGCATAGACCACCTGCACTTGAGGATTTGCCTCTTATTGAAGTTGCACGCTCTTGGACCTTCTCCTCCCGCCGCAAAAAAACACCTTGGAGACACATCTTCCCTCCTATGGTTGTACGTGTCCTTCCTCGTTACACCTCCATCCCATTGAAAGACTCATCATCCTATGTGGACTTTTGTTGGAGCGAACTCCTTCTATATTGCCCTTTCCGTACCCTCCCTGACGACATCGGCACGTCTAACGCAGCCATTGTTGCACACTGGGAACAAACTAGACACACATATCAGGCTTGGCATGTTCACCGCACCCCGATCGACCCTGCCCATCCCGACTCTTGTTGTTCATCCCCTGATGCCCCTCCCCATGCCCCCACGCTCGACATGCCTGAATGGAAATTTCTCTCTCAACTCCACCCAAGCAACAACATCTTGCTCAATGAACTTGAAATGCTTGGCCATCGTGACTTTGATGCAAATTATAATTGGGCCGACTCCATTATCCCTTCACAGTTACAAGAAACAACCATCTTCTTCATCAACTTCAACTGCTTCTCCACAAGAGTCCACCAAATCCAAACTCCATGCTCGCATTCACTTTCCTCCTTGTCCCCAAGCCAAACCATTGCATTCAATATCATTTTTTCCCACTTAGGCACACACGGCAAAGGATCAATTTTAAAAATGATAATCCAAGGCACTGCTGGTACTGGAAAGTCATTCCTAATTGAGTGCATAAAAAATGCCTTCCTTGAAAACTCCACCAATGGACCAAACCCCCTCCTCTTGCTTGCTCCAACCGGTGTTGCAGCATTCCACATCAATGCATTGACAATCCACTCTGCTTTTCGCATCCCTGTATCCTCTATGCAACCTTTAGAGGGTCAAGCCCTCCTAAACCTTCAAGAACAGCTCCGAGATGTGAAATACATTCTAATTGATGAAATGAGCTTCATTTGTCCTAAATTGCTTTCTCAAATCGATGATCGCTTGCGGGAGGCATTCCCATCAAATAAAAGCAACCCTTTTGGTGGACGTTCTATAATTCTCGTGGGGGACCTTGCCCAACTTTCACCTGTCAAAGACACACCAATGTATGTAGGCACTTCTCGTGGTACTACACTATGGCAAAGCTTTGATACTGTGGTTACACTTTCGACAATTTTTCGCCAACAAGGAACTAGCCCTGCTTAGGTTTCCTTCCGCGAACTCCTCTCCAACCTTCGCAATGCAACACCCACTATTGATGATTGGAAGCTTCTTATGACACGCTAAAAAACAAACCTTCCTGAAGCCGAGGTCCAGTCATTCTCAAGTTCAATGCATCTATATGCAACAAATGAGGATGTTGACATGCACAATAAAACCATGTTGAAAACACTCAACCAACCAATCGCACGTTCCTACGCTACCCAAAGGAAGGAATTTAGAGGCAACAAACTAGAAGATGAACAACTAGCTGCAAAAATTCTCCTTTGCATTGGACAATGAGTTATTCTAACAAGCAACTTGTGGATTGAGGCTGTCCTTATCAATGGTGCACTCGGCACCATTCGTGCACTCATATATGCACCAGCATCTAAGCCACCCAAACTTCCAACATTTGTTGTATTTGACTTTCTTCACTACAAGGGTCCACCATGGGATCCTTCAAATCCTAAATTTGTACCGATCCCCCCCATAACAAGGGGCTCACGAACACAAATACCGCTTCGCATGGCATGGGCCTTAACAATCCATAAATCACAAGGCATGACACTAGATAAGGCAACAATCGACATCGGAAACATTGATCGACAGGGTCTCACTTTCACAGCAGTATCAAGAGTCTGTTCGTTAAATGACCTGTACATATCCCCTACTGTCTCCTTCTCTCGCTATTCTCGGATGAATGAAAACCCTTTCGTCATATGCAGAAAAAAAGAAGAGGCTCTGCTTGCCTCGAAATCTATTGCTCAAGCTCCTTCAAGCCCCTCTACTATTGGTACCTTACCATCCCACTAGCTATTCACTATTGTGCTTTCCCATTTGACTATATATTCTGTACATTGTTCACTAACATGCTTTCAATTCCTTGCAGGAACATAATGGATTGTAGATATATCTCACAGCTCCAACAATTTTGCAAAGAAATCAATGAACAAGAAGTTGCACTCCTCAATGTACAGGAGCGGTTCCTGCGTCCACCTACTCTGCCTCTTTACCGGTTGCGCCCCACAATACAACTACTGCAACGGATAAGAAATTGGATGAATCTCCTCATCCATATTCATGAATGGGATGCACATAGAGAACTCCGAGCATACTATCTTGACCGTGTACCTACTGTGGATGTCAAATGGTGTTGTCGTTGTCGAGCAACACCTTGTCTATACGACTAGTATTTCCCCCTAGTGGGAAACTATCTCCAACCACTATGCTACACATGATGCATTTCTGTCAATACATCTTATTTTCTCTTCAAAAAATATACAATAAATCTTGCTTTCCAAACTCTTGCTACTCAGAAATTTCTGTATATAAAAAAAAAATTCGCATCCTTACATGTTAGATACATTTTCACGAGCTTCAGCAAAAGACTCATTTCAGTACAACTTTTTTTTCTTAACATACATTTCTCTGAACTTTAACGAAAGACCTCTACTATCCAGCTAGTGACTTTGAAATCAATTTTGGCAATTTTAATGAAGAATCTCTTTTGTATACACCTGCTTATTTTGTGCAAAATATAACGAACATTTCATAAAAACATCAACACAAATTTTAGAAAAAAAATTCCATGAGTTTTGAAATCTCTAATGTTCTATGCTTATATGTCAAATTCAATCAAGAAGCTCTGTTGGCTGTTGCTGGTTATTTATAGATAATTACTGAACATCACACTTAATTGCTTGTTCTAAGAGCTACTAATATCAGGTTAAATGTCGTCTCTCTTTTGTAATAAAACTATAAATTGTAAACTCTGTATCTATTTCTGCTAGCAATCCCCAAAGCATTCCACCTTCATGAATTTTTTTGTAGCCTAATTTGACTCAACTAAAAGTCAAGAGAGGTTCTCAGCAATTCAAGGTTGCTGAGGAAAAAATTCTTAAGATTTAAAAAGAATTGGAACATGTTCAAATAAAAATAATCGCAAGCTCAACATATGTTGCTCAATGATTCACCTCTATTGGATGACTTAATTACATTGCAAGGAGGATATTTCGAGCAGTCATTCGTGATTTGAATCAGGTGTTGCCATCTTCGGAAACCCAAATTGTTATTTTTTAGTAATGAGTTGAGTATTAAAACAATCACTGCCAAATAATCTGAGTTTTCAGATTTCTTATAAAAATCTCAGAATACTAGAAGCAGGGCCTTTAATGAGTAGGTTGCCGAGGAAGCTAATGCTAAGATTTGTACGTTTGGGTCTTACCAGATATTCAGAATTTTTGAACTACAATTAAGTGCAAGAAGTTTTGGGCAAAACGACGTGATGTCTATTCAAATGTAGCAGGTTTTCTATGGGTGTTAATTGGGCATTACTTATGACCAGAATTTGTCAACTCTACCCAAATGCATTGCCTAGCATGTTGGTTTGCTTCTTTTCCCGAGTATATATGCAGTGGCACTGGCCAAACCCAATTGACTTCCGCGAGGAAATTTCCCCGAAATCCAAATATTTTTAAGAGATTTCAACAATTCTTCAAATCTCTATTTTCCCATAAACGTCTTTTAAAATTGGATTTGACTTATTCTACAGAAATTCGATTTGTGTTTGACAATTTTGTCCACAGAGAATATTGTGGATTCATAAAATGAATTTCAAATTCAAAGACTACTGTAAATTTCGATCTCATCTTACACCAAATGAGTCCAAACCACTTTCAGAAACAAATCCAATGGAATATATAACTGCTCATCGAATTTATCTTGGTTTTCTCCTTAACTGTTTTAAGGTTTGGTCAAACATTGCCAAAACAGGATGGAGTTCTCATTCGGAACAAGGAGTTGGAGAATTGGAGATGTTGTACAAGGACAAGATAGTCTATTTATAAATAAATCTGCTTTGGGGCTACATGTGCCAGGTTGCTTTGATAAGATCCTTCCTATCAACAATTGTTTATTGCAACATAGAATTGCAAATCAGGTACTAGCATTTGTGCAGGAGTGTTAGCAACATCCAGCATCAAATATATCAGCCTATGATGTTCATATTCACAGCGGATTTCTAAAACATCTTTCTTTAAGATCGGGCAGAGAAACTTTACCAGCGTTTTAGAACCCCATGAAAGGAATTTTTAAACAATATGATTAACAGAAACAAAAAATATAAAAATTGAAAAGTAATCAGTATTTCTGTTAGTGTTAATAAAGAGAGAGAGAATAGAAGTATGTTTGAGGTAGTCCTCAAACAAAATATGAACATGCATACACCAATATTCTTACCTCCCGAGCAGAGCACCAAGCACTTAAAATTTTTTTTACAGGCAATAAAGATCGATTTCAATCCAGCTAACAAAGGACATTATAATTTCTCTAGTGAGTCGAATGTGAAATTGGCATGCCATATGCACCAAATCCCAATATGGATCTAACATAAACAAGTATGAAGCATATCAGAATCACTGACTTGGTTAAAACATAAAATTCTCTTTCATCAACAACTATTACTGCTAGAATCATTGGTTTCCATTTTCTACCTTGAAGCAATTAGATGTAATTCAAAAGCATTTTAAAGTTTTTGAGCCCCATTTCAGAATTAAAATATTACATCAGAGGTTTGTACAATGTTCTGATGCTCAATGACATCTGAACAGCTAGTGGCTGTCAAAAGTAGAACAATAAAGAGGACAGCCACAAATTACAGATGGAGCTGCATGCGCAACTTATACATGCCAATTCTCACCTTTGGAAGGACAAATGTGGCGAGTAATGCAAATTGATCTTTTGCTGAGATGACTCCCAAAGTCTGCCAGGAAATTGAATGTTTAAAACCTAAAAGTTTAATACAACAACTCCCAAAATGCTTTCAACATTATGTTTCGGGAGTGGGTGACCTGATAGAATCGATGCGTTCTCTTAGTATAGAAGATTTTGACAGTAAACTCCCATCTCTGTCAAACCTGACTGCATTCCTGACCATTTTTGGAGTCCCTGGAGTTGGACTTGCCCGATAGCTTTCTCTCAAAGTCGCATCCACAGAATTACAGGACTTGGCCATTGCATTCCTCACAAACTTCTGCGCAGCAGGTGAAAGTAAACTGAAACTGGGACTTGCAGAATCAATACGTGAAGATATAGGAGTATGTGGAGGCTTTTGGAAAAGTCTAGAATTCTCTATGAGATTACAAGCTGCGTCCCTTGAGAGGTTGTAAGCCTTTACATCTCTGGATGGAGGAAGTGGAATCTTGAAATGAGGGCCATCCCCGACACCCCCAATACCAACAGGGGTATCCTTTGTCTCTAATCTCAATGGAGTTCCTTCTATTTCTCCCCATGTGATCAATGGAGACTCGTCCACTCCAGGAGCTGGCGATGGAGTCCGCACATGGCTGTAGCCTGCTGTGCCCTTATTTGAATCGTCTTTAGTCGAATCCCCTAATACTAATTGTGGGGTTTTACGGAGATCCTCCAAATCATTCCTTTTTTTCGCCCTCTCTACATCACGCTCTGCAAAAGGCCAAGATGCAGGTGTTCCACCTGCAACAGGCGTATAGAGTATGGCTACAGTGTCTTCTTCTTTGGGCCTGGAATCAAGCACCTTTCCATGAAAACGCGTATTCTCTGTATTGACCACTTTTGTCAATGTCTTAACTCTGTCTTCCCTTTCCACCTTCGTCAGAGTCGTTTCTTCTCGATTGGAAGAATCGTACATAAGAATATTCTTAGCTGAATATTTCCAGTTCACCAATGTGCTCTCAGCTACCCTGAGGTACCAAAACCATCGGTTATCCTATCACTCTCTTCGACAATCCCCTGCTCTGGTTGTGATTTGACATCATGCAAGTAGCGGGATTTTTCCTCTTCTTGGGAGCCAGAGGCCCCATCAGCAAAGCTCTTTTTCCATCATCAGAGGCTTTGCTAAAACTTGAGGGCGAAGGCGCAGGTAAGGGTGAGGCCGAGGGCAATATGTGCTGAGGCGAAATTCATGGAGATGATAACATTTTGTAGTCGCAGAGATTCGAAACAGTGGGGAATTGTGGCTCACAATTGCGTAGGGAAGCAAACGCATATAATATTGAAGTTGAATCAACGACTTGGATCATCCGGCTCAAATCCAATGGTCTTGCGGCATCACAAACTAAACACAACTTATGAGAGATAGTGCCCCCGCAAAATGGTTTGGTTTAAACCATTATTTACAAAATCTACGATTATGATGCATTGCGGCATCACTTAATCTTCTCTCAAGAAACTGCTATAAGTGCTTCCATAAGCAGTTTTTCTTTTCAAAACCATGGGTGGTTTTGTCAAAAGGGTGTAACGGTGGGACCTAAAATACACCATTCGTTCTTTTAACTTCCAATCCTTTCGGCATTCCCTTGCACCACAGGTGCAATTGCTAGTAACTAATTCTTCCCACATTAATAAAAGATTAACACAGTTTTATAAAACACATATCGCTAAATTAACGTTAACATAATTTTATGGAACACATATGGCTAAATTAACGCATATTTAGCTTTAGTTTTAGAGAAGGTACTTGCTATTTGCTAAAATATGTAACCCGAGTATAAGGTTTTCATTCCTATGTAATTTTGTTTGTGTAGCAAGACGAGAAGATTTTATACAAATGACTTGAAATAGAAAAGAAAAGTTTTATAAACGTCTATGAGAAGATATATCCTACGGTCATAATTTAACACGAATTTTCTCATGCGGCCGAGCTGAGATTTGGCGAATCTATCACTACTACACAAGGGCATTTTTAAGACATTTTTTTAAGACAAAATAAATATTTTGTCTTAAAAAGTCACTTTTTATTTTAGTTAGTTTATATTAAAATTTAATATCAATTGAATTGTCTTAAATATAAAATTTAAGACAAAAATAGTGTGAGACAAAAATAATTTGAGACAAAACTTTACATTTAAGACAAAAACAATTTGAGACAAAAATATTTAATACAAAAACAATTTGAGACAAAAGTATTTAAGACAAAACTTTATATTTAAGACAAAAACAGTTTGAGACAAAAATATTTTAAGACAAAACTTTATATTTAAGACAAAAGCAGTTTGAGAAAAAAATATTTTAAGACAAAAGCAATTTGAGACAAAAATATTTTAAGACAAAAGCACTTTGAGACAAAAATATTTAAGACAAAACTTTATATTTAAGACAATGGCGACTTAAGACAAAGACAATTAAGACATAACCCATTTAAGACAGTTAGCAATTAAGACAAAATCATTAGCATTCATAAGTTTGCATTGAAATTCCATGAGTGGATAATGGATAATTATATTTTTTTTATTTTTGAAATTAGATATTCAAGCCACATGAAATTTAATCAGGTCATATTTATTTCTTTTATATTGTATTTATTCCTTTTTTCATTAAACCACATTCTAAAAATATAATAAATAAATAGATAAAAAAATATTAATTTTTGGTTCGCCACTCAAGGGGATTTGAAATTTTAATCTCATATTTTAACATAATACTTCATAACAAGGTGATTGTCAAGTGAGTTACATTCCATGAACTAAAATTATTTATTTTTTTAAATATGTGAAAAAATTTAAACTAGCAATTGCACCAGATGTTGTAGAGGACACGTTGTAAGGCATGAAATAGAGAAGAATCCTGACATATAAGAAATCATTAAATGATAAAAATGAGTAAACAAAACGCCATTCAAGAAAATATTCAACGAAGAAGGATCATTAGGTACAAGGGATGCAAATTTGGTTTTCAAATAGGAAATTGGCATTTGAAATTCACCGATATGAAACATCAAATTATTCGAAAAATGTTATAGGCACAATAACATAAATAGATTGTTGGGGGTATAGAAATGATGCAGTTGAGTGAGTTGTTGAGGAAGTATTGCCTGATGAAGGAGAAGATAGTGGTCCTTGAGGGAGACAAGTTGTCAGCTGCAGGAGTAAGGGTTTTTGTTAAATTTTGCGAGTTTCCTTTTTTTTTTTGTGCCACAACCTTGATCTTGCTGATAGTTCATGGATACTTGAATGCTTCCTCGGAAAGCTTATCTACTAATTGATTAAGCTCATAATAAATGTGGGGATTGGAGCTGCACATTCTACCTATAAAACTTACATTAGCCTGGTCAACAACTATTTGAGATTCCCATCTCTTGCAACCTCTTCAAACCACAAGCACATTCCAAATAAAGAACAACAAACAATGTTGAGAACTCGACCTTTAAATTGGAACCAGGAGCCAAAGTATATATGACATGAATGAATTGAAATTAATTTATATATAAAACACAGTGAAGAGAAAGAATAATCAACATATGAGGAGAAACATACTTTTTAATGAGATCACCTGGAGATTCTTTGATAATTTGAGTGGGATTTCCTTCAAAATTCCTACAAGATATGTTTCTAGTTGGATGTACGAAAAAACATGAGAAATTATAGCTACATAACCTGATCATGCAGGAAAAATGAATTGCTTCACCCATAAAACTTTATTATGAATACCATTTTCATGTGATCTCTAGATGTGGGTAAAAGTGCATTATATAATAAAATAAAAATGTTCATGAACTTCCCACGAAAGTGAGTGAATCGATTGATTTTAAGTTTGTTGTTCCATGTTGGTCTCTCTACTATAGAGTTGTG
Organism: Pinus albicaulis; assembly: GCA_034641835.2. NCBI lineage: Eukaryota > Viridiplantae > Streptophyta > Pinopsida > Pinales > Pinaceae > Pinus > Pinus albicaulis. The sequence continues at coordinate 7,543,869 of MU968382.1, read as the reverse complement.
GGATAGTTTTATCATGTGACTAAAGTATATTCAATAAATACCCTTGCACTTACCCTGATATCTGAGGAGTAGTGCATTTTTATGTGCAACAATATGGTCTACGATCTCCTAATTGTGAACTACATATAACATATCTAATTGGATGTTAGCCAAAGTTTTCCATAGGTATAACATACCCAATTTTCACCCTCCGAGGGTTGTCTTGCCCATGATCACATACATCTTCTGATGACTGCTATAATCAGGGCACTTGCAATGCTTCTTCTAGAGTTTAAAGGAAACACCTCCTTGAAGAAAAAATAAATAAATAAAACAAGAAAAAATGTTGTAAAAATTTAGTTAGACAACAACTAACAACCCTCTTGAGGTGGACAATTCCAGCCCAATTGAAAGAAGCGAGACAACTCAAGGTATTGCAAAGATAAATCAGGACAATTGTGCAACTTTTTCAAGGATGGAACAAGAATTTTTTTCTGTACAGAATGAGAAAATATTTGCAAACGAGAAGATACCAAAGTGGGCATGCACAAGAAGAAGAACCAAAGAAATCAAATTCAATAAAGGAAGCATAACCACGACTCCAAATTGGCTTCTCTAAAACACTCACAACCGCAATAAATCCCACTGAAACTTACAAATTTATCAAACCCTAACTTACTAACAAATTCAACAAGCCAAGTACATGCTACAATTTGTTGAGTCACCCCCAAATCAATTACTAATTATCGCATGAATTTACATTTGTTTATAATTTTATTTAAAAGGTTGAAATTCTCTCAAGAGCGTATAGAATATTTCCAAGAGTTAAAAAAATAGAAATTTTTCCTACCTCCACAACGTATCATCACACCTGGATAGGTGACAACATACAAGTCTAAATCTTATACCTCTAAGTCTCAATGAAACTTCAACATGTCAATAACATACTTGCAACAATACTTAATGAGGTTTGTCTATTGGCTAAAGAAATGTAAATCCATCCATCCAAAAATAAACATCTCAATCAATCCAACACCATAAATTGTGTTATGTGTTTGTTCACTCGGTTTGACAGGTGATAGACAATATATGAAGCCTTTTTTTCCATGATTTCAAACCCTTCTTGTCTCCTTCAAGGGGGTTTCTTGAGGTCTTCAAAAAGACTTCCTTTTGCTAACCTAATGGATTGTTTCTTTCACACATGTATGGAAGCGTACTTTCCAAATCATATTGTAATAGATTCATAAGATGATATTACTTGATTTAACTACACCTTATTTGGAGACTTCATTTTTATTATAGGGGTTGGTACCTTTCTATTGGATGTGGTTGGTGATGTGAAGACTACTCAACTTCTAGTAAATACTCATACTAACTCTAACGAGATTATGGATGCTTGTTTACAAAGGGAGACCCCTCTAAGCTTAACTCATTGGATTCTTTGTTTGTTCATGCTAATTATTGCTCTCAACTTTCCTTCTCCAAGGGGTTGAGACTATTTGCTTCATTTATTTTACATGGCCCGGTGAAAGAAGAAGAATGGAGATTGTCTCCACATCTTTTCCATTTTTCTAAGTTACAAATAAAAAGAGTCAGATTTTGTAGCCAATAGAATAATAGCCTCTTGATACACCTTTAGTGAGTTACGCATAGCTCTCACCTATCACTATAGCTCAATTAAATGACATCTAATATCTCCAAGACATACTATAAGTAAGGCAATGAGAGAAATTGACATCTATAGGTAAGGCAATGAGAAAAATTGATAGGTGAACCCTCAATAGTTGTGACAAGGGGATTAGGGGCCACATTATCACAACCCATACACACTTAACCCATAACCACTAAAGTCCATATCCCTTTAACCCAAAAGCCATAATCACTTAACCCCTACACTCATAACTCATAATAAATTAACCCCCTGATCCCTTAACCCCAAAGCCTCTAACCCCTTAACCCCTAACCCCTAACTTAGAATCCTTGAACCCCATAAACCCTAATCCAATATCCTCTTAAACCTTGACCTTTAACCCATAACCCCTAGCCCCTAAACTCATTAACCCCTAACCCCTTAACCTGTTGAGACCTAAATACCATAACCCTTAGGCACTTAACCCCTATATCCCTGACATGTAAGCCCTTGATGGTTAATCGTTATCCCTAAATCCATTAACCACTAAGCCATTAACCTTTAACCCTTAAACCCATATACCTCGACCCCATAAGCCCTAACCCTTTACCTTTTATCCTTAACCGCTTACTCCTAAACCCTTAAACCCCTTAACTCCTAGAACCCCTTATCCTTTCTCCCAAACAATAAGTGCTCCAACACTAATATTTTTGGGCATGTTATGTTTTTTCCTGCTAACTGCTCCAAATACAACCTCTAAGAACTAGTAGGGTCAAAGTAAAAGAGCTTCAATGTCCCAAAATCCGATCTACATTTTATGGACAATCACATTTCCCCCAAATATTCTCCACATATTTGCCTTGGTGTATTGGAGTTTGAAAAATACATAGGATGCCACAAGTAAACCTAATCATAAGACTCAACTTTCCTAATTACTAGGAGGCCTTAAAAATCAAACAACATATTAAATTATACCTAAAATTACTAAAATTTCCTATCCTAAATATGAAATTAGAAATTCTACAAAATTATAGGGCAACCACGAAACCAACTTCCTCTTCTATAAATCTCTAAGACCTTCCGGAGGACAAATAAAAATTTTGAAATAAATTGTTGAAATTATGCTCTTGCATCAATAACTACCAATGTATCCTTGTAGGCCACCCCCTTTAACAATAGTAATACCAATGTCCTTTACTTAGAAGGAACTCCTTACATAATTCTCTCTTAGATCCTACCAAGCATGATTTTTTTTAGTAAAATGGATGTTCACCCTACAAGATTCTATCCTCGTGGCCTAAGATAAGGCATCCCCTTGTGTCACCCATGACTATTGCTTTAATGGTACACTATTAAAGAGAAACAAACTTTGAATGGATCATTCTTTGTGTTGAGTTTCATGGAGAGTATAGGAGAGTTTGTTGATCAAGTTTTGTAATTTTTCATCATACTCCTGAGAACTTTCTCCAACCATTTTCTTAATCTCCTTCAGTTTAGTGATTTTTTGTTGTTCAATGTTTAGCCTCTATAACTTAGATAAAAATATCGCCTTTAATTCGTCTAAGGCCTTAGCTACACCCTAGGGATAAATCTATATGAACTTCATGCACCATTAGAGAAGATTCGCCCACAATGTGGTTAGGAAATTTATCAACTTAGAAGCTAGCACTACAATCCTTTTCACCATCCAAATGAATCCACATAAGAATCGATGCGGTTTTTCACCACCATCACCCTTCATAAAGTTCTTAGAACTACTATAACAATATCGTTGGTTAGTTTGTTCACCAAGATAAAACCTTATGGACATGTTTGAATAATTAGGCATGCTCCCCCACTTGAACTAAAATTCAAACATAACATATGCCACTTATACTTTTATTCCCATCTTCATTTTGTTTTCACTACTACTATATCCTAAACTACTAAGAAAAGATGCTTTCAAGTCAAAAGTAGAAAAAAAAAGTTGGGATTACCTCTAGGCTTTTAAAATTCATAAGGTGGTTGGCTTGGATTCGATCCACTTTTCTTAGGATGTATCATGTATACTACTTGACCTTCCTCTAGCTCAAACAATTAGAGCAAATTATTAAGTGTTTCTTCCTCTTCTTTCTATGTGATGATATCTCTCTTCATAGGCTAATCAATACCTTACAAACCAAGGCTTCCTGTTAGACAATCATGATCCATATAACTGAATGTGCTCACCTCCTTGTGCCATCACTTCTTTTTTCTCTTCCAAATTTCTAGACATATTCTCCCCACCTATTATTCTATCCAAGCTATTTCCAATTATTAAATCCCCTTATTTGAACAAATTTTTGGTATTTTTCCATCCTCACTAATACCCATTTTCATTATCAACGTATTGTGATGAGAATCCCCTTCGTACTATTCATCCACCACTTCTTAATTATTGCATTTTGATTAAAATCCTAGTTTCCCCTCTTTAATACATGTGCTTCCTCCATGGCACCTTATTCCCTTAGTTATTCATATCAGTCAATCCATTCTAGGTCACCTCCAAGCATTGGTGCTTACACTTCCATGGTTGGAGAACCAAAAAAACAAATAAGTTGCGTTTATGGGTTACACAGAAACTCCCCACAACTATCATGTGTACTTTCCATCCCTCATAATGATAGTTGTGTGAAGGGATGGAAAGTTTAATGAGGAGAACAAGATGTGGTGCTCTCTTGAGAGGGATCTTTAGATCCCACCAGAAGAGTAGCTTTTAGCTCCAAAGGAGGAGCCTCATGAATTGTTGGAGCAACAAATATATTGAGGAGCAGAGAGTGGAGACATTCACTCAAGAAAAACCATCCAAAGAAGGTAGAAAAAGAACCAGGGAAGATGATATACTTGTGCAGGATGCGAGGGAGAATGTGGGAGCTCCTTCAAATTTGCATAGGCAAACGAGGTCACCTGAGAGGTACACTGGCTACATGGCTCTTATGGATGAGCTTATGGAGACTAAGCCATCCTATTTTGATGAAGAAATAGAGCAACCTATATGGGTTGATGTAATGGTGGAGGAATACAAATCCATTGTAAAGAAGAACGTTTGGGAAGTGGTACCAAGACCATCATATAAATCAAGAGTGGGTTCGAGATGGATCTTCAAGGTGAAGCCAGTAGCAGACAGAAGCATAGAGAAGTATAAGGCCATATTTGTTGCCAAGGGGTATTCTCGAGTTGAGGATATTGACTATGAGGAGACCTTTCCTCATATAGCAAGGTACTCATTCATTAGATCAATTCTTTCTCTGGCTACTCAGATGGGGTAGAAGATCCACGTGATGGATGTAAAAACAACATTTCTCAATGGGGTTATTAAGGAGGAGGTGTACATCGAGCAACCAAAAGTTCTTGAGACATTTTATCGGGAGTCTCATGTGTGCAAACTCAAACAAGCATTGTATAGTCTCAAACAAGTACCTCGTGCTTGGTACACCAAGATCAATAATTATATCACTGGTTTGGGCTTCACCATAAGTGAAGCAGATGCAAACCTCGATCACATATTGGTAGAAGGTAAATACCTTATTATTGCCTTATATGTTGATGATTTGATTTTAACTAGTGATTAGTAGTTGATGAGATTTTGATTTCCGTTCTAGCTATTGGTTCACTGTGTGGTCTATCTGAGACGCACTGGCTGGTTGTTTACGTGGTCTTTATTCTGAACCTTTTCTCTTGTGGATCTTCCTGTTCCTTCTCTGGTTTGGGATTGGTCGATTGGGGGATTTCTGAGGATCTTAGCTACTACCTGTTGGTCTTCATTGTGGTCTATTTGAGATGCACTAGCTGGTTGTCTTATGTGGTATTTCTTCCGAACCTTTTCTCCTGTGGATCTTCATGCTCCTCTTTGGTTTGGGATTGGTTGATCGAGGGATTTCTGAGGATCTTTACTGCTATGTAAGTGCATTCATTTTGGTTGGTGGAGTTAGAAACATATTTGAATTTTGAATTTGATCACAAAGGAGTCTCTTGGGGTCATTATTTGGTCTAGGGGGATATTTATTTTCCAAGTTGTTCATTAATTATATGAGGGACAATCCATTAATGGTTTGCGTTGTCATTGAAGATCTTTGTCGATTGTGTGCTTGATGAGATTTTCTGAAGGATATTGGTCGACGATGATTCAACAATCTATTGTATTTGAAGGGGTGTCATAGTGGATTGAACTGGTGACGATCTACATCGCGTGGGGTCTATAATTTATAAGTGACATTAATTTTCCTTGTTTACATATTTTATTGAGGTTTTTTTCAGACACTACTACATAAGGTGTTTTTTGGTAGTGTTATCTACTTTGGTGAACATATAGGCAGGATTGCAGAGTGCCAACGATGTTAGTTGTACAACTGAAATTTGCATCTATTTATTATGATGTCACTTGATATAAGGAAATTGGGGCAGTGACATGCCATTACTCGATGCATTGGTACATAAAATGGTTGGGGAGTGGGTGTTACAAATTGCTCCATTATATTTATCATATATATATTATATATTATTAATATTTATCTATTACTTAGTAAATGAACTATTGTTTATTTCATTTTTCAAAGAATATTTTCCCTCACTCATGAATGTATTAAAAGTTCTAAGGGAGGCTGGTACATTTTCAATCCCCGTAGGTTTACCTTTCTTTGTCTTCAAATGGAGCACAATAATAACTAGAAACTAAAATACCAACTAGTAACCCTAAAATAATTAATAATATTTTGTATTGAGAGCTCTATGAACTCTTTTACAAGAGCATTTACCAATTGAATTACTCCTTATTTCCTCTAGCTCTTAACTAAACCTTTGACACTTTATTATTAAAAACGTTGAAATAAAACACATGTATAATTAGTGGATGATATATTCCAATTTATCAAATAAGTTAACAATCACAATATCAATTAGTTAATAAGGGGAAATTTTATCAATGACACGAGGACAAATTTTAGTGAAGTAGCTTAGTTCCATGGTGTGCATGGAAATTTTTTTATACCTCAATGCATTTTGTTTTTCCATTTTTTTCCAATAGGTTCCTTTCTTGAGAAACATATCAAACACTAAGTTTTACTAATGACTTATAAATATTTAAATCTCCATAGTGGAATGATATTTGTTCATATTGGAATTGCAATCCACTAGTTCTACCTATTAGGATTAGTAAAGACACTTCAATAAATTTAATATATCAATTCAAATTACACAAGTGACACCACATAAAGAGAAAAAATTAAATTGAGGTTGGCTATTATCATATTCGCATTGAAATTATACATTTATTTTTTGGTTAAGTCGGGCTAGTCTAGAGAAAGAAATCTACTTTCATTACGAAAAAGGGGCAAACCATAATTTTTTTTTTTTTGCAAGTAAATTCCAAATACATTATCATGTTAGTTTAATGGTTTTCATTTTTTTTTTTCCGAGGAATAAACTCGCGGGGAACCCAGGCGCACTTCCCCAGAATATCTGGATGGTACGCACGATAAACCGTCGGCGCTGATTATGGCCCCTGACCCCAAGGGACTCAAATTCAGAATCGAACCCGTGACCTCCCTGATTACGGAGAGGACCCACGTCTAGCTCAGACCAGTTGAGCTATCCCTTGGGGCTTTTAATGGTTTTCATTTATTAATATGAGTATGCAATTGAGTAATGGAAATAGAATCCAAATGAGAGACCATGAAATTAACAAACCTTAGATTTGGTGTGAGATCTCTGCCTTCTACCCTCATTTTCTTAGGAGTTTCTCCTATGATATGATGAAACATGCATCCCAACATAGACTAAACTAAATTAACACCCAATTTTGTAATAGTGTAGATTTTAAATCTTGTACCAAATGGAAGTAGTCCATAGTCATGGGCATCCATATCGACATTTTCTTCAATAAATATTTTAGGCCTGAAGGTAAATGGACTCTTCCATATAGTTAGGTCTTTAAAAATGACCTACATATTTACATGTATAATAGATCTTTTACACATATATTATGGCAACCAATTGTCAATATTTTATGTTTTTCTATGCAAAATCATTAAAGAAGTGGGTGAACACGCAAATGGCATTTTTTGTGATATATTACATGAACTATGAAAATGGCCTTTTTTGTGATATATTGCATGAACTATAGATGATGAAAATCAATGTCACTCATCACTTTATCTAGTTTGTCTTGTGCTTAAAATATAAACTTACCATTCCATAAGTGAAAATATAAATAAAATCCCGATAGAAAAACCATTAATGAAAATGATCCCAAATAATAAGCACACCACCATTTGTCAAAAATATCTTCATCCCAACATAATATCTCAATATTACATATATTTCCTTTATTGATGATTATGGATCTTGATTATGGATCATGTCACCCTAAACTTTAATGATAAAAATAAGAAAGAAAAACATCCTCCTAACCATATTTTCATTCCTTACACATGAATCTTAATATTAAATATGCATTAACCTTTATCATAGTAATAAATATAAAAAATAATATTAAATATGCATTAACCTATATCATAGTAATAAATATAAAAAATGCAACATGAAGAAATCTAATTCGTTGCAACTCTAACCACCTTTATATATTTTGCACGATGTTTTGTTTCAAATTATTTTTCAAGTGGTTTACATGTATTTTATTATAGTTGTTCAATAATTTGTGCAATACACTCAAGTTTCCATATCCCTTTGGAAAAATGCTACTCATTCAATTGATCTGATGGAGCCCCAAAACTGGTTGTTACTCGCTCAAGCGAGAGCCCGAAAACTGACCCGGCCGGAGCCCGAAAACTGCAAATTTGACAGGAGCCCCAAAATTGGTTGTTGCTCGCTCAAGCGGGAGCCCGAAAACTAACCCGACGGGAGCCCAAAAACTGGTTGCAGGGGAAAACTGGAGAGCGATATTGCCATAAGCCACAAGTGGAGGTTGCCATAAGCCATTGTCTGGCGAAAGCCCATAATCAAAGGGGGAAACTGGAGAGCATCGTGGATATTGCCATGGCGGGAGCCCCAAAATTGGTTGCTACTCGCTCAATTGACCCGCGGGAGCCCGAAAACTAGTTGCAGGGGAAAACTGGAGAGCGATATTGCCATAAGCCACACATGGAGGTTGCCATAAGCCATTGTCTAGCAAAAGCCCATAATCAAAGGGGGAAACTGGAGAGCATCGTGGAGATTTCCATGGTGGGAGCCCTTCGCCATCATCAAAGGGGGAAACTGGAGCATTGTGGAGATTTCCATGGCAGGAGCCCATAACCAAAGGGGAAAACTGGAGAGTAGCGTCGAGATTGCGATAAGCCACAGTAACTATTTTCGGCGGGAGCCCATAAGTAAAGGGGCAAAACTGGAGAGTAGGGTGGAGATTGCCATAAGCCACAGTAACTTGTGTCCCGAGCAGCATGGAGATTGCCAGGAGCCACAGTAACTTGTGTCCCGAGCAGCATGGAGATTTCCAGGAGCCACAGTAACTGTTGTCCCTCGTCATCTTGACATAGCGACTGTGACAGCAGTATTTTCTCTCATTTTCTCTCAGCATCCATGATGTACAGAGTCTGGAACGAAGTGCTCACGCAAAAAAATCCAAAGCTCAGGTCCAGTGCTCTCCTCCTTTCTCTCATTTCTCGCTTTTCAAACACGTCAAACACTTAAATATTTCTAAATGTATGAATCAGTTGTAGGACTGAGATCTCCAGTGCCTCCAAATCCCTTAGAAACCTAGTTAAGGAACCCTGACCAACCACAGGGATAAATTTCAAATCTAGGGTTTGTAGGTTTTGTGAATAAATGTACTTTGTTGTAGCATTGAACACTGCAATAAACTTCATCAAACCTCCTGTCCTCTATATTATGGGTTCTGTGAAGCAGGCAGTGGCACAGCATGCCTTGCAATGTTACCCAACAATGGGATGTCAATATTCTTAGGCCATCAAATCACTTTTATATCCTTGAATCTAATTAGTTATATGGCCCCTTCGCATTATTTTCTCAGTTTAATACCACCAAATGTAGTAATTGGTGGTTTTTAGATTGCCCTTATGCTCAATAAAAGAGTTAGGGTGTACTAAAGCAATGAGTGGATAGTATTGAAGAAGAGTTATGGTGTATTAAACCAATGAGTGTATAATCCACTTCTTGAAGGGTTGGTCAACCAACCATTAACAAATAGGTTTATTTATTTCCCAGCAAAAATAGCTTATCATGCCTTGCAATGTTACCCAACAATGGGATGTCAATATTCTTAGGCCATCAAATCACTTTTATATCCTTGAATCTAATTAGTTATATTGGCCCCTTCGCATTATTTTCTCAGTTTAATACCACCAAATGTAGTAATTGGTGGTTCTTAGATTGTCCTTATGCTCGATAAAAGAGTTAGGGTGTACTAAAGAAATGAGTGGATAATACTGAAGAAGAGTTATGGTGTATTAAACCAATGAGTGTATAATCCACTGCTCGAAAGCCTAAAGGTTGGTCAACCAACCATTAACAAATAGGTTTATCTATTTCCCAGCAAAAATAGCTTATGATGGAGAAATTTTTGGTAGTGTAGTTTATGCTGGGGTGATTCTTCCATGTGATATGAAAAATAGGGAAGTTTGGGATCAAAATTTAGTTGAGAAGATTATTATATAGTTGGTTGAATTGACCAAGTCATTATGTTCATCATTTATATTTTAAATGTAACACAAGAGCTTGTATAATTTAATAGGCGGGCTGACTACTTTAATAGAAGTTAAGTCTTTCATAGTGCCTAAATTCTTCTTAAGCCCTTGGAGTGACACATTTGGCCTTTCAAGTCCATAATGTTTACAACCTGCTCCATGGATCTTGTGGGCTTATCTTTTGTGTCATTCAATCCCACATTTTATTTGGAGTGACACATTTGGCCTTTCAAGTCCATAATGTTTACAATCTTCTCCATGGATTTCATAGTTCCTAAATTCTTCTTAAGCCCTTGGAGTGACACATTTTGCCTTTCAAGTCCATAATGTTTACAACCTGCTCCATGGATTTCATGTTGCCTAAATGCCTCTTAAGCCCTTGGATACACTTCTGTGTGTCAAATTTCACCTAAATTTCACCTCTACATCTTGCATGAGGGAGCCAAGAGTATCATGGACTCCTTCCATCACTATATTATAAAGTGCCTCATTGATGGAGGAATGCATGTTTGACATGGACTTTCCCTAGTAAGGCAATATAACAATGAGTAGAAAATTTTGGTATCCATGAAAGGTTGGGAAAGAGTGCATTCCCACTCTAGGATGCAAAGCTTCTGGATAGGGTTAGATTTCAACATTACTTTGCGACTCCCTTCAGAGCTTATCCTATATACATTATTCTACCATTCATCAATCAAATTTATCTGGGCCTCAATGTGCATTCTGTAGCGATCAACTACATTTTGTCATTCCTCCCATACTCCCAAATGCACCTTTACCTTGTTATAGTCTAGGTACCAAAGGGAGCTTAAATCAAGTAGGTAGGCTAATAAAGCATTCGAATAACGAATAAATGCACTAATTGGTTGAAAACAATTTGAGTCCAACCTCTTAGCTATTGAGGGTGAACAAACATCCTACACATAGAGCTAACAATCCCCCTTGGGTAGGGAGGACAATTTGAGTCCAACCTCTTAGCTATTTAGGGTGAACAAACAACCTACACATAGAGCTAAAAATCCCCCTTGGGCAGGGAGGATGGCAAGTATAATGCCTACACTTTACAGCATTGAATTTAATGATTCCAAGTAGGTACTTGTTTTCAGATTGTGGTTGTAAATTTTTCACAGAAACTGCCCTCGAATCCCTGTATCTTAAGCTACCAAAAGGCATAAATGTTGCATTGAAGCACAATTTCAGTGTCGTGTTTTTTGAAAATCCAGTTCAGTAGGTAGTGAAGCAGTAATGCAATAGGAACAGTGTAATGCATTGAACGTAGCAATAAACTTCATCAAACTCCTGTCCTCTGTATTATGGGTTCTGTGAAGCAAGCAGTGGCATATCATGCCTTGCAATGTTACCCAACAATGGGATGTAAATATTCTTAGGCCATCAAATCACTTTTATATCCTTGAATCTAATTAGTTATATTGGCCCCTTCGCATTATTTTCTCAGTTTAATACCACCAAATGTAGTAATTGGTGGTTCTTCGATTGTTCTTATGCTCGATAAAAGAGTTAGGGTGTAATAAAGAAATGAGTGGATAGTACTGAAGAAGAGTTATGGTGTATTAAACCAATGAGTGTATAATCCATTGCTCGAAAGGTTGGTCAACCAACCATTAACAAATAGGTTTATCTATTTCCCAACAAAAATAGCTTATGATGGAGAAATTTTTGGTAGTGTAGTTTATGTTGGGGTGATTCTTCCATGTGATATGCAAAATAGGAAAGTTTGGGATCAAAATTTAGTTGAGAAGATTATTATATAGTTGGTTGAATTGACCAAGTCATTATGTTCATCATTTATATTTTAAATGTAACACAATAGCTTGTATAATTTAATAGGCGGGCTGACTACTTTAATAGAAGTTAAGTCTTTCATAGTGCCTAAATTCTTCTTAAGCCCTTGGAGTGACACATTTGGCCTTTCAAGTCCATAATGTTTACAACCTGCTCTATGGATCTTGTGGGCTTATCTTTTGTGTCATTCAATCCCACATTTTCTTTGGAGTGACACATTTGGCCTTTCAAGTCCATGATGTTTACAATCTGCTCCATGGATTTCATAGTTCCTAAATTCTTCTTAAGCCCTTGGAGTGACACATTTGGCCTTTCAAGTCCATAATGTTTACAACCTGCTCCATGGATTTCATGTTGCCTAAATGCCTCTTAAGCCCTTGGATACACTTCGATGTGTCAAATTTCACCTAAATTTCACCTCTACATCTTGCATGAGGGAGCCAAGAGTATCATGGAATCCTTCCATCACAATATTATAAAGTGCCTCATTGATGGAGGAATGCATGTTTGACATGGACTTTCCCTAGTAAGGCAATATAACAATGAGTAGAAAATTTTGGTATCCATGAAAGGTTGGGAAAGAGTGCATTCCCACTCTAGGATGCAAAGCTTCTAGATAGGGTTAGATTTCAAAATTACTTTGGGACTCCCTTCAGAGCTTATTCTATATACATTATTCTACCATTCATCAATCAACTTTATCTGGGCCTCAATGTGCATTCTGTAGCGATCAACTACATTTTTTCATTCCTCCCATACTCCCAAATGCACCTTTACCAAAGGGAGCTTAAATCAAGTAGGTAGGCTAGTAAAGCATTCGAATAACGAAGAAATGCACTAATTGGTTGAAAACAATTTGAGTCCAACCTCTTAGCTATTGAGGGTGAACAAACATCCTACACATAGAGCTAACAATCCCCCCTTGGGTAGGGAGGACAATTTGATTCCAACCTCTTAGCTATTGAGGGTGAACAAACAACCTACACATAGAGCTAAAAATCCCCCTTGGGCAGGGAGGATGGCAAGTGTAATGCCTACACTTTACAACATTGAATTTAATGATTCCAAGTAGGTCCTTGTTTTTAGATTGTGGTTGTAATTTTTTCACAGAAACTGCCCTCTAATCCCTGTATCTTAAGCAAAAAAAATGGCATAAATGTTGCATTGAAGCACAATTTTAGTGTCGTGTTTTTTGAAAGTCCAGTTCAGTAGGTAGTGAAGCACTAATGCAATAGGAACAGTTTAATGCATTGAACGCAGTAATAAACTTCATCAAACCTCTTGTCCTCTGTATTATGGGTTCTGTGAAGCAGGCAGTGGCATAGCATGCCTTGCAATGTTACCCAGCAATGGGATGTCAATATTCTTAGGCCATCAAATCACTTTTATATCCTTGAATCTATTTAGTTATATGGACGCTTCGCATTATTTTCTCAGTTTAATACCACCAAATGTAGTAATTGGTGGTTCTTAGATTGCCCTTATGCTCGATAAAAGAGTTAGGGCGTACTAAAGCAATGAGTGGATAGTACTGAAGAACAGTTATGGTGTATTAAACCAATGAGTGTATAATCCACTGCTCGAAAGGTTGGTCAACCAACCATTAACAAATAGGTTTATCTATTTCCCAGCAAAAATAGCTTATGATGCAAAAATTTTTGGTAGTGTAGTTTTTGCTGGGTTGATTCTTCCATGGGATATGCAAAATAGGAAAGTTTGGGATCAAAATTTAGTTGAGAAGATTATTATATAGTTGGTTGAATTGACCAAGTCATTATGTTCATCATTTATATTTTAAATGTAACACAAGAGCTTGTATAATTTATATTTTTTACTCGGCTTCTTGTGTATTTGTTGCTGAGACCGGAGTCTCTGTGAGAAACTGTTCCCAAAATAAATCATTAACTCCATAATTTACCTTCCCACTGGCGATAACTTTCCCTGCAGCCCTCTCATCCTCCTCCATCTCCATCGCTACTGGTTCTAAGTTGACATCTATGCTACTGGTCTTCGATCCCATGTAAGACTCTCTCTCATTGTTGCCACTCTAGTTAAGAGTCTCCACACCCTTAGAAGTTTCACATTGAGAAATAGAGTCCCAAACTCATCTGACAAGGAATTTCATGAGTTATTGATTTCGTCAACTGTGGAGAAGGCTGGGATGAAAAATGCATCTCGGATAATGAACATGATCCTTGAATATCTGAAATTGTTGGTGAAATACACATACTTGGAAAGCATGTTCCCTGCATCTCTGTAAGACCCGCTTGAGATGAATTTCCACTATCCACACCACATCCTGGAAAAAGGTTTCCAAATTATTTAAAGATGATTCCATTCTATTAAATGGGTCTGTGTTTAAAACCCTCAACGGAACTGCACTACATTCATCACCTTAAGTAGGTTGATACTTCACAATCTGACTGTCTGTCAACTCAGTTTCCCCAGCCTCTGAACAGTTCTCTTGCTTGGGTAATCTTTTCTTCTTATTAGCTGCTTCAAGGAGCTTATTTCTTTCACTCTGCTGCACAAGCTGTGCCACAAATCCAGGCTTTTGTACAGCCGTGGCCAGAAATGCCATCATTTTCTGTTGTCGGCGTTCCATGGTTTGCAAACAATCCTCCAAGATCTGCATATGCATCTCGGTACCTTGATGTTGCTGCCTAATTCTAACAAGCTCCATCATGTGAAGACCCTTATCCCTCTTGAGCCTCTGAATTTCCTCCTCTAGTTCATATTTTATAGCATCATTACATGCACCTTGTTGGGGATTCTGAGAATGACTGTGCATAGGCTTGCGTCTGTGAATTTTTTTCAACAAATTCCTTTGTCCCCGAAGAAAATATTCATTTTTGAATTCCCATGGATCTGGATCAACTTTCCTAAAGCCCTATTGGAAATAAGATACTAAATCAGCCTTCCTAATCCCAATTAAATTTCAAATGAAGACATATTAAGAGTCAGCTAAACCTCCATTGAAAGGGAATGCCGAATCAACTATACTAAAATTGGCTATACTACAGGACAACACCTTTTAGCCACCATCATATCTGTTGGAAGAATATCCCTGATCAATTTTATTATGACCATGTAGGAATAAGGTGTGTATCATAAAAGAATCTCCAAAACATAATAAGACACAACCAAGCCTGCAAAAATTAACATTAGATATAATTTAGGGTAGATGGAGAAATTCTTCACATTCCATGTCCACAGTCTAAAATTTGTTTTTAAAGACTATAATAGTTGGATAAAAGCAAACTCTATGTCTGTTGGAAATAGAAATCCATACTTCAATAACAAAAGCAAGAATTTGGGTTGAAAGGCAGTGGCAATGAGACTTGAGCCAAAGTGTGGCTTGAGGGGAAGGTGTAGAGGATAGAAATCCACATATTGATATCAAATCAGTAATTGTGCCCACCACAAAAGCTGTGTATCACTCAGGGTAGAGCAACCAACTGGCAGAAGGTGCTAGTTTACCAATGTGGCTTGGCGAGTTTTCCAGCTACAGTGATCTTACTTCAGCAGAATAGCATACACCAATACAACACCCTTGTTTAGAAGTCCATTCAACAATGTTTAGGACACACTAGTGTTTAAAAGAGTGATAGGCAGGGAGCACATGCATGATGCATGCACCATATTCAGTCCACTTCCAGTTTTAGATGGTTTTTTTGTCTTCAACAGTTCAGTGCTAGATCTCTGTTTTTCTTTATATAATTCTGCCTGCAAAAAGTTAGAGGGTGTAGTTCCCAAAGTTAGTAGGGACACTCCTGCATGAGGATTCTGAGCACACTGAAGGATGGAGATCTCTAGGAGAGCACACCTTATTTTTGGCATGGCTATGTTTAAAGTTCACACTGCCAATCAACATGCTGTTGTGCATGCATCTAGAATCATTGTCTCAATCTTCTTCCTAGTCTATAAAGGAGAAACAGGGAACACCATTCTGTGGTTTGAAAGTTTGTGTTTTGAGCTGTAGCTTTAGGTTTCTGTTTTCAGAATTAATACAAAATCAGTAGTGTTGTTTTGATTATTTTGATTTGTATGCTTACTGGTTTGTTTATCAGCAGCATGTGTTTGTGGGTAAGTAACATTAGCAGAAATTTTGATTGTTGTTTTCAACTTTAACGATCTACAACTTTTACGTTAATTTCCAAAGTACAGAATCTACTCACCACAGTCTTATTTTGACATGGTATCCAGGTATATTTTCAGAAACCTTCCATGAATCCATGTATGGATACAGTAAGGATGCAACATGTGTGATAGAAAGTTGTCGGGCAGTTTTAGGGATGACATGCCCAAGATCCCTGCTTGAGAAATAGCACATAGGTTGTTTTTAGGTTGCCAATTTGTTTTGTTTAGCAGGGTGTTTTAGGACCAACAGTATAAGTACATTTAGTCTTAGATACGAAGACCTTGGAAGGTCCCTATAACTTTTTGTCTTGTGGATGCGTCAGGTACAAACATTGTTAGAGGTGCATGATCTATGGGAATTTGTTGATAACAAGGTTGTAGAGCCCGCTGATTCCATGTTGTTGGTAGAGCATAAAAAGAAAATAGCCGTGATCAAGCAAATAATCCTTCACTCTATGAAGAACCACTTGATCCTTCATATCTCCTAGAAGACCACATAGGTACAAACATTGTTGGAGGTGCATGAGGACTATGTTGACAACAAGATTATTGAGCCAACTGATTACATGTTGTTGGCATAAGATAAAAAGTAAATAGCCATGACCAAGCAAGTCATCCTTCTGTGAAGGACTACTTGATCCCTCATATCTCCGAGAAGACCACATGTAAGGATATGTTTGATGCTCTAGTCACTCTATATAAAAGTGAAAACATCCATCAAAATATGCTATTGTGGAAAAAGCTTAGATCCACCGAGATAAGCAAGACAAATACCATAGCCACCTTCTCAATGAAGGTTATTGAACTCCATGAAAAGAGGTCAAGAGTGAAGAGCTAGTAGCCATGGTCTTAAATGGGTTCTCTTCTTCTTGGAATCATTTTGTCCAATGGTTCTATGCCTCAAAAAAGCTTTCCACCTTTGAGAAGCTATGGGAAGAATTCACCCAGAAGAAGACAATACTGGACAGTGTCACAAGTATAAGAGGAGCATAATATTTCCCTCATCGGCAAGATGAAGAAGCAGTAAAGAAAGAAGAGTCAAAAAGGGAAGAAAGAGGATTCAAGTTTCTCTAATCAGTGAAAGAAGGACTTGAGCCACATAAGTGTTTCAAGTTTTAGAAGTTTGGCCACTATGCTTCTCAATGTCATGAGAAGGAGGACAAAAAACACCAAGGCAGTTTGCAAGGAGTACAGATGCATCAGCTGGAGTGGATGAACTTTCACCCAAGATTGAGACATGCTTGTCCATGGTCTCATGCCTTTAGTCTAACAGCATCTCTGGCATCGGATGGTATGTGGATAATGGAGCCTCCAAACATGTGACCTCTAATTAGAGGACTTTCAACAAACTTCAAGAACAAGAGGTAAGCACAAAAGTGGAACTTGGTGATAATACCACAAATTATGTATCAAGCACAAAATTGGGTCTGTGTTTAAAAACCCTCAACGGAACTGCACTACATTCATCACCTTAAGCAGGTTGATACTTCACAATCTGACTGTCTGTCAACTCAGTTTCCCTAGCCTCTGAACAGTTCTCTTGTTTGGGTAATCTTTTCTTCTTATTAGCTGCTTCAAGGAGCTTATTGCTTTCACTCTGTTGCACAAGCTGTGCCACAAATCCAGGCTTCTGTACAGCTGTGGCCATAAATTCCATCATTTTCTGTTATTGGTGTTCCATGGTTTGCAAACAGTCCTCCAAGGTCTGCATATGCATCTCGGTACCTTGATGTTGCTGCCTAATTCTAAGAAGCTCCATCATGTGCAGACCCTTATCCCTCTTGAGCCTTTGAATTTCCTCCTCCAGTTCATATTTTATAGCATCATTACATGCACCTTGTTGGGGATTCTGAGAATGACTGTGCATAGGCTTGCGTCTGTGAATTTTTTTCAACAAATTCCTTTGCTCCGAAGAAAATATTCATTTGTGAATTCCCATTGATCTGGATCAACTTTCCTAAAGCCCTGTTGTAAATAAGATGCTAAATCAACCTTCCTAATCCAAATTAAATTTCAAATGAAAAAATATTAAGAGTCAGCTAAACCTCCATTGAAAGGGAATGTCGAATCAACTGTATTAAAATTGGCTATACTACAGGACAACACCTTTTAGCCACCATCATATCTGTTGGAAGAATATCCCTGATCAATTTTGGTATGACCATGTAGGAAAAAGGTGTGCATCATAAAAGACTAATTCTCCAAAACTTAATAAGACACAACCAAGCCTGCAAAAATTAATATTAGATATAATTTAGGGTAGATGGAGAAATTCTTCACATTCCATGTCCACAGTCTAAAATTTGTTTTTAAATATTATAATAGTTGGATAAAAGCAAACTCTATGTATGTTGGAAATAGAAATCCATACTTCAATAACAAAAGCAAAAATTTGGGTTGAAAGGCAGTGGTAAGGAGACTTGAGCCAAAGTGTGGCTTGAGGTGAAGGTGTAGAAGATAGAAATCCACATATTGATATCAAATCAGTAATTGTGCCCACCACAAAAGCTGTGTATCACTCAGGGTAGAGGACCCAACTGGCAAAAGGTGCTAGTTTACCAATGTGGCTCGGAGATTTTTCCAGCTACAGTGATCTTACTTCAGCAGAATAGCATACACCAGTACAACACCCTCGTTTAGAAGTCCATTCAACAGTGTTGAGGACACACTAGTGTTTAAAGGAGTGATAGGCAGGGAGCACATGCATGATGCATGCACCATATTCAGTCCACTTCCAGTTTTAGATGGTTTTTTTCTCTTCAACAGTTCAGTGCTAGATCTCTGTTTTCCTTTATATAATTCTTCCTGCAAAAATTTAAAGGGCGCAGTTCCCAAAGTCAGTAGGGACACTCCTACCTGAGGATTCTGAGCACACTGAAGGACGGAGATCTCTAGGAGAGCACACCTTATTTTTGGCATGGCTATGTTTAAAGTTCACACTGCCAATCGACATGCTGTTGTGCATGCATATAGAATCATTGTCTCAATCTTCTTCCTAGTCTATAAAGGAGAAACAGGGCACACCATTCTGTGGTTCGAAAGTTTGTGTTTTGAGCTGTAGCTTTAGGTTTCTGTTTTCAGAATTAATACAAAATCAGTAGTGCTTTTTTGATTATTTTGATTTGTATGCTTACTGGTTTGTTTATCAGCAGTATGTGTTTGTGGGTAAGTAACATTAGCAGAAATTTTGATTGTTGTTTTCAGCTTTAACGATCTACAACTTTTATGTTAGTTTCCAAAGTACAGAATCTACTCACCACAGTCTGATTTTGACATGGTATCCACGTATATTTGCGGAAACCTTCCATGAATCCATGTATGGATACGGTAGGGATGCAACCTGTGTGATAGAAAGTTGTCGGGCAGTTTTAGGGATGACATGCCCAAGATCCATGCTTGAGAAATAGCACATATGTTGTTTTTAGGTTGCCAATTTGTTTTGTTTAGCAGGGTGTTTTAGGACCAACAGTATAAGTACATTTAGTCTCAGATACGAAGACCTTGGAAGGTCCCTATAACTTTTTGTCTAGTGGATGCGTCAGGTACAAACATTGTTAGAGGTGTATGATCTGTGGGACTTTGTTGATAACGAGGTTGTAGAGCTCGCTGATTCCATGTTGTTGGTAGAGCATAAGAAGAAAATAGCCATGATCAAGCAAATAATCCTTCACTTTATGAAGAACCACTTGATCCTTCATATCTCCTAGAAGACCACTAGGTACAAACATTGTTAGAGGTGCATGAGGACTATGTTGACAACAAGATTATTGAGCCAACTGATTACATGTTGTTGGCATAGGATAAAAAGTAAATAGCCATGACCAAGCAAGTCATCCTTTTGTGAAGGACTACTTGATCCCTCATATCTCCGAGAAGACCACATGTAAGGATATGTTTGATGCTCTAGTCACTCTATATCAAAGTGAAAACATCCATCAAAATATGCTATTGTGGAAAAATCTTAGATCCACCGAGATAAGCAAGACAAAAATCGTAGCCACCTTCTCAATGAAGGTTATTGAACTCCATGAAAAGAGGTCAAGAGTGAAGAGCTAGTAGCCATGGTCTTAAATGGGTTCTCTTCTTCTTGGAATCCTTTTTTCCAATGGTTCTATGCCTCAGAAAAGCTTTCCACCTTTGAGAATCTATGGGAAGAATTCACCCAGAAGAAGAAAATACTGGACAGTGTCACAAGTATAAGAGGAGCAGAATATTTCCCTCATCGGAAAGATGAAGAAGCAATAAAGAAAGAAGAGTCAAAAAGGGAAGAAAGAGGATTCAAGTTTCTGTAATCACTGAAAGAAGGACTTGAGCCACATAAGTGTTTCAAGTTTCATAAGTTTGGTCACTATGCTTCTTAACGTCATGAGAAGGAGGACAAAAAACACCAAGGTAGTTTGTAAGGAGTATAGATGCATCAGCTGGAGTGGATGAACTTTCACCCAAGATTGAGACACGCTTGTCCATGGTCTCATGCCTTTAGTCTAACAGCATATCTAGCATCAGATGATATGTGGATAATGGAGCCTCCAAACATGTGACCTCTAATTAGAGGACTTTCAACAAACATCAGGAACAAGAGGTAAGCACAAAAGTGGAACTTGGTCAAAATCTCATAAATCTAAATTTTCCGCACTTTTTTGAGAAATTATGTACAATCCATATGGATTCTCTACGATTTTGTATGACTCTACAGATTCTGTATGATTGCACTACTGTATTATACCAATATTATGTATGACCTCTAGAAATGGTGGCTGAAATTTAAAAAAATTGACCTTGCTTTGAAAAAAGGAAACAATACTTGGTTTCAATGAAAGCCTTTTGACTCTTCAGTGTGCTACACTAGTGATCCCTTGATCTGTCTCTGCCTACAGCAGTCTGTAGGTCTTCATTCTCTCACACACTCATAAATCTAATATCACTTTTTTGATTCTCCATATCATCATTCAATGCAAGTGAATAACACAATTAGCGGATTAAATTGGCTCTGGTATCATATTACAGAAACCGAGCACTTAAAGAAACCAAGAAAACTCGAAAGTGGTCAAATCCATGTTTTATAAATTGATATCATGAGGTCAATACAATGTGTAGAGAATGGCTTAAATCCTTCTCCACCAAGCTTTCTTGTTGTGCTTACTTGTGCACTAATTCTTAACAAACCCCACCTAAACACTAAATTAACATATTGTGTATTCCAAGTATTAAGGGATGTCATTGATATAACAGCTGACATGCTTTGTTCTCATTAGTTATCTCCACAATGAAATTTTTTCTTCTTGGGGTGCATAGCCCCCAAGGCACAATAGTTTGTTCATGTATGTTTCCAAATAAGGTTGAATTTATATTGTGTAATGTTGTTTTGGTCATTTTACATGAGAGAGAATTGTTTCCAAAAACCAGTAACATGTCTGCTGGCAACTTCCATATTTCTCCACGAGCGAGGAATAGGGGTGCACTTTCAATAAAGGAATAAATCGGTTTGTCACTGTTTTTTTAGTTGTTCATTCTGAGTGCATTTATATTTTCATTAGATTATAACTTTGTCATTCTAGACTGCACAAATTTGAAGTTTGAACCCCATTATATGCAGTTGTTGGAGTGGAAATTTGATAGGAGATACATGGTCAGAGGAATTGTCCTTGATAATAAACGAGGTAACATCCTAAAGGTGAGTTGTATAGGTTTACCAATATTCTTGTGTTTATAATTGCAAAATACTTATATCTTACAAAAGAGAGCAAAAGGCAGAAGGGTGTATACATTGAAGATATTATATCCTCTTCCTCAGCATTACTAGAGAAAAAATTAAGTCTGAATAAGCTAAAGTATCTAAAATTTTACCATCCTTAATGAGGAGATAACCTGTGAATGTGGCAGAGTGCAAGTCAATCTCCTGCTGCTCCACGCTTTAGTGGTCTTGTTGCAGCTCTTCCTATAGAGAAAGTTTGGTGCATTGCCAAGTCCGGTGTTGATGAAAAATCTTTGAAAGGAAATTTGGACTATGCTTGTGGGCAGGGCATTGACTGTAGGCCTATTCAACAAGGGGGTCCTTGCTATTTACCAAATACAATGGTATCTCATACTGCTTATGCCATGAATGCATATTATCAATCTGTAGGCCAGAAAAGTTTGAACTGTGATTTTTCTCAGACTGGAACTCTTACTTCCAAAGATCCAAGTATGATTGTCAAAATCTCTTTTCCATTATGCATGTCAAATTCTGTTTTCCATGCCATTAATTCTTTTTTTGAAAACTCGATTTTACTAGTCTACCAGTTCTCTGCATAGGATACTTGGATATAAAACAAGGAATTTCTCACTAATACAACAACTGTTTTTACTTTAAACACTAAAAATCCATTAGGGAAACATGATTAGAAAATCTTCGCAGATTCATTTTTTAATTTTTAATTAAGTTACTGTTAAAATCAAGGGAGGAGTAAATACTGTTTACCCTCCTTTTCATTTGAACTTGTGTAACCTTTTAGAAGGAAACACATGTTCTTACCCTCCTTTGCATTTGAACTTGTGGCCTTTTAGAAGGAAACACATGTTCTTAACCATTAACTCATTAAGGACAAGAAAACCTCCCATTCAACACTACTACACAACTAAACCTATCTATCTGACCTTAGTACCATATGTACCTAGAAGTTGCATATCCTAGGTTTCAATATTTCAGATCCATATGGTGATTTAAATGGGTTTGTGTTAACATTTATATTCAATAAGTCCCAGCTAACCATCTAAATTTAGTACATCATTACAATTACACAATACACACACAAAGAGTTGATAAATACACACCCTCTGTATAGTACAGAATTAGAATGACACACAAAGTTGATAAATACCCACCTTCTGCACTTCTTGCAGCGCAGTTATCCTCCATTGGGCATCTTGTTTGTATGTATATAGTAGAGCTCATAATTCACAATGACACACATATACAAAGAGTTGATAGAATTCTCATGCTGACGTGTTACAATGGCATCAATATACAACGATGATAAATTCTTGTTTGTATGTATGTAGCAGAGCACATAATTCACAATGGGACACATGTATACAAAGAATTGATAGAATTCTCACCCTGATGTATTACAATGGAATCATTATACAAAGATGATAAATACCCAGTGAAATTATCCTCCCTTGGGCATCTTGTTTGTATGTATAACATAGCACATAATTCACAATGACAGACACATATACAAAGAGTTGATACATTACCCACCCTCAACACTTTTTGCAGTGCAATTATCCTTGGGCATCCTGTCTGTATATATAACAGAACATATAATTCACAATGACATACATATACAGAGTTGATAGAATTCACACCCTCATGTGTTACAATGACAACGATAGTCAAAGAGTTGACTGAGAGCACCCACCCTCTGCACTTCTTGCAGTGTAATTATCCTCCCTTCAGCATCTTGTTTGTATATGCAGCAGAGCACATAATTCAATTTATTTTTTATGATGGTTGATACTTTTCATACATTCCTTTATATATCACTGAAGATTTCTTCTTGGATTTCTGTGGAATTCAAGTCCTAGGTAATATGAAATCAAGTGGAGCTGATGCCAAAAACTCTCTGTTGGAAAGATATCTCTAGACTGAACTTTTGTATAGAGGTTCCATCCATCACAAGACTTCCACGAGTCCTCAAAACTCCAAACCACTATGAGACAATAGCCAGGAGAAGGAAACCCCTTTTCCTTAGTGAAAGGAAGAGCCCTAAACTATAGAGAAGGCAAGGACCTTTCTTCAGCAAGGTTTACTTAGCTGAGGTAATGGCCATTTCAGGGAGGGTCATCTAGCCAGCCAATAGTTACTTTTTAATTATTTAAAACCTTCTTTGATTTTGAATTAGCTAAATTTATAATTTAAACCCAAACTTGTGTTTACCAAAACATTTTTACTGAACTCTCTTTATATTAGACAAATAATTTCATCAAATACAGTATTTTTTTTCCTCTGGCTGAAGTTAAACATTTCACAGCCCTTTTCTGTATGTTACTAAAGCCATTGTTGCTAACTATTTATAGCTGCCTTACTATGTATAAGTAGGCAAGGTGTTTTCTTCTAGGAAGCTAAATGTGTGTTAATGGAGATTCTAGTTCTATACATTCAAAAGTTTACATTGAAGAAGTGGTCAAAGAAATTAGTAACAGTGAATGAGCAGAGTGCCCAATCTGTCTTGAATGAGTTGACGATGCAGTCATGGCTTGTTGTGTACATCATATGTGTCATCAGTGTCTATTAGCAAGTTGGTGTAGCTCTTTGGGTAGTGGTTGTATTGCTTGTGCTAATTCTAATTAATTTTCTTTGTATGGCTAGATTAATTTGTTTGTAGATTATTGTTTATTATTAGCTTTTTGTGCAAGTCAAGCTACAAGGGTGTCACACTGAGCTAACTCCATTGAGTTATTTTTTTATTAAGTTAAAAATAAGGGCTTGCATGATTATATATTTTACAAGGATTATGCCATTATGTGTTGAATTTTTTTTAAAAATCAATGCCTATTATACAATTTCAAGGACTGCCATAACTCCTCACATAATTCTTTAAAGAGTGCTAGCTCAATGGAAGAGCACCTGCTATGCAGGAGGTTGGTGGTTCGATTCCACTGTACCCTAATATAAATTATTCAATGATATTGTAGATTTTTTTTAATTAAATAATTTTATATTGATTTATTTTAATGGTGAAATATTTTTCTAGATTCATTGTTTTATATTGTCTCTAGAAAGACAATAGATAGGATTAAAGAAATTGTCTCCATAAAGACAATATGTCTTTAATTCCAACTATTGTCTTTATAGAGACAAATTTTAAGACATTAATTTGAGACAATTTACCCAAAAATTGTCTTAAAACCCCACTTTGTGTTGTAGTGCTACTATTGTCTCTAGAGAGACAAAAATGAAACTGTCTCTAGAGAGACAAAAATGCTTGTGTTATGTAGTGTCTTTATAGAGACAATATTTTAAGACAATTTAATTTGAGACACCCGCTTAAAGACAATATTTAAGACAATACACAAGTTTTATTTTGTCTTAAGTTAAGACAATTTACCCAAAAATTGTCTTAAATATTGTCTTAAAACCCCCCTTTATGTAGTAGTGTATGTCTCCGAGCTATTAGGGATCTACATATCCCTGCCTGCCTAAATGGATATATGTAAAAGTTGGCATTGCCTGGCATATATATATTGGTTGATTAATAGGGTGATAGCATGATTCTTCTGACTCAGTCGCTATTTATGTGTACATGCTTCGCTCTTGGATCACATGCTTCATTTATCGCAAGTGAGGTCCTCATCTGAGTCAGCCTCACTGATAACGCAGAAGTATAACAAGAATGACCACTGGATTGAATGATGATAGATCCTTCGATTATCTGTCCCTCCTGGCTCACTCCATTCGCTTGCAGGGTCACCCAAACCAAAAATAAGATATTAAAAAATCAGGAATGTTGCACTAACCGAGTATCATAGGAAATTGATGATGTTGACTAATCTTTACTCTAAGAAATATATGGGATATGGGATTAACGGCGCACAAGACAGAAATGGTCAGAGTTTAGAAATTTATTAATACCTGTAAATTTTGATGTAATGAATCTCAATGATAACTGAAGTAGCTGCATAATGAAATCACATAGTCTGCAAAGCAGTTCAGTTGGGCAGTGCCGATGATCTATATCTCTCTCAACTGTTAGCCAATACAATAATACTGTCATTTCCCACGTTTTTCTGGATCAGTAACCTCAACACCATTTATCTCTGGTTTTTCCCTGAGTGTTTGGAATTTGACTCTGTTTAAGGGTGTCTGGGTGAGAGATGAGGGAAAGATATGTGGGTTGTGTGTTTAAATTTTTTTCATGGTTATGTTTATTGAGTTGACAAGCTTATTTTACAGCTTACTATGAAGGCCATGTCTAATTTTATGTGCTTAATGGAGAGTTAATGTGTCTTTTTTAAAATAAAAATAAAATATTTTTTATTGAATTGAGAGGCCTATTTTACAGCGTATGAAGATGATGTGTCATTTCATTTGTGCTCAACAACATTATGTAGTTGACATAATAAAAATAAAATAATCTTTAAATTAAAAAATAGTGTCTACTATAATCAAAATAAAAAAATAAATATACATTTTTAGTTAGTTTTACTTGAAGGTATTATAAAAAATAATCCAGTCAAAATCTATTTTCTTTATTTGTTGTTGGTATTACAACCCAATATAAAAGAGCTATAAAATATTTAATTCTCAGTCTAAATTTTTATATAAACTTTTAAAATTCTTTTAAATTTATTAAAACAAAACAAATAAAGTTGATATTATTTATATTTTCATACTTATATTCCTTATAACAATAATAAGAAAGAGATGTTTAGTTAATTTAAGTATAAAATTAAGTAATATTGAAATGTATTTAAAAATATATTAATAGAAAAAAAAAATTAATGTCGATAAGCCAATCCATAAATAGAGTATCTCAATACTCATGTTAACTTAATAATAATAATAATAATAATAAAATGTCTATAAAGTAAATGAAAAATTAAATTGTTATTGTTATAGCATTTCATGTATTATTATTTTATATTTTTATCTTATTTTTAAGAGTTAATATTTTTTTTTGAAATTGCATGTTTAAACTATTATATTTCAATATTCAAGAAATTTCCAAAAAGTTGAATCTATTTATATATTTAAAAAATGATATATGTATTTTAATCATCATTTATTAAGTTTATATAAAGATGCAATCTTTAAAGATGTAATTTTTTTAAATTTTGCATTGTAAAAAAAAGTTTACACCACAAGAGATTTGATACTTTTAATTTTTGATAACTCTCTTGTTAAAATAACTATCATCTATCTCATCTACATAAAAAAAAAAACAATTTTTGAAAATATAATTTTTTAAAATAATTCACTGTGAGAGAAAATTTCACCACAAAAAAATTTAATTTCTTTGAACTCTTCTTAACTCCATGGTTAAAATCGATCTTTTCTACTGTTATTCAATTGTTATTAGCGTTTATATCCAAAATGTTAATCTTTATGTCCATTTAAGATTTTATAAATCTTTTAAAACTCAATCAATGGCATTCATAAAATTTCAAAATATTTTTAAAATCTAAATTCAAATTAAATTCAACAGAATTATATTGGAAAATAAGGTACTTTATTACACCATTAGGTATCTCAGTATGCAGAGAGCTTTACCGTGGAGGACGGTGAAAGGGTCAATCTGATTAATTTGATTTAAAGTTCAACGCAAATCCAGGTGGACCTTCAATGTTTACTCAACCTAACATTTAAAAATTTACCATGAGGACAAAGGAAGTAAACTCAACCTAACATGCTTTACGAGTCTCTCCCCACCCACGCATTTGTCTGTATATGTCTGTATATATTAATCGGATCTGAGAGCGAATAAAGTTGGAATGGTTTGAATTTCAAAGAATGATTAAAAAACTAAAATTTTCATTTCTATTTTTCGTTATTCCACACACACGGAAATGACTTTAATCAAGTTGCGGAGATTAAAATCGCAATTATAAAGAGCAGCGAATATAATCAATTAATTTTATTCACGGTGAAACATAGTTGTTTGTTGTTTTTTTTTTTTTTTCTTACCATTTTCTATTTATCAAAAAAGAGAGAGCAGGTTGCAACATATACATATTTGGTGATCTTAACTTGCCCCGAAGAAACCAGGTTTGTTGGCCAACTTAGAGCATTAAATGTCATCCCAAATTGAAATTGTTTTTTTCGTCTACTAGTCGCTATGTCCATTTCACTCTTTTAAACAAAGTCTATTTGACAACATGAAACATAAAATCTATCCGAAAAAATCATAAAAACTTAGACCATGATATTTTAACCCTCTGAACAGTCAATCGTGCCGGATCTTTTGCTATTGAGCCGGGCATGTCGACTTGCTACATCTATTGAAGCTGCCTTTTGATTCTACCAATGCGAGCTATGGAATGGTACTGTGACACCGTGATATTCTGACTTTCCTTTTTAATTTCCTAAAGTATTGAGATCACTTCGGGACTGCCTTTACTGGGCTGTAAACTTTGCAGTGCTTTGGCCAACACACATTTCATAGTCCAATATGTGTGGATGGATTGATGAAAGAGAGAAAGATGTCCTCTTGTATTTCCAGGATCAACAAAAAAATCCATGTTTTCCTCATGGGTCTCTATATCTTCTTCCTTACTGTTACTTTCTCTCTCCCATCCCTAAATTACATTTCAAATCTGTGGAGGATTGCCTGCAGAGTAAACTTCCAAGAGCTTCTCTATTATCTCTTTCTTCATCTTTCTGCCTCACTTGTGTCACTACCATCCAAAAATTAATTACCATCATAAAAAAAAAATTCATTTCACGTAGCATATTACAGTATATACAAATATATATTCGATCATTACACAATGTATATGACTCAAGCATCGATGGTAAGGATCTGTTTTGATTTAAACATTATTACAAACCTTGGGAGTTCCATAGTTTACTTTCGGCCTTGGCAATCATTTGCAAATATAATATAGACTCCTCTATATATAAAAGTCGCACCAATCATATACTATGATATCTTTTCTCTGGTACGAAACATTACAAACATTATTCAAACAATATTAAAACATTAAATATTTAATATTTAATCAACCGTATGATTCATTAAAGTTGGAATCATATTATCTGATATTCGGATCCATCTCCAAAGTTAACTTACAGTATGAGGATTTCTTGAGATATGTTTCATGCCACATGGCATGTTAAGCTTTTCGCCGTAGTATTGTATGTCAACTCCATTTATGCATAGTAGTACTGGGTCTTTAATGGCTTGGATCGCTGTTAACCATGCCTCGGATGCTACGCAATTCACGAAAGAAACTTTCGGTTGCTTCTGCCAGTTAGCTAGTCTATCCGCAGTATCCATTTCTCCATGGCGCGCTCACAGAGCTCGATTTCTCCTTGGCATCTCCGTCGCAATTTTATTTAAGGTGAGCTTTGAGCTATTACCCTTAAACCCTCGCTCTAATTGGCATGCTATTCCAGTTCTCTTTACGTTTACTTGTAAGTTTTCGAGCTATTTCACATCTTATCATTCGAAGTTTCGTCTTCTTACTGAGGTTAATGCTTGCAGAGAGGAAAGGCTCTCTATTCAGCACTGGATTCTAAGATTTCAAGCTGGAAATGGTGCAAATCTAACATCATAAGGTAACCCTTTTTTGGTTATAACTATTCTAGGTTTTATCTACCATGACAACTACAGAACTAGCTATAGGGCTTTCAACTCGATTTTAGATTAACTCATAGCATAAATAATCTTGCAAGTTTGACGATGGTCGATTCTCCAATAGGTATTACACCCAAGCTTTTCCCATTCAAAAATAGCTTTTTTTTTAGAACTCTTTTCATTAATTATTCTTGCTTACGAGCTTGCCTCTCAACAGGGTTTGTTTTTGTCTCACAGGTTAGTGGATTTCAACCAAAACCCTACCAACGATTCTCACCAGCACTTCTTCATGCCACGACTAATGTACATTTCTTACCAACAGGTACATCGCTTAAGTGAAGAGAGTTTGCAGACATAGATTATATGGCTCGGGGTTTGAATTCCCGACCTAGGGTTTATGAATCTCTATGTATCTTTTTGTATCTTAAATATGAAGGAGTTCTTAGGGTTTCATTCCAGATTGTATTATGAGTACTGTTAACGGCATACGTGATTCCATTAAGCATTCTGAGTAATTCTTACTGTTATTATTTTTGGGGCCGAGGCCGTGAATAACAGTTCTGATATTAATTTATATACTGAACATTTGCGCTATTGCTATGAACATATATTACAACATTACTTGAGTTTATTGTCTCTGAAGTTTCTACTTGCGACATATGTTATGAATGTAAATATAAATTCCATTTTGTTAAGCTACAATTCGTTATTGATTTTCATGAACCAATTCACTGTTGTTTACATTCTTTACTAGGCATGAACTGAAAGTTACTCGTAGCTTTCATTCTCTGAAAATTATTTTTATCTGTAGAAAAGGTTTCGTGATATATCTTTCCACTACTTTAAGGGTTTCACTCCCTCATTTTCTTTCAATTGTTTGCTACATGAGTAATACATATGTCTTTACTTCTTTTATAATACAATACGTTTCTGCATGTGCTAGTGACCAGACCACCATAGTTTTAGAGTCTGTGAGTAGTAGGGATTGGCCATGGACGATGTATCCTGGTTCAGGGTTTACACACAGAACTAGGGTCGACAGTCCATCGAGACCCATGTACCCTTTTCTAATGTATCAAGTCTTTAAAACAATAACATTAATTGCATATTCTAACAACATTGTCCCATTTATCCAAAGCTATTCTTTCACTATTATAAAAGCAAATTGTTTTCCGCTATTATTTCAGTAGTATTTAACAAACATGCAGAATGTGTACATATAGAATGTATTTACGCCTCTTTTACTTATAATCCATATAGGCTATTGCTTGTTTTATCTACAGTATTCACTGGTCTTCTTCTTTGCTAATCACTATCCATCTTTACCCTTTTATCCTTTCCAACAAACAGGGTTTAGCCATTTGTCTTGATTTACTTCCATCTAGTAACGACAACAAAGAAAAGTTTATCATGAAGAAAATAATTAATACTGTCTACATATTTCCAGAGAGAAATATTATTCCCTGCATAACTCATTTCCTGTCTTAGATAAAAATGTATATAAACCAAATTTAAAATTTTAAAAGAAACTCGACAACACAGTATTTACCCATAAATGACACTGTATTCAATCTTTCAATTTCAGTTTCAAACTAAATTAGGGTTTCTCAGTAGTACTTATCTGAAATACTCAGATTCAAGCTGTGGTCCTCCCAACCATTCAAGGGAGGCTATTACGTCCTCCACTTGCCCCCTAGCTCCAGAATCTGGACAGTGCCACGGGTTAATAGTGGATTCTTCTGCTATGACCTCTGGATGGCCAATCCAGTCACACTCAGAACTTTTGGTTTTACAAGGGTTGTTGTAAGCTATTTTCAACTGGTCCCAACCAGCTCTAGAAAATACTCCCCCTTTACCAATTTCACAGAACCCCTACTCCTCCTTTGGGATTCAACTTTATCCTCATAGGAGTAGGTAACTGTTTTCCAACTGTCCCCAACTACTTCCTATTCTTGGAAACATTTTACCAACAACTTAAAAAGGTTTTATTTTCATGAATTGGTTCCTCCTAATTTAATAATTCAGTAAAAATAATTTGTTTTATAAAAAATAACAATTTAAGTCTTTCTTGCCAGAAAATTAAAATAAGCAAATTGTCTTTAACTAGTTAATACTAGTTAACTTTTAATGAGCCTATCAAAGCTTGCTTGGCTCAGCCATGTTTTTTGAAAGCTTCTACTTTCATTTATCCTTGGGCTGACTTTTTGCTGATTTCTCTTTCACCATTGTTCTACTAAGGCTGAGGAGCTCGAGCAACTGCTGAATTAAACCTGCAGATATTGTCAGAGGGCCTGTAGAAGGTGGTATATTAGTAATAAAGAACCCACAAAATTCAATGGGTCCCCCCGCCATAGTGGAGTAAGCCAAGAAGATATGCATGAATATAATTTTACAGAGACAAGTTGACAAATGCAACTGACCAAAGTTATCAGTGTGAGTATAATTCTCCCTATTTACCCACTTGACTTGGAGGAAAATAGATGTAGGATAATGACTGACCCAATTTCTAAAATTGTGGGTTTTAAAATCCTGACAAACGCCTTTCAGTTTATCATGGCATTGCATACAGGGGAATTCATAAAATTGAGATGCCCAGCCGTGACTTATCACAGGGGCATGAAGAAAATAAGCTAAAAAACTTTGAATGAGCAGTGGCAAAAGCCAAATCCTAAAAGGTGTTCTGAAATAGGGCTCAATGTCCTTCAGAGGGATGAGCAAGTTCTGATTTTTAAACATGCTACAGACGAATTCAATGCCAGAGATTACCTTCAAGTGATTGAGAGTAGAGCGATAATTTATCCTAACCTCCCGCGACAACACGGATGCATGCCTTCTACCCTTCCTATATAGATACTAATGGGTAAATTAATGAGGATAGGAACCAGAACCATTACATACCATTGAACCTGAGAGCGTGACCGTTGCAGTGTTGGCAAGACGTGACCCGCTGCAAGCCCTTCCGATCCTCCGCAATTGCTGTTGCTAGGAAGAATGTTATGCCATCAATCCTTTGCATATTTCCTTAACCTCCTCTGCTGCTTTTTCCCATGTCGCTCGGACATGGTTAGTTGGCATTCCTTCGCTGCCATTATGAACCGGCATGCGAAGGTACTGTCCCTCTCTTGCTGCAGGCTTAATGAATTATGGCAAGTTGGGACACGACATCATCACGTGCCTTCAGTTCTCGGCCATCCTCCACATGTCGCGCTATGTTTGCCACTGGTCACCCCGATCGGGGGTAGTAAAACAGAGTGTTGTGATAAAACACATACTTAAAAATTCCAGAACCAAATCGCAACTAACCAAAATTTATATTAAAACTTCAAAACATAAAATACATTCACATATGGAGGTTGCTGCTCCTCATCAGTAAAACAAGACTTATCATTAAGATTTACATTCACCAGGGTTGGGGAGTAACACACAGTAAAAATTGTTTTCATGCACCCACCAAAATTCGCTCCATGATTTTATCCCCTTGTCTTTCTAGACTTACATCTGCCACATTACACAACATTGTCACTTCTCTTATATTTGTTAATTCAAAACATAAAACTTACATACACAATTTAATACAAAATATGGACGGACATCATTTTGTGAACATTACAGAAGTTGCGTGAACTAAACAACACTTGCGGATTAAATATTTGCCCATGCACATTTAATAACCATGCACTAAATTCTATTTGACTTTGATTATTTAAATTTTTTGTGGAATGGGTTATGTACTCTTCTCGCTCGGAACTTTTCCTTCTCTTCACACACAATTCGCAACTTGCAAAACATTAACTGAAGCATGGTTGTTGTCATAAAATGAAACGCGGTAGTTGTGATTAATTTTCCAACACTCCCCCTTAATCGCAACTGTCACCATTGACCATTCCCAGACAATCTATGAGATAAATAAAATTTTCATGTGCTAATGGCTTTGTGAAAATGTCTGTATATTGTTCCTCTGACTTGCAATACTGCAACACAATTTCACCATTGTTAACTAATTCTCTTATGAAATGATATTTATCATCAATGTGCTTTGTCCTTTTCTGAAAAACATAATTATTTGATAGTGAAATTGCTGAACTGTTATCACAGAAAAGAATGGTTGCTCCATCTTGTTCATGACATAAATCCCTTACCATCATTCTCATCCAAACTGCTTGACACGTTGCTACTATTGCGGCGACATATTCAACTTTTGTTGTTGACAATAAAACTATCGACTACTTCTTGGAAGCCCATGAAATGGCTCCTGAACCCAAATGAAAAAAAAAATCCTGATGTGCTCTTTCTGTCATCAACACTTCCTGCCCAATCGTTGTCAATGTAACCAACCAGCCAAAAATCATCAGTTGCGGAGTACAAAACGCCATACTCTTTTGTCCCATTGACATACTTTAAAGTTCTCTTCACTGCTTGCCAACATGTCTCCTTGGGTGTCTCCATGAACCTCGACACCAAACTCACTGCATACGTTATGTCAGGCCTAGTTGCAGTGAAATACATTAGGCTACCCACTATACTTTTGTATAATGACGGATTGAAATTGCTGTTGTGATCTTCCTTGCTCAACTTCAACCCCATGACGTTTGGAGTTGGTGATGGCTTGTTGTTTTGCATATTAAACCTCTCTAAAATATCTACAACATAATTTTCTTGAGAAATAAAAATTCCATTTTTTGTTTTCTTCACCTCTATGCCCAAAAAATATCTTAATAACCCTAAGTCAGTGATTTCAAACTCATTTTTCATGACTGCTTTGAAATGAACGATGAAAGAATCATCACTGCCTGTAAAAATCAAATTATCTACATACAAAATGAAAATAAGAATCTTACTATCACTTTGTTTGATGTAGAGAGTAGGTTCACTGTCACACTTATCGAACCCATTATCCATCAAGTAGGCATCTATCCTGCTATACCATGCACACAGTGCTTGCTTCAGCACATAGAGAGCTTTCTGCAACCTACACACCTTGTGTTCTTGGCCTTCTACCTCATAACCAGGAAGTTACACAACATACACCTCTTCTTTCAGCACTCCATTCAAGAACGCTGACTTTACGTCCATTTGATAGACTTTCCATTTCTGTTATGCGACAATGGACAACATTGTACGCACTGTCTCCATCCTTGCGACTGGCGCAAATGTTTCCGCATAGTCTCTTCCATGTTGCTGCTTGTATCATTTGACAACTAGCCTTGCTTTATGCCTTTCAATCTTTCCTTCATTGTTGCTCTTGGTTTTATAGACCCACTTCACTCCAATAACTTCTTTACCTTGCAGAAGGTCCACTAACTCCCATGTGTCATTATTTTCTATTGCTCATATTTCTTCATTCATTGCCACAACCCATTTATCTTCTTTCACTGAACCTTCAAAGCGGATTGGGTCATAAACATGAGAAAATAACGCAAATAAAGAATTCAGACCACCTCTGCTATCATCTTCATCTTGCTAATACATTTCACTTAAATTTCTGAATTTGTGTCTTCTTATGCTTGCAGAAGATGTGCTTGGTGTTGCGCTTGAAGTAGATGAAGTTGCAGATATTTGTGGTGTGCTTGGAGAAGCACTTGCTTGGTTTCGCAGCACTGTCCTATTATTTGTTTGTGGTGTCATATGTTGACTACTTTGTTGTGCTTGTGTAGGTGGAGGAGGAGTCACCGTTGAGGAATTACTTGCTATAGTCAATTCTTCTTTGTCTTCATGCGAAATACATGTCTTCACATTTACTGTCTTCGATAAACTTCCATCCCATGCTTCATCTTCTATGAACTGAACATCTCTGCTAATTACTACCTTCTTGGTTGATGGATTGTAGACCTTGTATGCCTAGGATTCATCACTATATCCAACAAATATACATTTTCCCGCCTTGCTATCCAACTTCTTCCTCAACTCATTCGAGACATGTGCATATGCCACACACTTAAACACTCTCATGTGAGTGACATATTGCTTTATTACACTCCATGCCTCTTCAGGAGCACTATTCATAACACTTTTGGTTGGACACCTATTAATGATATATATTGCACAAGTGACAGCTTCAGCCCAATAATCATCTGGCAAATGTTTTGCCTTTAACATACTCCTTTCCATTTCTCAGATGGTCCTATTCTTTCTTTCCGCGACACCATTTTGCTCAGGTGTATACCTTGTTGTAAACTTCTTGTGAATTCCATGCTCCCTGGAAAAACGTAGGAAGCCATTTGTGATGTATTCGCCACCTCTGTCAGTCCTCAACACTTTTATGTAGTGTCCAATTTGCTTCTCGACAAGAACTTTGTGGTGGCGGAAGCGGTCAAAGACTTCAGTTTTTTGTTTTAGGAAATAGACCCATGTCTTCCTTGTGTAGTCATCTATGAATGTCAAAATATAGTGGTTTCCACCAAATGATGATGTTTGCATTGGTCCACATAAATCTGAGTGGACAATCTCCAAAGGTGGCTTTGCCCTTATAGACTTTCCTGCTGGAAATGATTCTTTATGTTGTTTTCCCAAGATACATCATTCACATAGGCTGTCCGATTTTTCTATGAGTGGAAATCCCTTGACCATACATTTCTTATGAAACAAATTCAAACCTCTGAAGTTGAGATGACCAAATCTCAAATGCCATAACCAATTTTCATCCTTGATTTCTTCTTGAAAATTTTCTTGTGTGACAGCTGCTATAGCACCTTCTTCCTTCAAATTTGATCCTAGCTTGAGAGGAAACATTCTATTATTTGTCATATGAACTTTTGCAATCAATTGTCTACTTGGAGGCTTATCCAAGATTGTGCATACATCATTTTTTAAAAAGACATTGCAACCCTTTTGCATGAGTTGTCTAATGCCGATGAGGTTATGTTTCAAACCAGGGATAAAGTAAACATCTGACATAAGCATATTCTCTCCCTTCTTGGTAAGAATGTCAACTCTTCCTTTACCCATTACAGAGAATTTGTTATCAGTCCCTAATGTCACTTCTGATTTTACATTTTCATCTAGATTGGAAAACATTTCTATGTTTTCAGTCATGTGGGTATTACACCCTGAATCTAAGAACCATATATCTCCTTGTTTTTCTTGTGCTACATTACAAACTAAAAACATGTTATCATGGTTCTGATTTTCTTTTATGAAATTTGCACTTGGTTTGCTACTTATACCATGTTGTTTCTTTCTAAATTCATTTTCATAATGGACATACTTCTTACAATAATGACATTGAACTTGAGATTTATCATACCTCTCACTTTGTACTTTAAACTGGCACTTGGAATTTGATTGCTGCCCCTTCCACTTGAGTTGGAAGGGCTGCTTTTTCCACCTCTGTGTGGGCTTCTTCCTCTTCCTCTGTAATTTGATCTTCCTCGACCTCTACCTTGACCAAATGAGACTTGTGTCTTGAATGCATGCTCCAATGACAAGTTTGTTCCTTTGTTCAGTATGTGCTCATGTGACATCAGTGATGCATGAAACTCATCCACTGAAAATTGTGAGAGATCATTTGTCTCTTCTATGGCCACAACTATGGCATCAAATCTTGTTTTGAGATTTCTGAAAAAAATTTCAACTATTCTTCTTTCCTCAAATGTCTCACCATGAAACCTGATTTGGGTAACCAACCCAATTACATGTGTAAAAAAAGAGTCTACATTCTCAGACTCTTTCATACAAATTGTTTGAAAATATCTTCTTAACATTTGTAGTTTTATTGTCTTCACCTTTGCTATGGCTTGGTAGGCTCTCTGGAGGGTATCCCATTCTTTCTTGGACTTTGTTGCTGCTGCAATCCTTTGGAAGATACTTTTATGAACTATTAGAAAGATATAGAAGAGGGATTAGGAGTCCTTCTTGTTGTCCCTCAACAAATCTCTTTCTGCTTATGTCAAAACATTGTACATTGCTGCATCTACTGGTTTTGGGAATTCATTCTCCACCAATTCCCAAATGTCTTGTGAATAAAACAGAGCCTCATTGTAATAGCCCAATAGTCATAATTTTTTCCATTAAAATGTGGTATTTGTGGATTAGTCAAGCTTGTGCATTTTTCTACCATTTTCACTGTGTAAACAAACTTTCTTACTGTGTAAAATTTTCTCACTGTGTGAAAAATTTCTCACTGCTGGAGAATACGCTCCTCAAAATAGATTTTAACTCATGAGTAAAAATACTACCTCTTACTAAGATTTTTAACCCTGGCTTTGATATCATGTTAGAAATTTTTAAAGTACCATAAATGCTTGAAATGTTTTTCCCTCAACACATAGAGTTCACACAGAGTTGCAGAAATGACTTTAACCAAGACATCACATTTATGAAAGTTTACACAGACACTTAAGCGAACTCACTTAATTCAAATCATACGAGATCATATTGTATGAGTTCTCTTTTCAATACAGAGAGTGGCGGAGATTAAAATAACAACTATAGAGATCATACGAGATCATGTTATATGAGTTCTACTATAGAGAGGAGAATATATAATCAACTAATTTTACTCATTGCGGTAAAACACATAAGTGAAAATTCATATTCACATCTGTAGGTTGGGGTCCTTCATCAATAAAACAAGACTTCTTATTGAGATTTACATTCACAGGGTTGCAAAGTAATACATAGTAAAAATTGTTTTTACACACCCACCAAAATTCGCTCCAAGATTTTGTCCCCTTGTCTTTAGGACATTCAATACATGATAGTCACAATTTAATACAAATTATGGGCCGACATCATTTTCTGAACATTACAGAAGTTGAGTGAACTAAACAACACTTCTGGTTACATATTTTCCCATGCACATTTACTAAAAATAAGTTATGTACTCTGCTCAGAGCTTGTCCTCCTCTACACTTGTCAGAAAATTAAAACAGTGATTGCGATTAATTTTCCAACATCAATAATTCGATCCTCATTACATAATTCTAGAAACGAAAGTGTTTGGAAATTAGACCAATCTCAAACCTGCGCATATTCCACGTAGCTTTTAGGCTGACGGTGAAAATGGAGCGGACTTAAAAAAAAAGATAAATCATTGCCCATACATAGCTTTATCATGACTCTTCTTTGTCAACTGCGAAAAATCCAATGAAAGGAAACCTCGGAAAAAACTGCAGAAGTAAGCAAGGGCGGGGAATCAGGCACTTGGCGGGTGTTGTGGGTAAGACCCATATATTTCCAGGAAAAAACTGCAGAAGTAAGCGAGGGTAGGGAATAAGGCACTTGGCGGGTGTTGTGGGCAAGACACATGTATTTTCACGATACGTATATTGTTGTAAGCAGGTTGACCGGGCTGTCGGTTTGGACGGTCAAAAAGTACGGGTGGGTAGTCGATTTATAACTGAATATTTCATTAAACTTGTTTCTCTGTGTTGAATATAAGACTCGTAGATTCTGGTTTGTGTAATTTGATTAGTTGGGAGCATTGATTTTTAATGATTGGATTTTTAATTAAATTTATTTGTTTAAGTGAATGGTTAATATTATTTGAGATTTAGTTGTTTTGAAGTTTGAGTATTTGGGAGTATTGTTTTTAATGATTATATTTTTTTATTAAATTAATTACTAATATTATTATAAATTCAATTTATGTGCCACTAGAAAAAGTGTTTTATGACTTTTCTGATCCATATCTAATTTAATTAGAATTTTTTTGGAAAATCACATAATCAATTGAGAAAATATTATAGTCAATATAGTTAAATAGAATAAATAGATAAATAAATAACTAATTTTAAAAAATAAAAATAAAATTATATATATATATATATATATATATATATATACTAAAATTAGAAAAATCATAACAAACAAAAAAATAAAAGAATAAATGTTAAAAACAAACACACTTGGAAATATAATAATATATAAATAAGAAATCAATGTAAGAGAATATAAAGAAATTAATAAGATTTAGTCAATTAAGTTGGAAAAAATGAAATTTTATTTAAGGAAGGTTAGTTAAATAATAAACTTAGTCAAAAATTATAATATATAAATTAATCCATATATATATATATATATATATATATATATTAACTAGAATAAGAAATAATTTTAATAAAAAGGGTTAACCAAAAATAACCAAAGTTAATAATACCTAAACCAAGGGGACAAATAAGAAAACCAAACAATGAAAAGGACAATAAATTAAAAATAAAATGAAAAAAAGAAAGACAATAAATTAAAATTAAATTAAACAAAATAAAAACAAAAAAACAAAAAATACAAAAGAGAGAGAGAGAGAGACCGTGAAGGAAGCCAACTAAGAGATTAGGGATGGAATCAAACAACTTCTTATCTTTCAACCATATTCCCTATTCAAAGTCCTAGATCTTTTCTCAATCTCAAGTGCTTATTATTACGAGAACTTTCTTTTTAAAGTAGCTAAAGTTTGGAATTAAACATGCAAGACAAAAGTCCCGGCCCCAATGGATGGCTGATCGAAATGTATCTCCATTTTTTTTACACTATGGCGATCGATCTGGTGGAGCTGTTTGAGAAATCAAGGCTACTTGGCAGGATTCTGGGGGACATGAATGCTACTGTCCTTGCTCTTATTCCTAAATCCTCCAGCCCTAAGAATTTCAAGGATTTCAGGCCTATATCACTTTGTAATGTGATATACAAACCCATATCAAAGGTGATTTCTTGCAGAATCTCACGTGTCCTTGTTGTTCATATTTTGGGGGAGAAATATGGCTTTCTTCAGGACCGTCTCATTCATGATTCCATAGCTTCGGCATAGGAAGTCATGCACATTGTTCACACTAAGAAGATGAAAGCAATGATTATGAATGTTGATTTATATAAAGCATACAATTGTGTTGATTGGTTTATATCCGCCTTGTATTCCATAAGATTGGGTTGACTTGGCCTTTTATTCAGTGGATTATGGCTTGCATAGCGCCTACCTGGTACACTGTTATCTTAAATGGGCTTCCTTCAGATTTATTTCAAGCGGGCTGTGGTCTCCTTCAAGGTTTTTCCGTCTCTCCCTTATTATTTATTTTGATAATGGGTGGCCTTAGTTTGCATATCAAAGAAGCCAATTCCAAGGATATTTTTGATGGCATTCAAATCTCTCTATAGGTAAAGGTTACACACTCTTTTCTTGTTGATGACATACTGGATTTTGGAATTTTGTCTCAGGCTCAATGGTCTACTATTCATTATTTAATCCTGCGTTATGGAGCCACTTCCGATTTATTTATGAATGGCATCACGTCTCTCCTTCTGGCAGACAGGGGTGACAATGAAGACCTAGACTTAATTGATGGCCTATTTGGGGTAAAACTGCCCCTTTGGCCGATGGACTTACATACCTTGGTTTTCAGGTTAAACCTTGCAAGTATCATGACACCGACTAGCTATGGATACTGGAGAAATTTTTAAAAATGCTAGAAAATTGGTCTCATAAGTGGCTATCACTTGGTGGCCTCTTTATTCTCATTCAGGTTGTGCTTCAACAACTTATGGTTTATTTGGCATACCTTTTCTGCCTTCTGGCCCACATTATCTCTTTGATTAAAGAAATCATCCCAAGCTTCCTGTAGTCGGGGGAACGAGATCCTAACAAATTTCACCAGTGCAGATTGGAGATGTTAACAATTCCAAAATCACATGGGGGTTGGGGCCTGCTTGATATTCAATGCTTCACACAATCTCTTTTGATCAAGTCATTGTGGAGGGCATTAACAAGGTTGGGCATTTGGCCCACACTGTTCTGTTCCAAATATTTGAATGGGCAAGGTCTCTGGCACAATTTCATATTTCAAGATTTTCCACTGGGCAGAGGCTCATTTATTTGGTAGGCTTTTAGAAGCATGGTAAATTCTTTTTCCAATAGAATCATTTGGGAGTTTGGGAATGGACAAGATATCTTGTTGGGCATTAATGGTTTCCTGGATATGCCTCTGGAACCTAGATTGAATCTCAACCTACAACACACATTGGTGTACAGGGGGGTCATATATTTAAGTCATCTTGTTTCACACTAGAAATAGGGTTGACCCATTTGGAAATATTCGGTGCAACTCGGGTTGATGGGTCAAAATGATATTGAATGGAAATCATACTCTAACTTGTTGAGAACTACAGGTCTTTGTCTTCATCCCCAGGGAGATCAACTGGTTTAGGCAGGTAAAATGTCTGGTTCCTCCTTAGTTGTGGGTGACATCTATAGAGGCGTTATTGATCAGATATCATTGTGCATTGTGCCTTATGTTTTTTATAGTTTCTGGGAAAGGCCCATTCCTATTAAAAATCAATCTTATTTTTCTGGTTGGCTTGGAAAAAAAAATCTTACCTGGGATAACTTACTTAAGATAGGGTTCCATGGACCTGGGCAGTGC
Source organism: Pinus albicaulis (assembly GCA_034641835.2). Classification (NCBI taxonomy): domain Eukaryota; kingdom Viridiplantae; phylum Streptophyta; class Pinopsida; order Pinales; family Pinaceae; genus Pinus; species Pinus albicaulis. The sequence goes on along the minus strand of MU968382.1, from coordinate 7,502,012 downwards.
TCTTTTTGCTTTAAGGAGCTAGAATAAGTTTCTTATTTATTCTTATTTTTCTCGGTAGTTCTTTCCATCTCGCATTGTTTCACTTCAATCCTAAATGACTCGAGATGGAAGCCTCTCAACATAATCCATTGCATCTCTTCCTGGGAATGATCTGAATTGAAATTTCGATCCCTCCCTTTCTTTTTCCTGTGGGAAATATGGCTAGCTCGCAATCGCTTCATTTTTAGGCCAAGGCCATAATACCCTCATGTATACATTGTGTCATTCTGTCCAAGCTTGAATGTAACCATTCTCCATCTCCTCCTCCCAGGGATCTTTCACATCATCTCCTTCCTCTGCCCTCTTCTCTGCCTACAGGTTATTTCGATGGGGTGGAACAGTTTGGAATTTTTGGATGTGGTGCATGGATTAAGCTGGAATATAATAAACATTACAATGTTTTTTGGAATGGAGGTCCACGAACAAACACTAAAGCAGAAATCCTGGCTTTATGGAGTCTTCTTTGTGTGGCATACAACTTGCAGATCCGACTACTTCACATTTTTGGGGACTTTAAAGTTGTCACTAACAGGGTTAATGGATTTGTAAATTTTCAACCTCCTTCTCTGCTTTGTTGGATTAAGCGCATTAAGTACCTTCTCCAATGGTCTCAGGCTCCTCAATTGCAACATATCTTCAGAGAGGTCAACAATAATGCTGATGCGCTTTCGAAGAAATGCATTAAGGAGCGCTTTGGACTGGTCCATTGGCAGCATTTCAAGTATGGACAGTGCCTAGAAGACAACACTTTACATCTCCCTTGATATTTCTTCTTCCAAGGCCTTGTTTTTTTGTTTATCACACTATCATGTCTCCGCTTTGTTATTAATGTAGATAAATTATTCCATCGATTTCTAGTTTTTTTCTTTGTTGCAACACTTTGGTTTATGTACATATTGGTTATATCAACACTTTTTTCTCATGTATATTCAATGCTAGACGATAATGAAGCTCTCTTTATACCTCTTGGAGAGCGATTGTCTTTTGAGGCTAATTGTGATGGTGTGTCTTGAAGGCCCTCTCTTAACTAGCTAGAACACACGAAATGTCAGAAATAATTTGTGAATTATGGTTGAAGATTTCATAATCATGTATTGGTTTAAATCTTAATACAATCTCAGTATTTTTTGTTTTCTCTGAAAAAATTAAACATACACGAACACCAATTCTATGAAGACCATACAAATTTTATGAGTAAAAGTGATTATGTAGATAATACAATAATATATATAGATAGCTAGTGTTAAAATAAATTATAACATGTTTTTAATACAAAATTTGAAGGATTTAATTTCTCTCCAATATAATAAATTTAGATTCAAAGGGATTTAATCTTTTTCTAATAAAGAAAAATTGGAGTTTATAAATAGTTGATGTTAATATAAATTATGATTTTTCTTTTAAATATAAAATTAGAAGAAAGTTGATCTAATTTCTCTTTAATATAATACATTTAGAATTTAAATCAATTTAAATGGTTACTAGTTCTCAACTCAAAAGTTTAAATCTATGTATATTTAAATAAATTTGATATTTTAAAATTTGCTAAATATTTATTGTTTTTGTTTTTATTTTCAATGATATAATTAATTACAATAAAAATTAAAATAAATAATAATAAATTAACAATTTTCCAAAAATGAATTCTATTCCATCCATATAGAAAGAATGGAAATACCTCTATATTCTAAAGATTATTATAACATGTAGGATTCTAGTATAATGAATAAAAAAAAAAATCCAAAAATTGTTGGGGGAGAAAATCGAGAGAGGTAGAGGCACTTTAAGAAGCTTCTCAAAATTTGATCGACTTATAAGCACTTAGCCCATAGTCCTTCCACCATTCTCTCAACCATTGAGGTTGCTGGTTTACTTGGCAAATCCAAGTATTTCCAAACTTTACCCTGGTATAATGAGTTTCCCCTCTTCCATCTTTGTTCATTAAATCCCACCATAATTTTGTATATCCTCTAAAGTCATAAATAGTGTTTGGAAAAAAAAAATCAGGATTGTCATCGGGCCACATCCTGAATCTATCAGACCAATTCCAGCCAGGACTTCGGGTTCTATTTATGGCATAGGATGAATAATAGACTCTTGTTCTATCTCCGCCACCAGTACATATAACAGAGATGTCACAAAAATCTTCAGCTAGGGATCTTTCTGTTTCTTGAGATGCAATCATACTGCTTGAATACACCATGTCATGTATCCATCTTGTGCCTCGTGGGTGTATTCTTCTTTCTAGAACCAGGTGTAGGAGATCTGAATGACTCTGAAGATTTGCATCAAGCACCTTAGTATTTCGGAGCTGCCATGTCGGCCTCCATTCATCCCGATATTCAACCCATGGTTTTTCATCTGGTATGCTTCTTAGGGTTTCTAATTGTCGGGCTTGATCCCATTCTGTAATGATAACCATTACATGGTCATCTTCTTCTTCTTCTGCTTGTTATTGGTGCTGGATATGTTCTCTACTAAGAAAATCGGGTGGAGCATTATCAATACCTTTAATATGCTCAACTTTGAAATCAAAGTTGGTGAATAGAGCCTGCCATCTTGCAAACTTGGCATCTTCAGGGTTTTTTATGGTCTTGGATAAGACTTTCGCAAAGGCTTGTGCATCTGTTCTTAGCAGAAAGAATTTATTGACCAAATGAATAAAAAACTTACTGATACAAAGCCATGAAGCTTTTACCTCTTGTTCAATGGTGGAGTAATTTCTTTCAGATTTACTCTAGACTCTTGAGGCATACTACACAACCTTCTCCTCTTCTTTTAGGCTCTTTTCATCTGGTCGCTGTTTCAGGACACCTCCCCAACCAATGTTGCTTGCGTCAGATTCAACAATCTTAAAATACTCATCTTCTGCAACATACAGAATAGGGAGCTTTCGAACCTTTGCCTTGATTTGCCTAACTGCTTCAGAATGATCTTCTGTCCAAGGCTTTGGGGTCTTTCTTAATCTCTGATTGAGCAGATATCTATCTATGGCACATGCTGGATAAAAATTGCTCACATAATTTAGACAGCCTAAGAATCTTTGCAGCGGTGTCTTATCTATAATTTCATCTGGAAACTTTTCTGCAAATTCCAAAGCATGTGATTGAAGAGCAATCTGCCCATTTTCAATGGTGTGCCCCAAAAAATTAATCTTGGTCTTGCATAGCTCCATTTTCTTTTTGCTCAATACCAAACCATTCTTCTTGACCAACTTCATAAATATTTTCAAATGTTTGAAGTGGTCTTGTAAATTCTTCGAGAAAATTAGGATATCATCAATGTATGCTAACAACCATTCAGCATAAGTTTTAAAAACAGAATCCATTACCTTCTGGAACTTAGAAGGTGCATGCTTCAGGCCGAAGGGCATCGCGTTCCATTCATAGTGGCCTGCTGGGAGCTGAATGTTGTCTTGAACTTGTCTTCTTCTTTGATGGCCACCTGCCAGAATCCTGATTTGAGATCAAACATGGAAAAAACTTTGGCTCCAACGATCCTACTCAATAGGTCTCCTTTATGAGGAATAGGGTAGGTATCGTCAGCCAGTACAGAGTTAAGAGGTTTATAATTTATTACCAATCTTGGTATCCCTCTTATCTGCTCACTCCTTTTATTTACGTAGAAGCCATAGCAGTTCCAAGGGCTGCTGGACTCCCGTATCAAATTTCTATCAAGACGCTGATAAATCTCCTTTTCACAGAGCCTTCTGTATTCCTTGCTCATTGGTATGGCTCTAGATTTACATGGCTTACCCTGATATCCTTCTTTGTAGGGTAGCTCTACACAGTGTTGCTTTCTGTGCCAGAATGCATTAGGTTCTTCGGAACAACACTGGTCTTCAAACTGTTGTTGTAGTTCAGAGATTTGTTTCTGAACTACTGGAGAACTCAATTGTTGTTCAATGCTGAGGATATTTTTATGCTTCTTGAGTTCTGACAAACTATTTTCTGCTTTTTGCAATTCTTGCATGGCCTGCACCATTGTGGAAACACGAGGATTAGAGATATATGGAAAATTTATCCTCTTACCCTTTTTGTCTGATGTAGGCATTCTGATGAAGTATCCTGCCTTCTTATTTGGGAATCTCATTGAACCATGAGGCTCAACTGCAGCTAGAAAGACATTACCGAGGATACAGTCAATTGGTATATCACCGACTGCAAACTTCAGCTTTATGCAATGTGAATCAAAACAAACTGCAGCTTTAGGAACTTCATATTCAAGGGTTATTTTTCCTAACCCTGTAAGCTTGCGGGTAGCAGTCACCCAATACTGAGATGGTACAACCTTTTTAGAGAACATATTTACATCTGATCCTGAATCAAGTAATGCAACTAAATCAAACATCTTTCCTTTAATACAAACTTTGATTTTGATGTGATGTTGTTGATACTGGATGGCAAGAAGCTACATTTCTCTAAAACCAACATGAGGATCAGAAACACCTTCTGCTATTTCAACTTCTTCATTAACATTTTTAGGAGCAGAATGTAGAGTGTAATTTACCTTTCTGCCTGAGAAAATAGGAGAGGAAACAGGAGAGGCTGTAACCTGTTTACCTTTTTCCAGGTCAAAAACATTAATGGAATGAATGATAAAAAGGGGCAATGTCCGCATATGAAATATTATTTACTAATTATTTCATTTCCGGAGATGGAGACTCATGTAATGATGAAAACGAACTAATTCTATCAATGACATACATTTATTTCATGAATCATGAATGATTTATTCATCTGTATTAGATCAAAATTAATAGCAAACGGTTATAATCGAAAAAGATTTATCTTGTCCCAATGAATTTGGATCTAGTGGTCCAAGACAATTTACTAATTGACCGTTGTGATATGTCACAGAATTTTGTGTAGCCAATAATCCAATTATTGGTACAATCAGAATAACAAATAGATTAAATAATGATCATTTTCAATATATTTTCTCATCTTTTATTTTATTGATATGTGCCAATTTTTTCATAATTATATATTTAATAAAGAAAATAAATTAATTTTAAAAATTATTTAAAGGTCATATGCTTTCTCTTATTTTCAATGTTAATAATTATTTGCTACATCATCATACCTTATTTATACTTTTATTTATGTTTTATTATATGATTTTTTTAATATTTTATTTTAATATATTTTAATATTATATTGGTTTTTCGTAAATTTGGGTGTCTTTTCAACATCTATCAACAATGGCGACTCTCATGCTAGTGTGTCTTAATGAATCAAATTCCAGGGAATGGTGGTGATCCTCCTCTTTCATCTTTACAAACTTCATTCAATGCAAATGACAGGGCAATGAAATGTCAAGGACCTTACAAGAAATTTTGACTTGGGATATGGAATTAGGCTTTACTCCTCACGTGGCCATTCATTTCAGCATTCAAAGTGCTTTTCAAGTGGTTGGTCTCTCTTGCATTTCCAAGGAAGCAAAGGAGAAGGAGCTTGGAGGTGATGGTAGTGACAATTTTCACGTTCTAGAAACGGTTCGCAAACAGACACACCAAGAGAGGAGGGTTAATAAGCACGCTAAGAGAGGAGGGAGAAGAAGCAACCATAAACCTCCTCCTCCATGGCATGGACAAGGGGCTAAACAGTCTGATAAGGATCCTCAACAACACATTAGGTGAATGGTCACAACAATGGAAGTGTAGGAGATAAGAAATATTGGTGATGGACATTGGGGTGTCAAGGGACACTAGGGGGTCAGGAATCTGCTTAGTCTATAATTGATAGACTAGGAAGAGGTTATATGTGTCGTGGAGGGAAGAATCACATAATTATATTTCCATTTGGTTCAAGCTTATTCAACTCTTTCTGTCTTTCCTAGAACTATGGGAATACAACACCCTCCTCCACCCCGACTTGTGGCTACCTCCAACTCCTCGGATAATTCGGACCCCTCTTCTCTTAGTCCCCTACACTCAATCCTTCAAGTTGTTAAAACATGTAGTCTTGAGAAGCTAGGGTCTCTTCAAGGGAGGGAAAAGAAAATAGTAAAACTAGACACATCAGGCTATGAGGTGAAGGAATGAGCCACCTCCAACAAGATAGCCACGACATATAATTTGAATGAAGAAAAATCATGGCAGGAGGGAAACATCAACACTTGAAGGATGCTTGTTGAATGGGAATGACCACCATGGTTGTTGGAATTTCAGGACGATCCCTTCAAGTAATTCATGACATTTGCTATCTTGCTATCAATCTCCATGAAAGGAATTCTAGGTCTTTCCTATTCTATTTTTTTCTTGTGGTAGTTTGATGTCATGAAATTCCCACTCTCTGATATTCTTGTTTCTGTTATGGTATTTTGATGTCAAAAACTGGTCTCATGATACTTAAGGACACCATCTAGTTTCCCACTTAAGGGAAGATGGTGTCTCCCAAGATTTCTCTAGGTTACAAAGGTTCTTTTTTTTAGAACATGCTTAATTCGAACACTACCCGCCCATGTTTTTCCATGGTTGTACTCCATGTAAATTTTTCATAATCTAATGAAATTTTTCTTTCTTACAAAAAAAAATATTAATAGTTTTAATATGAAAATATTAATAAATAAATCACATCCAACAAAACATTATGTAGGACTTCAATTTATAATATGTATTTTGAAATTAGTTTTCACTATGCTATTGTTAAAGTTGTTTCAATTGATAATTTGCATTATCTCGGGTTTAAAATTAATGTGCCAAATCAGTTGCTTTGATATTGGTTTTTTAATTAATACATTAAGGCATGTTTCATTATATTATCACTACAATCAAGATATGTGATATTTAATGATTGATATTAAAGTATTTTACATTATTTTTTCATTACCATTAAATGAGTTTCCTTGAAATTGTTTCTTTAATTAATACACCAAATCATGTCTCATTGTATATCACTAAAATTAATGCATAATGATTGATATTAAAATATTGGTATTGCATATTTATTTATTTTTGTGGATGAAGCATTTCAATAATGTTGACCTTTAACTTTTAAATTTTGAATTTTTTTTTATGAAAGCAATTTTTGGGAAAATTAAACTATCTCAACAAGTGTTGAAACTTAATCATAAATTACAAATGAAAAAAGAAACATGATATATTAAAAAAAATCATCTTAATCATTTTAAATATGATGATGATTATTAATGTCCACTAAGACCAATATGGTCTATCAAACCTTAATAAATTAAGATATTAAATGAGATTATTTAACATTTTATTTTTATGATCAAAAAGAAGGGAGAGAAGCGTTCCTAGATCACCATAGTTTTGTTGACATAACAAGTCAAGAAGGTTGGTAGTGTGGAAAATATTTGAAAATTAGAACAAATGTGAGTAAGTGTTGGGTAATACAAGAGAAATTAATTTTCATCTTAAAACCTCTTAGTATCACAGAGGTGTCAAAAATTGTCATACCAATATGTTTTGGGAATTGACCAATGCCCGATTTCACTTTGACGCTCATGAGTATTAATTATTATCTTGGGAATGTTCATTTTCTTCTTGGCACCAGTAAAGATAAAAAGATAATTATGGTCTTCAAGATTGAGGTTGATGACCTCCTTATAATACCTTAGCTTCCTTTTTCCTTCTAACTACTTATCATCCCAAAACTTATCCTTAAACTTAGAAGCAATAATATTTTTAATATTATGTTTATTCTTCAAGATGATCTCCTCCTTTACCCCCTGATGATCTAGCCAAGATGAGGCATCTTTATGTCATCCTTGCTTGAACTAGAGGTGCGGGTTTTGGCTAGAGTTAGAAGCAATTTTAGGAAACATCTTGGCTTGCATGTTGTATAGCTTCTTCTCATACATAAGATACCTAGTCAATGGGGGAAGACTAGCTTCAATCAAGAGGATAAGGTAGGGAGTATTTCCTTTAATATTAACGTTGTAGTTTATAAATTTCTTTTGGATCAGCTCAATCTTGTTCCATGATTCCCTAGATATACTGCAATCGAAAACGTCACATCCAAATAAACTAATAGGGGTGACCAGATTCTCAAATATGAAAATTTGTTACTCCATACCCAAATATCTATTGACTTAGAATTGTTTTCAATCCCATAATAAGCTTTCCAACCTCTAATTATCGTTTTCTCAATGTTATAATTCCAATTCAGTTGATGATGAATTTCAATTCCTGGATATTTGTATAAAGAAACTTAATCCAATTAGTTATTATCATAAATGAGATTATCATAGTTGATTTTTTTCAGATTTAATTATCATGAATTTAGTCTTGTTGCCATTAATAATCATGCCCATCTTGAAGCATTAAGCTTGGAGAATTTTAAGCTACTTGTCAAGATCATCATGGCTCTTGGCTAAAAGAATCATATCATCAACAGAAAGGAGAAGAGTAATGACCATATCAATGAGCCTGGGGCCATCACATCCTACAACTTCCAAACACTCTTCTAGCTTATCAATCTAAATTCCAGAAAGGGTAGGGGATAAGGGACACCCTTGATTGACTCTAATATTGCATGTAATTTATTCTGACCAACCCATGGTGGTCCTAAGGATGGAAATAACATTATTGTATAGCCTAGTGTTGGAGTAGGGTCCCCTAGCGGATATTTTGGAATGTTTTTGTAATATTTTGTAATAATCTAGTCTAGCGCAGGGGCTTTGCGGCGGGTCAAAGCCCACAATGAATTGTAAGGAGTCAAAGGGTAGACCAAGGTTTTGAAAACCACGGTTTGCAGACCATAGAGAAGCGCAGGCTAATATGTTATAAATAGATGGATAAATCGAGTCTAGAGGTAGGCTAAGTTTTTGGATCAAGCTAGATACGACATGATCTTTTCTGTTGATTATTTGGGTAAGGGCTCATGTTGGCTGTGTGCGGATACCGTTGGCCATGTGCACATGTCGATAGATAGAATCCGTAAGCTAGATCTGGATATTAATTAATGAGAAGATTGTTTTGAGATAGCTGAAGCATTCTTGTGTTACAATTATTAGATGCACTTTCTGTTATTTATACATCTATATTTGGTTGCTGAATACTGTCGATTTATTAATGCGCATGGACGCGATACTGATAAAAGAAATGAATGCATAGATCTAGTTAAATTTAGTTGATTTTCTTCTGTTAAGCATACTATCTGACGATTTATAAGCTTCATTGAAATTAATTCGCCAATATACTGTTAAGGGTTTTTGTGTTTAGGGCCTCTCCAGCGCAAGCATGTTAGACTTGAAAGGCCCTGCTCAATTGAATTTCTATCTCTCAGGGTGTGGAAACTTGGTTCCAGTACCTTCCCATACTACTTCGGGTGATACCTTAACCTGCGCAAGTAGGCCATTGCCGAAAGGGCCAGTAGTATAGGGGTTTGTTGGCAAACCTTAAAACTGAACCTGGGTCAAGACCCCTCAAGCCAACAAATGGTTATGTTGCTGGGACCAAGAGAATTTTGAGAGAGAGATCGAGTAATGCCATGGGGTCATTGGCATCCATTGAAGCCTAAACTCGAGGATTGGTCTGAAAAGAAGATTCAGGAATTTTCCCTAAAAGAGAATCAAAGTAAGAAACTAATTGACGAAGAATGGAAGAACAAGTAAATTTTCATAGAGGTGCATGAAATATTCTTCGTAACCTCCACACACAAACTGCAGGAGTGGCTGGGAAGGTTGGCGAAGTTACAGACCTATTGGAAAGACGATCAGGTCACACAGTGGACCCCTGCATTGATCCAACAATTGGAGAAGATTGATAACAATATCACCAGGACTGTAAATCATTGGGTTGATCATATTTTTGGAGGATTTGTAACTGAATTTGCATTCAATAAGTTTGTGTCCTATTCTAAAGCTAAGTGAAGGTTTTCCAAGGGATTTAGAGGTAAATTCTTGAAAACACTATCGCTGCTGATTAAGATGCCATTGTGTGAAAAGGGTGTCATGTGTAGTCGCACCAAGTGAATGACCTCTGACCAGAGTGGCAGGACGACACAAAGCGGTAAATAATACCAGGATAATCAAGAAGGGGATAGATCAGTATACAATCCTCTAAGGGAGTTACCTGACTTTAACCAGGGTAGGGCTGCACACAAAGAAACCAACCCCCCAACTATGCCACCTTCGAACCTGCGCAAAGTTAAGAACTCTCCTACCCCACCTCTGCCACCTGAAGACGATACAGCTGCACACATGAAGTTACCCACCTTTAAGGGTGTGGGGGATGATGATATGGAACGATTCTGGTTTGTAGCAGAATCGGTATGGACTGTGCATAATATTAATAATGATGTTGTCAAGAGAGCGCAGTTATCCATAGCCTTTGAAGGAAGGGCACTGGATTGATTCATGGGATACATTGGTTAGCACGTGAATCCTTCAATACAAGACATTAAGGATGCCCTAAAGCAACAGTTTCAGAAGCCTAATTCCTACTCCCAATGTGTGGTCGCATTAAAATATATCAAGCAGGGGACTATAGAATCTATTTGGGAAGTTGATCAACGACTAAAGAAAGTCATCAGTGATAGAGGATTTGTCTATGAGGAAACAAAGCATAAAGAATGGTTCATTGCCATGCTATTACCACTTCTGCATGGACCTATGGGACAACATAAGATCGATTCCTAGGAAGAAGCCCTGGATATTTCCATGAAGCTAGAAGTTGCACCAACGGACGATACTCAATTTGTGGCACTACAGATCCAAAGCCAGCTAGAGGCGATTCACTCATAAATTCAGAATTTTCGAAGAGATCGACGAAAATAAGATAGCACAGATGTCTGGTGTACACTTTGTAGGGTGTAAGTCCACACTAAGGATCAATGTCCTATGTTTACAAATTATATGCAAGCTGGGGGACCAAGTCTGCTGCGTCCTAGATATATGGTTGGACCAAGTACCCCAATGTTGTGGTGCACTGACTGTGGGGTGGCATGAAGACATGATACAGATAATTTCCCACGATTAGGTGCCTATGTCCCAGAATTGAAACAACAGTGGTGCATATTCTGCTCTTTAGTAGGTCATGACAAGAAAAATTGCTAAACACTCGACCTGATGGTAGATCGGGGAAACCTATACAGGGTTCAGGCTGACCCTTCATCACCACTATCTCCCTCGAGGTGGGGAGGATCCCGGGAAAAAGGATAGGGAGGAGGAAGATTCGGAAATGAAGGTCAAGGAAGAGGGCAACTGATTTGCTACAATTGTGGGGATGTGGGACATTATGCAAGAGATTTCCTGAACCCTGTGTGCCAATCCTGTAGATACTGCAGACAATTCGACCATGTCATTGAAGATTGTTCTGTACTAATAGTGAAGATGCAGGAGAAGAAGCAGAAACTCACGCAAAATGTATAACGGGTTAAGGAAAAACCACGAGACAATGGGCCAAGTATCAATGTGATTACACGCAGTGACACTGCCACCGGAGGAGCTGAGGAGGAAGTTGTGGTTGAACCATTGATTGGGAGAGCTGTTGAGAAAAAGGAAATCCTATTTATGAAAAGGGATAAAGAAACCTTCATAGAGGCTTGGAAGGAAATGGCCAAGGATGAAGCATCTACCTCAAGGGCTCTAGTAGATCCAAAAGCAGATGAAGAAGTTAATTCGTTCCTTCAGGCATGTATGAAGTTGTTGCGCAACCAGAAGGTAGTGGAGAATCTCTAAGCACTCATAGACAGCTGCGTAGAAAAGGTTGCCCCACAAACAGAGGTTAAGGCTGTGAACAAAATTTATAAGAACAAAATAAGTATTGGTAGGGATATGTGTATGATTGCACAAATTGGGGATTATGAAATGGATCAAGTCATCCTTGATTTAGGATTGGATTCCAATGTCCTACCCAAGTAAACCTGGCAACAGATGGGAGAGCCCAAGCTGGAGTGGTCCACTATTTAGTTACGGATGGCTAACCAAAAGAAGATCATTCCACTAAGGAGACTGTTGAAGGTTGTGGTATACATTTCAAGAGTTAAATTCTATGTGGATTTTGAAGTAATCTAGATTGTGGATGATGCAGACCCCTACCCTGCACTCTTAGGTTTGGACTAGGAATTTGACATGAGAGGCATCATCAATATCAAAATGAGAAGAATGATCTTTTAGAATGAGGGTACGCGGGTAATTGTCCCTGTGGATCTAGCGGAGGGTGAGAAATACACAAAATTGGTGTGCGCGGAGGAGGATGTTGATCACATTTAAAAACTAACTACCTGGGATGACGATTGGATCAATCCCATGGTTGACGGCATGTTATATTGGGAGAAAGATAGTGAATGCCTCTCAGACTTGGATGGGGAGATGGAAAATTGGCAGAAGCGGTTGCATGATGTATGTGCGTTACGGTGCCTTAAGATCACAAGGAGCTTCCACTGCATCTCCTCAAAGGTAAGGGAACTACCCCACTTCGATGGTTCTAGTAGTGTTAAGGATTTTCTTCAAATATTTGAAGCAGATATCCCTGAAGAACATTTATTTTGGGCATTTGACTTGGCTATGCACACGACCCCTGCACAATGGTGGGAAACACATAAGGAGGCTTTTCAAGACTGGGAGGAATGCCGAAAAATGATGATCCTACAATTTGAACCCCTAGTCAACCTACCCATGGAAATCTTCTCTAGTCGAGGGGATTTGTGCAAGCACATGGCTATCTGGATGGAAGTATGGAGTGAAAGGATGTGGAATGAATGGGTCCATATGTTTATTCATGCCTTAGGACCAATCCCCACCACCTAGTATTTGGATGCAGAGCTACACCAACGCACTCGTCACTGGGGTACAATGACAGAAGATTTCATAATAAGTTTGGTTTAGTCAAAGGAACTAAGAAACTCGATGAAGCCCTACAAGATATAGATTCTTTTGTCTTTGATGAGTCCTTATCTAGGAGAGAATTTGTCGTGCCAACCTGGGATGCGCAGATGCAGGATATTTTCAACTGTCACAATTTGTCAATAGAAAATTGCGATGAGGACCCTCGAAATATTTCTATTCCAGAATTAGAAAGAGAGCGCACAGTTGTAGGACCTCTATTGTCTGTCGTGGATGTAACCAAACCACTAAAACTAAAGGAAGTTAACATTGGCATGGGAACGCAGCCCAAGATGGCTAAAATTGGGGATTAATGGGATGATGATATGATCGAAAAGATCGTGGAGCTGTTGACTGAATATTAGAACCTGTTCCCTACAAAGTTCTCAGAGCTAAAAGGAATCGTCAGGGATATGGGTGTTATGAGGGCCACCTTAAAACCGGATGCGCTCTATGTTAAACAATGGCCCTATCAATTGGACCCTAAATATAAACAGAAAATCAAGGAAGAAATAGATAATCTGGTGGTCGCAAGTATTATTGAACTAGTAGAACAGTCAGAGTGGGTAGTCCCTATGGTGGTCCAGGAGAAGAAGACTAAAGGAGAGATAAGGATATATGTAGACCTGCACAAATTGAATGATTCTTGCGTACATGACCCTTTCCCTACACTGTTCTCTGATGAAATTTTGGATAATTAGGGAGGTCAGGAAGCATACTCGTTCACTAATGGGTTCTCAGGGTACCATCAGATCAGAATGTCACCCGAAGACTGCAGCAAGACAACCTTTGCAACTGAGTGGGGATATTTCAGTACACTATCATGCCCTTTGGCTAAATAATGCGCCTGCCATCTTTTCACGTGTAGTTGTAGAAATATTCAAAGAATTCATTCATAAGTTTCCGGAGGTCTATTTGATGATTGGAAAAATTTTGGGTTAGTCAAGAAGCATGTGTCGAACTTGCACATGATGTTAGATGCTTGCAGAAAATACCAGATTTCGCTAAACATCAAGAAATGCATATTCTACGTGCTATTTGGGATTTTGTTGTTACACGTTGTATGTTAGTAAGGATTTATGGTTGACCCAGCCAAGATTGCATTTATCATCAAATTGGCAGACCCCACTACTGAGAAACAACTATGCTCCATTTTAGGGCACACCGGTTACTACAAGAAGTTCTTCCAAGGGTACGCCCTGATCAGTGTGTCAATGGATAAGCTGCTGAAGAAGGATGTATCCTTTTTTTGGGAGGAAGAGTGTCAAAAGAACTTTGAGCTACTAAAGGAAAATATGGTCACTGCGCCTATTCTCATATTTCTAGATTGAGCGAAGGTCTTTCATGTACATGTGTACGCATTAGGGATTGCACTAGGAGTTGTCTTAGAGCAGCTCGGAGAAGGAGACGTTGATCACCCGGTTGCATTTGCTAGCAAGAAAATCTCTAGTGCAGAGCTTAACTATTCTACTACTAAGCGAGAAGGATTGGAAATGGTGTATGCCCTGCAGAAATATAGGCACTACCTATTGGGAGGACATTTCAAGATGTTCACAAATCATTGAGCTTTAAAATACCTGGTCAATAAGCCTATGTTGGGGGGGAATATTTGTAGGTGGTTACTATTATTCTAGGAATATGATTTCGAAATCATTGTGAAGCCCGAGAGATTGAATGCTGGACCTGATCACTTGTCTCGAATTGAGAGTGGGGAAGATCCAACTAATCTAGAAGACGGGTTACCTTATTCGCAGCTTTTTTCTATCAAGGTGGTTGATGAGCACTTTGCAGAAATTATTCACTTCTTAACCATGGGAATGGCACCTGCAGACTATTCAGTACAACAGAAAAAGGAGTTAGTAGCCTGCGCAGCTGATTTCAACATAATTGCTGGTCAATTATACAAGATGGGAGCAGATGAGGTGTTGTGGAGATTTTTCTTAGAACATGAAAGATAAGCTATCTTGGCTGAAGCCCATGAAGGAGTAGCTGGAGGACACTATGCAGGGAAAGCCACTACACAGAAGGTGTTGACGGCGGGGTTATGGTGGCCCACATTGCATAGCAATGCCCAGGAACATTGTCGTGCCTGCGACACATGCCAGCAGACAGGTAAACCTTCGAGCAGAGATGAGATTCCCCTGCAACCACATATGGCTCTACAGGCGTTCAACAAATGGGAAATAGACTTTGTAGGACCCATCAATCCCCCTGGAAAGAAGACGAGTGCTCGGTACATCATTACTGCAACTGATTATGCAACCAGATGGGTAGAAGCTAAGGCTGTGAAGGATTACACTGCAGATACCGTTGCGCATTTCATCTTTGAGCATATTTTGGCCAGGTTTGGCTGCCCAAAGATCTTAATGAGCGATAGAGGTACACATTTTGTTAATGAAACTATTGAATCTTTGATTGAGGAATTTCAGATCCACCATGCGAAGAGTACCCCATATCACCCATAGGAAAATGGGGCAGTAGAGGCCTTCAATAAAATTTTGGAACATGCGCTAACAAAGGTCTGAAACGTTGATCGAAGTGATTGGGACATGTTGATCTCCTCAATTCTCTGGGACTATAGGACCACATGTAAGAAACTCACTGTAAAAATTCCTTTCAGGATGGTCTATGAGAAGGATGCCATCATGCCCATGGAATACATCGTTCCGAGCCTGCGCATTTAAGATTTTACAAACATGAAAGAACCAGAAATCATGGAGGAATACTTGGCACAACTGATGACCCTGGAAGAAGATGGGTTCATTGCTCAGCTTCACCAGCTAGTTCAGAAGGCTCGCGAAAAAGCATGGCATGATTGACATATTCGACATAAGGTATTTAAGGAATACGAATTGGTATTGCTTTATGACAGCCATTTTGCGCGCCACCCAGGAAAGTTTCATAAGCACTGGTTTGGCCCATAAATAGTGAATAATATTGCAGATGGTGGTGTGGTTAGGTTGGCTACGCTACGCGGAGATTACCTGCCTAGGTACGTTAATGAGAGCCATCTGAAACCTTACAGGGACAACCCGACGCCTACCAAATGACTATATGGCCGAAATAGATGTGTAAAGAATGTTGCACACACTAGGAAGAAAAGGCAAAGGATAGTTCGACGAACCCGCAGGGGTAGTGCATAGGTCAGGAAGTGCAAAAGGGTGCGATGGAGGCGCATGGCTAGTGTGCAGCTAGAAAAACTAGTCATTGGAATAGTAAAACTGGGTGACAAAGCGATTTTATCGTTGAATGGAGTAGGAAATTGGCAATTAACGCGGCGATATGGGAGTATTTTGTACCGTTTCCTTGATGGTAAGTTGCATTTAAGGCTAATCTGACTGTTTTTACCCATCGTAGGCTATAAAAAGAGGGGCACATGTCATAATTGGTTCCTTTTCTTTATGAAATTCTTGCACCTCGTGCTCTACTCTGAACCCTGTCTATTCGGTGAAATTTCCATTCGTATGTCTAGGCGAGATAGCCCCTCTGATAGTAGTAACCCTAAATTAATCTTCCAAGCAAGAATGACTGCTTCTAACCCTGCCGAGTCATTGCTTGTCACGACCTTTGTGGAAATTGGGTCCGAAGACGTATTTGAGGTAACCCATGATGTAGAAGAGGTCGTTTCTACGTCGGCCAAGGGAAAAGGCAAGGGAAATAAGAAGGGACACGAGAAGGGAAAGAATAAAGGAAAAGAGAAGGCTACAAAGTGGGTCGCAGTGAAGCCGCGCACACCCCCTCGGATTGTGCTTTCCCCTCGGCAGGTGCCTATGGCACGCTCGCCTAATCCCTCAAGGCACCCTATGACATCTCAGGAGGAAGCTCTGCTGGTGACCCCGCTTTCCTAGCTACCAGCATATGTTAAGACAATAAAACCAATGGTGCGCACCCCCAAGAATATCGATGTTGTCTGCACATATTTACAGATGCTGCTAGTCCCGGAGGAGG
The DNA here is from genome assembly GCA_034641835.2 of Pinus albicaulis. Lineage (NCBI taxonomy): Eukaryota > Viridiplantae > Streptophyta > Pinopsida > Pinales > Pinaceae > Pinus > Pinus albicaulis. Next base: position 7,485,230 of record MU968382.1, on the reverse strand, counting down.
TCCCCTTGATTGGTGATATGTTTGGGAGCCTCCCCACCATTAAGTTTGATGATCACGATCTAGCCAATCTAGACGCCTTCCTAGAGCTAGCCCAAAAATTGTATCTTAAGAGGGTGTTTTACGATAACGTGCCAAAGGTAGAGCTGATGTCATGGGCGTGCAGATTAAAAGCCTCGGGGATATTAAATTTCTTGCGCATCCCCCATTTTGGCCGGTACAACATCACCAGCCTCGTTGTGCGCCAGTTGCTGGCACTGATTCACGATGGGTGCTTTTGGATCCAAGGTCGCATCCCGATAGATGTTGCCTTAATTCACCAAATCATTGGCCTCCCCATGCAAGGGCCCCATCCCATGACGGGCGTAAGAAATAAATACGAGCAGAAGATTGCCGACGAAGTGCTGGAGAAATATAAAGTGGATCGTGACAAGAGGGGGTTCGTTGTCGAAACCATAACTGATTCGGGAGTGCGCATGGGTACCCTACTGCTCGCATGCAAAATGATTCACAAATGCTGGGCATTGGCCATCCCTACTTATATAATTCAGCTCGACGGCAGGTGTGAGGAAGGGGTTTGCTGCAACTGGTTGCAGTACCTCTGCAACAAATTTTGAGATAATGTGTGCGACCAAGGAAAGGCATTCTGCTATTCATGGCTTGTGATGTTGATTTCCGTGGTTGCGTGGGAGACACCTGACGATGCGATGCTCCTTGAGCTCGAGCTGAATATGTGTGAAGGTGCGTGGTATGCGAGCCTTTGGGATTTGAAGGATTCCAAAGGCATTGAGGAGAACAAGGTGTTATGGGTAGTTTTTGATAGTGCACTGGTAGCACCAATTCATTCCCGACTGTGCTTGTCACCCATGGTCTATGAAAAGTACAAGGGTTTTGCAGAGTTTCATGTTACCATGCATAATGTGCAGATTCGGGCCCGCAAATATCGAACCTATTATAACCTCCCTTATATGGCCACGGAAGCAGAGATCGACCAACTGGTCACAACTTGGCCACTAGCATGGAAGCTTGGCTTCAAGTCATCTGCCCCAGTTACAGCAAGCACCTCAAGCAAGGATGCAACCCCAAAGGATACTCCCAAGGACCCTAAGGATGCCCCCAAGCATGTAGAGTAGGAGTCTTAATAGGATGAGGGAGTCGAAGAGCTTGGTGGGGAGGGTGCGGAGTCCCCACGTGACACCAAGTGCACAGGTGAGCCTCCCAAAAGACCGAGGAAGAAGCATAAGGCTATTAAGCCTGGCGCGGAGGTAGAGGTCACCTTGACTTAAGATTATTTGGAGAATATTGTGGACGTTGTCACTGTTTCATCTGAATACCGGTGGGCTGCCCTATAAGAGAACAAGAAGGCCACGATAGAAGTCTTGCAGTCTCGACTCCATGCTCTTCAGTTAAAGGAAGACATGCTTTAGGCGAGTGTGAATCAAGCGAGGAAGAATCAAGAAAGCATGCTAGCTACAATTACAGCCTTGGCCACTATGACAAAGAGTTGGATCTACCCCCTCCCAGGCACGACTTTAACTGTGGTACCCCCGATCCTATGTGAGCAGGTCCGCATGTGTTCTGCAGTCGACCTCGATGTGGCAAGACTAACAGGTGAGTAGCTGCATGCTCTTTATGTATTCATCTTTTTCGAGCTTCAAAATAAATAAATGTGGGCGCAACAACAACTCAATGAGGCCGCACAAACTATTATGATGAAAACTGTCGAAACCGCCTAAGGCGAGGCAGCACACATCACAACGATCGCGCAACAGGTTTAATTAGAGCATTTGATAGACCGGATCTGCGAGGATATGCAAAAAGTAATTCCTTCCTCCACTGCACCACAGGGCAAGGTTTAAGTCTTGTTCGTCGCTTTGAAGGCATCCCGGACCGAAGTGAAGGCAGTTAAAGTTGACTTTGAACTACAGATAGCTGCATTGCATGCCAAACTATAGCTCGAGACCCCTCCTAGGTGTGCACCCAGTGAGCTGCACTAGTCAAGGAAATTAGAAGCAATATTACATCACATATTACAAAGGGCATCGACTTGCTAGAAACTGCTATGGGGTTATGGTCCATGGTGCAGCGTGATCCCCTCCTCAACCAGTTAAATCAAGAGCTACACCAGAAGGAGCAAGATTTTGAGCAAATGGAAGCCACTATGCCGACCCTCATTGCAGCACAACGACTAACACGCCTTTGGACTAGCCACGTGCTCAGAGATGAAACTGAGGGGCTCCACCATAAGAAGTAGGTCCTCAATGACCACCTGAATCCATGGGCTAATGAAGCTTTCATGCTTTCGCAGGATTTAGATGGGGCAATGAAGTAGTTGAACCAAACCCTGGAGAGCGTCACCGCAGCTACCGAAGGATGAACTTCGCAAAAGTTGATTGACATCGCACATAATGCAGCCGCAGAGAGCACATATATCCTACCCCCTCTTTTCAGCATCGTCGAACAGCTCCATGAGAATATGAATACCCCACTGCCACTATGACTCGAGATGAGTCACAAGATTGTGTTGGGGGACTGTTGGAGCAAGGTCCCCTAACAAAATTTTGGAACGTTTTTGTAATATTTTTTAATAATTTAGTCTAGCGCAAGGGCTTTGGGGCGGGTCAAACCCCCCAATGAATTGTAATGAGTCAAAGGTTAGACCAAGAGTCTGCAAACCACGGTTTGCAGACCATTGACTAGCGCAGGATAATATGTTATAAATCGAGTCTAGAGGTAGGCTAAGTTTTTGGATCAAGCTGGATATAGACTTGTGATATTTTGTGTCGATTTTCTGGGTAAGGGCTCCTGTTGGCTATGTACGTAGAGACCCTGCTGGTTGTGTGCGTGGGTCAATAGATAGAGTATGTAAGCTGGATCTAGATATTAATGAATGAGAAGATTGTTTTGAGTTAGATGAAGCATTCCTTTGTTACGGTTATTGGCTCTGCTCTGTGTTATTTCTAAAGCTACATTTGGTTGTTGAATACTGACGATTTATTGATGCACATGGACACGATACTATTAAAGGAAATGAATGCATAGATCTGGTTAAATTCAATTGATTTGCTTCTGTTAAGAATAATATCTAACGATTTATAAGCTTCTCTAAAATTACTCTGTCGATATACTATTAAGGGTTTTTGTGTTTAGGGCCTCTCCAACGCAGGTCTATTAGACTTGAAAGGACCCACTCAATTAAATTTCTCTCTCTCAAGGTGCAGAAACCTGGCTCCAACACCCTCCCATAGTACTTCGGGTGAGACCTTGACCTACTCAAGCAGGCCATTGCCGAAAGGGCCAGTAGTATAGGGGTTTGTTGGAAAACCTTAAAATTGAACTTGCGTCAAGACCCCTCAAGCCAACACCTAGTCACAAGAACCCTCAAATCAACATGAACCATTATCTCTTCTAGCCTCTTTCATAGCTTATCTTGAGGAATGATGTTGAAATCTTTTCTAAGGTCAACAAAACAACATAAGCAATGAATTTTATTATTGTGGCATTCCTCTGTAATTATCCTAAGAGTAACAACATGGTATATAGTTGATTGGGGTCTCCTCAATCGAGCTTGTCATTTAGCTCTTTTACCATGGATTTCAAGCCAATGACTATTCTTATTTTCCAAAATGAGTCCATATAACTTGGCTAAAATGTGCCTAGTCATAATGGTCATATAGGTAGAGGAAATGTTTTTATCCATACTTTTAAATATAGGCACAAAAAGACTTTGCATCCAAGGATTAAGGAATCTTTGTTTCAATGTTAAATTGAGGAGTTTATGTATATGAGGGATGAGGACATACCTTCCCATTTTGATAATTCTGGCTTGGTAGCCTTGAATATACGTAGCTTTCCCATTAGCGAGTTACTTAATCCTCAAACTTAACATCTTCCAAAGAAAATATATTCTCCTTTATAGGAATGTTCAAAATGGTTCCGATGACACAACGATGATCATAAGATTCTTGAGATAGTTATCTCAACTTTTTAAAAGTTCAAATTATTTTTTTTCACTTTACAAAGATAAAATTTTCACCAAAACATTTTAAACTTAACTTTAAAAATTAAATATTTTTTATATTTTTTATTAGTTTATATTTGAAACAAATCATATGATATGATACTATGATGAAAAAGTGTAAAATAACTTAGTGTAACAAATATGTTTAGATAATTTCCAATTAAAGACTCACGACAATTATATATGAATGAAAAGACATCGAGAAGCCTAGCTAATTTTGTGATATTAAACTATCATACTAACTACTTTTGTGATATTAAACTATCATACTCATTAAACGTGATTTTATATATTTACATGGTACACGATGAACATATAATAACTAACTTTAATTTTGAAGTTCCTCGAGAATAAAAATTCTGATTATTAGAATTTATCAAAAACAAATAAATGTTTATCAAGATGTTTATGTGTACATAGGATTTAAGTTTTAGTCATGATTTTTAATAGTAGTATCTAAGGCTACAATTTTGTTTAAAAAATATTGGAAATTTTGATAGGATTTTGAAAGAGTCTGACATAAATGTTTGAAAAATCCAAGTTACAATTGTCAATAATCAGGATATTGGGTTCTTCATGGGTTTTTGATGGCGTTGAATCCATTTTCACAAAAAAAATGATTTAAATGCCCTCAACATTATATTTCTTGAATTCTTTTCACCAGATTCAAGTGAGAATTTTTCCAACTAGGAAAAATTGTGACTTTCATAGACAACACATTTTTAATATATTTTGAGAATATATATATATATATATATATATATATATATATCAAATTATAGGATTGAAAAGTTGGTCTTTAACATACAATTGTTAATCATTTAAATCTAATAAATTATTTTGTTAATCAACAACTGGGTTAGTCTTATACTCACGTGACAAGGTTGATTCCAATAAACACCACTATAATCTTTGATTTCTTTCGTGTAAATTTTACAATCTTTCGGATACCAAGGATTGAAAGTTCTATTGGTATCCTTATAAGAAGTCTCATTAGATAACTTTCTAATGGTAGTGGAAAGGGTAGTAGTAAAATGGTAATAAGTTTGATCAATTTTGTTATTATAATTCAGGGAGATTAAATCCTTTTCTAAATCCCTTAAGAAAATATCAACATTACTTCAATTGAAGTGAATGTGTCTTTTGATTTCACTGGTCTTTTACATGTGGGTGGTATGTATAACAATATTGAGGGATAAAGACAGAGACCTGTGGTCAGAGTCAGGCTCGTACCCGTTAAGTAGCTCAAAGTTTGTAATACATTTGAGGACATGTGTGTCATTGAATCGCATAATCCATGGCATTGCTACCCATCCCATGGAAACAGGTCATCTGACCAGAGAGATACCACTTGTTAATACCATTACAAATGATTAAGTCTTGGGAACTACAAAGTTTGAGGAGCTCGGTGCCGAATATGTTCTCGATTATGTCTTCAAAGTTTCTCATGAATCTATGAGCTAAGTTACTATCTTCATCAAGACACAAGGGTTTAGGGTTGGAGTTGTTACTTAACATAACAACTTGTTAGTAGCAATTCTAGCATTAAAGTCCCCAAGCAAAAGGATATTACCTTCCCTCCTTATGGTGTAGATGTATTTTTGTAAGGTATTGAAAGGATAGTTCTTATCCAAGTTGTTTTTCTTATAAGATGTACAGTTTATAGGAGTGAAATAGCAGATTACAAGAAACATCCTAATGGTGGTAGAATTAGAGATCTCGATCCAAATGAACTGATTGAAGGGGTCAATTTATGAAGTCGAATGTGAGAGGAAACAATGTTTCTTATATAACATGCTATACTACCAAAGTCCCTCAGGGAGGATTTCTTATTCCACGCTTACCAAAGAGTGAATCTATCAAGGTGAGGGACCCTAAATTTGTCAAGTTCCCAAGTTTCAGCTAAGAGAATAAGATCAATATCACTCGGGATCCAACCTAACATAGGACCTTTACACCATGGAAAACCACATAAATTCCAGAAGAGGATATGGAGTGATGCAAGTCCCTATTTATCACTAGTGTTTGAGACTTAAATCTCTAATAATAGCTTTCCTATTTTTAATGATTTCCCATTTCCCTTATTTTCTTTCCTTCTTGAATTTTTGGAATTCTTTCTTAAAGCTCAACTTGGTAAGATCGTCATTTATAAATATTCATGTTCCTTTTAGACTTGGGGATTTCCTGAGTATATCCAATTTACGGTCATTACAACTGACCTTGACACGGATTAGTTTGTGTTTATGCTCAAGTATATTTCCTACCCTTATGGCTTTTGTGAGATAAGTTGTTTGAATTTAATATTTTGTTTTTAATTGTTTTTTAACTATTTCTAATATGTTTTCATTGTTTTTTTCTTATATACCAATAATTATAAGGTGTAAGGCGTTTTTGCACAGCTTATGGTTGAGTACAATTAGTTTATTAATCTCTTCTTTTATGGGTTTAATATCTAATTTATTCTATATTATTTAAAATTGAATTATTATATAATTGTTCTTTTGGATTTCTGATTTTGCTTTTCAAGATGTTATTTTCTTTAACCATTATTTATTTAGTGTGTTCTATTTCTTGAATTCTAATGTGTATGGAGCTCAGTCTCTAGTGTGATTATTTTATTTTATAACGATTTGCAGTAGTTATCAAACATTGTAATTAATTCAAATTTAAAATGATTTTTTTTTTAAATTTTATCTCTCTAAAATTTCAAAAATTCAATATACTCATAAAAACTCTCTCGGACGAATAGAACGATCTCACAGCAGCCTCTATCCTAGATGCAGAAGACTCGATCTTATCTCTAATAATGAGAATGTTCAAATTCACCTTCTATATCCCCAGTGTGAAATCGAGCGTGGCAATCTTCACATGGCCTGCATCTGCCTCTGCTGTACAAATTCTTTGACTAGGATCTGCCGCAGAAAATTAGTTGCAAAGCGACAGAGAAATGTAAGAGATCAACGCGCTATGCAAGAGTCATTTTCATATTTGCTTCAGGGAGAGACAAGTCTCAAAGGGTCCGAGTCATGACCTAACAGACGGTCAAGATCCTGTGCATAAATAACATATATGCCTCAACGTGTAACTCTTACATGAAACTATAGTTACCAAATTCGTCCGAATTGGTAAAAGAATTCGTGGAATAGGCAGATTTATTTGATAAAGATCGATTCGTTTTACGGTTAAAATGATTATATAGGTGCGAGATCTCAAATTCTAGGAAACTGATTTTATAAAGCCTTCTCTTTACGTAAATCCTTAAAAAACATTAGAGGATTGTAGTTTTTTTTACTCACAACTCATAAGGAGAAGCAGTTAGTGTCTTTTTAAGGATATTTGTTTATTTTCCTCACAATTTATCCGCAGTCAGCAGGGCAAGTCCAAGCAAGACGCATTCTAATTCAGATTAGAAGTAGATTTGCTGATTTTGAAATATATAACCATAATATAGAATTTTTCTCGAATTGAAATTTTTTTAATCAAATTATTTTCGTAATTTAAATTCAAACTTTGTAACTAATTCGAACTTGATAACTGAAACCACTGGTTACCACTAGTTAGGGCATAAGTCAAGGCTCAAATCTTTACTTTTTGGACCCCCAAGTATCGCAGGTATAGGCAAAGAAATCCACACAACAGTTCTGCTTCAAATCAATGGCGAACAATTTTTAGATTACTGCCTCAGAGCCTGATCGTCACAGAGACCACCAGCGTAAAACACTTCAGACTCTCTTGGATGACGCTTCAATAGTTCGCTGTTCTACTGCTTCAGGAGAGAGTTAATCCATATATAAAATTTAGACTGCAGTTAACACATTGACGTTCGAGTGGGGCCAAAATTTAACCTTTCATTGCATAGCCAACTTTTACATGCAAAAAGACTTGAACAAAAGTGGAATTACTACTCTTGAGTATTTTTAAGACATTTATTTAACAGAAAAGAAAACTCTTTTCTTAAAAATTTACTTTTTATTTTAATTATTTTATATCAAAATTGAATTGTCTTAAATATAAAATTTAAAATAAAAGAAATATGAGACAAAAATATTTGAAACAAAATTTTATATTTAAGACAAAAATAATTTGAAATAAATATTTTAAGACAAAAGAATTTTTGAAAATAGATATTCAAACCACATGAAATTTAATCATGTAAATTTTATTTCTTTTATATTGTTTTTTTCTTTTTTCATTAAATCATATTCTAAAAATATAATAAATAAATAGATAAAAATAATATTGTTTTTTGTTGACCACTCAAGGGGATTTAACTTTGAATCTCATGTTTTTACATAATACTTCATAACAAGGTGATTGTCAAATGAATTACATTCCATGAACTAAAATTGTTTATTTTTTAAATATGTCAAAAATTTTAAATTGCTTCAAGTAAAACTTTGATGTAAATTTGCAAGAAATTAAATATAATGTAACCATAAAAAGAATTAAATATTTTCTCAATTGTTTTCAATATAAATATATCAAAACTATATACAAAGAAATAAAATAAAAAATACAAATTCATCCATATATGCATTTTAAACCTTCATTTTTTTCTTTCTAAATGAAAAATCAAAATTTTGATTCTTGCATGTCTTATAGTCACATCTCAATTTTCTTTTCACTATTGAACAAATATATCAAAGAGATAAATAACAATAATTTAATTATTTCTTAGATAAAATTATAATATTTAAATTTATTCTTATTGTAAAAAACCTTTCTACTAATATTGTAATATATATATACAAAATGCAGTTTAATATTTTTTTATATTAATTTATTATTAGGTATTAAGATGTTGGTAAAGATTTTTCATCTCATAATTAGAAAACTATGAAAGTATTATTAAGAAACCAAGTAATATTAGTAATTGATATCATTTCAAACTAGGGAATAACCATTATATGATTTATCTTCCTCACTTAATAGAGATATATGTAAACCCCGGATGCGGGTGTTTCAGTCGTTAGATTTTGATGGCCACCCGGCCTCACTGTATGAGGGAATTTGGCCTCACCATGGGGATGCACCTGCCTCCTATGTGAGGGCTTTAAACGCGCATTGTCGGGAAGGACGCCGACACCTGCAGCATGCAATCCTGCATCCTGTACCTTGACTTGTGCAATTTGAACTTTGGCTATATATGACCAATGGCTCCAATTCTCATTCTCATTTGCTCCAGTTTTCATTCCCATTTTGTCGTACCTCTGTCCTCTGCTCTACAAGCCTCTATCTTTCCTTCATCCAACGCACTACTCCTCGGCCACCTTCTGAGCTTTCCTTCCTTGCCCTACAAGCCCATCAGTCCGTTGAAGCAATGTCGGACCGACACTATATGCGATGCCACCACGGAGGAGGCAGAGGGTCTCCCTCTCACACTCCAGCATCGTCTATGGCAGAGCACTCCTTGGCCTTCTCTGTGGCTGTGGAAGATCCAGATGTCTTTGAAACACAATTTCTCTTGGCTCATCTTTCAATTCGTCTCCCTGAGGCACAGCTCAGCCACTCCAGCTCCGATAGCAGGAAATGCCCTCGCAAGTCGACTCTTTCACACTCCTCCCCTCGGCCAAGGAAAATGGTTGGACTTCCTATCAAAAGGTGGAGGATGCTCCAGACAGTGGAGGGAGTAGCTCTACAGAAGGTGCCCAGTAAAAAGTCACAGAAGCGGACAAAGGTGCATGCTCAACTTCAACTCCAGAGCTAGCTCGTCAGCTCTCCAAGAAGGATGACGCCTTGTCTGACTACGAATTCTTCATAGTTGAAGAAACTACTCAAATGGAGCATCATGATCAGGAGATCAAGTCTCTTGTAGAAAAATGCTCAAAAATGAAGTTTCTCATAATTCCTCTGAAATAGATCGACTGGAAAGAGCTCGGTGATATGATCCCAACGCCGTGAACGGCACTGAAATCCGTTACCATATGGAGGAGATATTGCATTTTGAAATTGCCCAATAACTTTCAATTTTGAAAGAAATTTTTTTAATATTATGTGGAATTTTTTTTTTTTTTTATTAAGGTTTAAATTATTAAATTATATATTTTTTTATATTTTATATGATTTAAATTAATCATATATTATATTAATTAATATATATTTTAATTAATTTTAAATTAGATTTAAACCTTATTAAAATTTGAATTTTAAAACTACACATATATATTAAATAATAAGTCAAATGGCAAAGTAATGTTTTGAAAGTTTAAAACCCACGTAACAAAAGTTTACCATGAAACGTATGGTTGAAGTTTTTAAAACATGTGTTTGGATGACGTGTCAAAGCACGTGGGGTATTCAAAATGAGTGGAGTGGATTTCAAAACATCGGAGCGGATAATGAAACATTTATGTAACCGTTGCATATGAACGTAAGTCACGGCGGGTGTTTGCCACGGTTTTTAAAACCATTTGACTTAACATTGTTTGCAGCGAGTTCGGTGGTGCATGTGACCACGTTTTCCCCAGCATTTATTTTAACTGTCCGATGATTTTGGAGCGCGCCCGCCAAATTTGGTGCAGTTTCCGTTTTTAACTGGAGTTAACTCCAGTTCTCCACAATTAGTGGAGCTTTTGAAGGGCAAACTTCAGTTAGCCATAACTTTGGCTAGGAAAGTCCTTTTTTGGACGAAATGTTTTTTGATTTTGGGGTAATTGATCATTTTGGAGCTGTTGGGAGTGTTTGCAGAGCCATTAGGGCGCTCTAACAAAGAATTTACCAGCGTTTTTGGTCGTGGAGCCACTAGGGCCTAAGGGAAGAAGAGATGTTTTGGACTACCTTCATCCAATGGAGGTGTTTGTTTAGTCATTTTATACTGATTTGAGCCTTCTGAATCTATTTTTGCAGTGTATTTTTCCATTTGAGGCTTCTATACAGTTGTATTCACATTTTGAGCATTTAATCAAAGAGGGAGAAGCCTAATTAGAGGCTTTTGGACCCAGAAGAGGTAGCCCAAGAGAGGGGTGAACCACTTAAACAATTATTTGCTGTCATACTGTATAATTTTGCTGCATATTTTCAGATTCTGCTCCTTTAAACAGTAAATTTTTATAAGCAAACTTTTCTCAAGCAAGTTTAAACAGTAAACAAAACTTATTAGTTCATCTTCAAACCACTATACTTCATTTGCAGAATATGTATACTTGCCTATTCACACATTAAAGTTGGATCAATGAATACTTTGCACATAAAACAAATACTTTCATTAATCGGATCTCAGTGATTACATTTTATTTCTTTAGGTAGAGTCTGTAGAAGGGCCAGGTAGCCTCCGGATTCATCCTTTCTTTGAAAGGTGAAATATCCGGTTAATGCCCCTACAGTCAAGCTCTATATGAGAAATACTTTGTTCTCACAATTTCAGATCAGGTTGGTATCAGAGCCAGGTTTTGCTTAAGAGTTTGTGAAATTTGTGCAAGTAAATTGTGTTATTCTGCAAAATTTGATGCTTACTAGGCTGAAATTGCATAGAGGGGAAGGTCAATTGGTTAGAGAACAAGTTAATCCTCAACCAACGAGGGCTAGAGTGCCATTACATCCACCTTCCATTTCATCCTCATTAGCCTTAGAGTCAGCCACAAACATGTCTTCTAGAGAAGGAGAAGTACATCAGGAAATGGATCCCAAGGAAGAAGAAAGAGTCTTTAGAAAAGCTTTCTTGGACTTGACTGAGATGGTTAGGATCCTATACCAGGAGAGAAATGATAGAATTGCTGGAGAAGGGTCTAGAAACCAAAGAGAAGAAGGATATTCTTCAGGAGGAAAGAAATACAAAGATGAGTCTAAGAAAGGGAATGGAGGAAATGGTGATCCTTCATCTCCATCGTCATCCTCTTCCTCCACATCATCCTCTTCTACTTCTGTTAATCATTCACACAAAACAATAACATATCTTAAAAATCCTTTGTTAAAGCTTGATGTGAATTTTGAGTTGCCGATGTTTAATGGTGATGTTAATGCAGAGAAATTGGATAACTGGATTAGACAGCTGGAAGTCTATCTAAGAATTCAGAATTTGCATGATGATGACACAAAAATCCAATTAGCCTCTTTGAGAATGGATGGAACAGCTTTGGTTTGGTGGGAAGCCAAGACCAAGGAGGAAGTTAAAAAGCATGGTAAGATAACTCTAACTTGGAATGAGTTTATTACTGCTATTAAGAAACAATTTTATCCTCTTGCTCATATTCAGAAAGCAATCATGAATTGGCAAAATTTTAGGCAACTTAAGGGTCAAAATGTGCAAGATTATACCCAAGAGTTTAGAAGAAGAGCACTTCTACTTGGAGTAGACTTACAAAGTCAAGACACCTTGTTGAAATACATAGGAGGTTTGCACAATTATCTGCAACATACTATTCTATTGTTCAATCCTACCAGCTTAGATGAAGTCTGTGTGCAGGCTACACATTTAGAAGCTAGAGGAAAGAATATTTTTGATGAGGATAGTAATTTCAAAAACAAAGGAAAGAAGAGAGTTGCAAATTCAAGAAAAGAAAAAGGAAAGTTCGTTTGCAAGAACTGTTCAAAGACAAGTCATGATGAAGATCATTGTTGGAAGCTTCATCCTGAACTGAAACCAGAAAAATTCAAGAACAAAAACAAGACCAAAGAAAAGGAGAAAAATGTAGCAACAGTTGAGCAAGACTTAGGGTTAGACTCAGGAGATGAGACAAAAAGCATAGGCATGGTTTTAAAGAACATTAAGGGGAAAGAAGTGGTGCAAGACACAATTCCTAGTTCTAGCTCTTCGAATTGTCACAAAGATACTCATGATGAAAAGAGGAGGATAGAGATTTTCCATGTGACGGTAATTTCAAAGCATACCAAAATTGACACACTATTTGACAGTGGGTCACAAGCGAATCTTATATCTGAAGACTTGGTCAAGCAGCTTAAACTTGAGACTATTCCAAATCCGAAGCCTTATCCACTTGGATGGATATGCAAGGATGCTAATTTGCAAGTCTCAAGAAAGTGCATATTGCGCTTTGCAATAACTGCACACTTTATTGACACAGTGGAACTTGATGTGGTGCCGCTTGATATCTCAGGTATTGTTTTGGGAAGTCCTTATTTATTTGACAGGAAGGCCATCTTTTATCGCCATGAAAACAAGTATCACTTGTTTAAAGATGGTAAAGAGTACATTGTGAGAGCTCACAAGAAGAAGCTGGAATCTTCTTTACTCCATGCAAGTCAATTGAAAAGACTGGTTAATGCAAGTCAAAGTCTAACTTTGTTAATGTTGAAACGACCAGATTTTGAGCATTCACCTTTTTATGATGTTGCTAATGATTTGTCTCAGTTTGATAACAGTTTGTCTTTGAGAAAAGATGATGTTATGTTGCACAAATTACCTTTTGGGTCAGCCAATGCAGTGAATGAAGTGTCAAAACAAAGCAGTGCAAGCAAGAAGGACACACCATTCAGCATGGGAAAAAGTTGGTTTCAGAATGGTAGAAATCGCCATGGGAACAGTTTGCAAGGTGAAAGTCATTTTAAGTCTTCTAGGAAGTTTGATCAATGTAGAGAAAGTTTGTTTTCTACAAATTACAATTGTTGTTCTGCAAATTTTAATCATTTGCATCATGACTCCCTCAATCTTAGCAATGGTAGATCAGTTGATTCCAGAGACAGGTTATCATTTTCTCAAAAGCTTCAGTTGATGAAATCGGGTAGATTTCAGTTATTCAAGGGCAGAAGAGTGGAGAATCAGTCTCCACATCATCAGTTTCAGTAATCAGAAAGCTTTTGAGGGTCCAAAAGCTTCCCATTTGGGAGGTGTGATCAGGAGATCAAGTCTCTTGTAGAAAAATGCTCAAAAATGAAGTTTCTCAGAATTGCTCCGAAACAGATCGACTGGAAAGGGCTCGGCGATACGATCCCAACGCCGTGAACGGCACTAAAATCCGTTACCGTATGGAGGAGATATTGCATTTTGAAATTGCCCAATAACTTTCAAATTTTGAAAGAAATTTTTTTAATATTATATCGGAAAATTTTTATTTTTTATTAAGGTTTAAATTATTAAATTATATATTTTTTTATATTTTATATGATTTAAATTAATCATATATTATATTAATTAATATATATTTTAATTAATTTTAAATTATATTTAAACCTTATTAAAATTTAAATTTTAAAACTACACATATATATTAAATAATAAGTCAAATGGCAAAGTAATGTTTTGAAAGTTTAAAACCCATGTAACAAAAGTTTACCATGAAACGTATGGTTGAAGTTTTTAAAACATGTGTTTGGATGACGTGTCAAAGCACGTGGGGTATTCAAAATGAGTGGAGTGGATTTCAAAACGTCGGAGCGGATAATGAAACATTTATGTAACCGTTGCATATGAACGTAAGTCACGGCGGGTGTTTGCCACGGTTTTTAAAACCGTTTGACTTAACATTGTTTGCGGCGAGTTCGGTGGTGCATGTGACCACGTTTTCCCCAGCATTTATTTTAACTGTCGGATGATTTTGGAGCGCGCCCGCCAAATTTGGTGCAGTTGCCGTTTTTAACTGGAGTTAACTCCAGTTCTCCACAATTAGTGGAGCTTTTGAAGGGAAAACTTCAGTTAGCCATAACTTTGGCTAGGAAAGTCCTTTTTTGGACGAATTTTTTTTTTATTTTGGCGTAATTGATCATTCTGGAGCTGTTGGGAGTGTTTTCAGAGCCATCAGGGCACTCTAACAGAGAATTTACCGGCATTTTTGGTCGTGGAGCCACCAGGGCCTAAGGGAAGAAGAGCTGTTTTGGACTACCTTCATCCAATGGAGGTGTTTGTTTAGTCATTTTATACTGATTTGAGCCTTCTGAATCTATTTTTGCAGTGTATTTTTCCATTTGAGGCTTCTATACAGTTGTATTCACATTTTGAGCATTTAATCAAAGAGGGAGAATCCTAATTAGAGGCTTTTGGACCCAGCGGAGGTAGCCCAAGAGAGGGGTGAACCGCTTAAACAATTATTTGTTGTCATACTGTATAATTTTGCTGCATATTTTTAGATTCTGCTCCTTTAAACAGTAAATTTTTATAAGCAAACTTTTCTCAAGCAGGTTTAAACAATGAACAAAACTTATTAGTTCATCTTCAAACCACTATACTTCATTTGCAGAATATGTATACTTTCCTATTCACACATTAAAGCTGGATCAATGAATACTTTGCACATAAAAAAAATACTTTCATTGATCGGATCTCAGTGATTACATTTTATTTCTTTAGGCAGAGTCTGTAGAAGGGCCAGGTAGCCTCCGGATTCATCCTTTCTTTGAAAGGTGAAATATCCGGTTAATGCCCCTACAGTCAAGCTCTGTATGAGAAATACTTTGTTCTCACAATTTCAGATCACATCATGATATATAGGACCGGTAGTTGCAGAGTCATGACACTCCTCTTCTCAGTTTTTACATGCTTCTCTATTGTTTTTTTGTCTATCTTTCTATTTTATAGCAAACTCATTCATTCACGTTTATGTTAACTACTGGTTTCCCCAAGAAGGGCATCTCTCTTTTTGAAATGTTGAACTCACTAAGGGTGGGTTTCCCCCTAAAGGGAAGCCCACATTTTTTATTTTTGAAATGTCTTCATCCAACAGGGGTTGGCTAATTTAGCAACCCCTGTTCTGAAGCTCGAATGTATTTTTTGTACAATATAATAGAATTTAGCATTACTTAGAAAAAAAAAATAGAGATATATGTAAAGAAATTGTGAAGGAGGTTGAAAGAGTACCTCTAGCATAAACTTTAATTTAACCTAAAAACCCATTTTCATGCCCCTATAGTCACCCATATCGGAGGCTGACTTAGTGCACCCTGATGGCCCATCATTATAGGTTTGTGGTGCATCTCACTGATTTCATGTCATCGACTTTCTCAATCTGAAACTATGTGATTATATACTACACTTTTTATATTTCACGATCATTAAAATTAATAAGTTTAACACTTATTGAAGTATGTAGATAATAATTCCATACAATTATGCCTTAACATAACCAATATGCAAATGATATGAATGAAAGTGTTCTTATAGAATCAACAACCTTACTGGCCTAACAGTTTTCAAATATTCAAATGTGTTACAATCAAGTGAACTATAGTCTTGTATAACAATTTAAATTATAAGAGCACACGATTCATACAAACCTATCACCAAATTTCCTATTTCATTTACAATCATCGATCCAAAAATTTTCATAGATCAAAATTGTTTCACTTGATAGAAATAGTAAGTACTCTCGTATGCATGCAATGTATGAAGAGTTAAATTAAGTGACAGAAAGAAAGTTAAGTCTAATTAAGTCTAATATTAGAAGTCAAGTGAGTCAAAGTTAAAAATGTAATGCCTTGCAAGAAAAGCTAAGTGAAGGAAAAAAAAATGTCGATTTATGTTAAAGTAAAGTTCGAAAAGTTTAGTTAAAGAGTCAAATCATAGTTTGCATGAAGAAAAGAAAGTTAGAGTTTCCATGATTCCATATTTAGAAAGTTTAGTGCTTATATACTCATGGTTGGGTCATTGTAATGTGAAGTAAGAAGAGAGAATAACAACAACTCAGTGGATGTATATGAGAGAATAATTAATGAATAGAACTTATTAATTCAAGAAGAAGATTGTATACTTATTTGTATTGTGTTTTCATGTTTATCTTTGCATCTAAATAACAAGTGGTATCAGAGCAAGGTTTAGCAAGGTTTCAAAACACCAAATAAGTTAAGAAGGTCATGAGCTACTTCCACTAAGAGCCTTGGCTATTGTGAGTAGTCTGCAAATCGAAGTTTGCATCCATTGGTCCATAAGTAGAAACTAGAGCTCATTGAGAGTTTGTAAACCCAAACACTAAAATTTTAGGGTGAGTAGCCTATAGAGCCACCACCATATCAAGAGGAAAGAGCCACCACCACTAACCAAAGAATGAGTCTCCACCGTAATTTGTAGCCATGAGCCTCCATAAGAATATGCATAGAATAGCTTAGCAAAATTACTAGTAGTTGTTGGGAGTCACCGTTAAAGTGAAGGTTGGAATGTTTATTTTTAAAGATAATCAATTGTATGTGACATTAATTTCAAGAAGACTAACACAATAAGGAAAGAAGGTAGAAGACAAAAGAAAGACTACAACCATGGGTCACAAAGTAAGAATGAAGAAAATTGAGAAAATAAATCGAGAGGAAGAGCCAAAGTATTTTGAAGAGCTCATAGAGGTTCTCTCCACAATCGAGGCATCTAAAAGACAAGTAGGCGAAGTAGAAAAATTCAAGGATGAATGGATCAGGATAAATCCAGTAACACTTCCAAAATTTACTAGTAAAAATTTTAATTTTTGGGAACTGTCAAAATGAGTACTTTTATTCAATGTAAAGAGTTAATTGAGTATCATTCTAATAACCCATATGATGAAGTATGTGATATATTAGGATTGGATCTTATAAAACATACATTGGATGAGAAGTCCTTGGGCAAGGTAGCGAAAGCTACATCTTCCTAGGAAGATTGGAAGACCATGGAAGTATAATTTGGTATAAAGGAAATAACATAAAGAAAAAAATTATGTTACAGTTTGTTGAAGAATCAATAGAAAGTTAATGGCAGTTCTGAGATTAAATGAGCAAGAATCTAGGAGGAAAAAGAAGCATGGAGAATCCCACTCAAATGTGGATGATGGTCATAAATTCTATAAAAGTGAAACCCATCATGTAGAAATGCATATGGATGAAGAAGACACATAAAATATTGCAGAGTGAGAAGTTGAAGCCCCTACGTGTGAGGTAGAGTAAGAACATATAAAATCTCAATAACCCCACTATAACATGCATGGTGAAGATGATGGTGAATCCCACTCTGATGAGACACATGTGGATGGTGACTGAAAAGTGAGTTGTGAATTAGTGAATCCAAAAATAGTCCTTGTTGATGATGGTGAAGCTTCCAATAAATAAGTGAATAACATGTGTGATCTAGTTGGTATGGTTGTAGTTTATGAAGACCTCTTTGCATCAAAGTTTGAAGCATTTATGTTTGAGAATAACAAATATGATTTTTCATATGAAGTAATGTTTTGTAGAGCTTAATGTGCATATCTCATGAATCCATCAACAAATGATGAATTTGGTGAAGTTGAAATTGTTAATGAGCACCATCATGCTCAGATATATCACCACAAAGTGGATTAAAATTATGTTGATGAAATTTGTGGTCTCTCTTTAGAAACAAGGATTAATTGTCGAAATATTGAAAGTGCCATGTTTGATGAATAATTGAAGGTTGAAGCTACCACTGTAGTAGCAAGTTGTAACAGCCTTGGTAAAAAATCCATGCAAAAGTGAATAAAGGTAAAATAAGACCTTGGGCATGGGACACATATTCCAAGTTTAATGTTGGGAAAAAACATCCTAGTGGGTGTTCATTTCGGTTTATTAATGGTTATGGAAATTGGCAAAGGAAATGGCAAAGGCTTTGGAAAGGCATGAGGTATTTATTGGCATTTTATTTATGAAAATAATGGAAAATGGGAGAAAATAGAGGTGAAAGGTCAGAGGTTGCATGTGAGGAGGAAAATGAAGGAAAATAATGAAAAAATGAAGAAATTAGAGGCCGTGTGGATAAAAAGGCTTATGAGGATCAGTTGGTAGTTTTTGCAAAAAAACAAATTAGTGCAGTTTTGGAGCTCTCATTCTATTCTCTCTCTCATACTCTTGGACACTTTGAATTTTCTTAGAGCTCTCTTGGAAGAGTGTGGCATACTTGGGATTTGGAGCAAGAAGGCAAAGGAAAAGCAGGAAAGTGCAAGAGGACAACGAGGTCGATAGCTATAATGGGTTTTTCTTGCAGGTACTGAGTTTCATGTATGGTTCTCTTACTAGTTTTGGCATGCATAGCATATGCATATGATTATTTGGTTATGATTTTTCATTGACATGGGGGATTGCATGGATTGACAATGGTTTTGCCTAGCCTTGCTATTTATTGGATAGCTATGTTGTTGTGGGTTTTACTTTTGTTTTCTGGTTGGTTTTTCTTGTGCCTTTGGTTGTGGGTTGAGTTATTAGTTCCTAGAAGCCTTGGTTGGTAAAATGCGTGGGAAGCCCTTGGTGGGTTGAGTTACTAGTCGTGGAAGCCCTGGTTGGAAAAATTCTCTGGAAGCCCAACAACAACTGTGGGTTGAGTTACTAGTCTTGGAAGCCTTGGTTGGAACAAATGCATTGGAGCCCTGGACAACTTGGGTAGAGACCAATATGGTGATGGTTAGTGATGTTTGACCATGAGGTGGAATCACTGATTGGGGGTTGAGGTGGTTTGGCCTCTAGAAGCCCTGGTTTGGTTTTGATTGATTTGTTCTATGAGATCCCACATTCATGCTTGGAATATGATATGGGGGTGACTCACTGAAAGAAATATTTTGTTCAGCCTAGACCATGGTTGGGTGGTTCATGGAAGTCTCATACGTGGTCAGCCTATGCAAACATCAATAAGAGCTCTTTCTCCTTGGTACTTTACAAGTAAATATACTTGTTTTTATGTGGCTTATACCTTTGTTATATATTTGATATTTCTATTGGTTATATGTTGGTTATGATTGAGTTTTATGACAGTGATAATGTATGGATCTCATCATGTTTTGGTTAATCACTAAATTTACAATGACTATATGGATTAATAGATGGTAATGCAGTTATTGTGATGAGGCAACAATGCTTCTTAGTGATTCTCAGATAATTATGAGACCCTTGTGCTCAGGTGTGTTATTTTAACCTGTGGGATGCATATTTGTGACATGTTTGACGAAATGGTTTTCATGGCTAATAATGGTCCACTCAAGTCCTTGTTCAAGTATTTACATTTTTTTCATTTTTTTGATGTTACTTTTCATTTCTCAAAGTTTCATGGAGTTCTGTGAAGTGGCCTGAGTCCCGGCCTTGAAAAAGTGGCTCAGAATCCAGAGTCGTTAGCACAAAACTACGTGGAAAAGTCCCTAGTCATAGGCATGCCTTCCTGTGGGAGTGACTAGAGGTTCTAAGTCGCATGCATGCCCATTTCAAGGGGGCGATTAAGAATTTGATGTACGAAAAATGTTAGTTTTTCTCAAGGGTTGGTCACCTGGATGGGTTGGATGGCTTCTGGGGGTTCTGTTTCAAGTGCAGAAGGTCAGCTTGTTTGTGCTCCTTCGATTCCACTTCCTTAACTGATAATAGGGAGTTGAATAATATCATAGTAACTCTTCATCACATGTTTGCCCCGGTTGTTTGGTTACTTGGGTAGATGTGGGAGGAGGGTGTTATGGAGTGGTATCATAGCATGGTTCCATTCTCCTTGGGTGATGTCTGGTTTCCGTTCCCCTTGGATGAATGTGTTGTTGTATGTACATGTATGTTTCATATAGGTCCTTGTGCTTGTGATCTATGTGCTTGTTGTGTATGCATGGCATTGGTCATGATTGTAGTGGTGTCGCCATGTGAAACTTGATGGTGTCATTGTTGAATGTATTTTCTGTGACTTTATGTCGATTATGCATCGGTTATGTCTATCAGTGTTTATATTTCATTATGCATGTTTTGAGTAGATGACGGTCGTTGTGCATGAAGTCATGGTATGTGGTCAGCATAGTAATGCATTGATAACTGGATAACGATTGAAAAGATGTTTATATGTTGATTTGATTATGTATATATATATATATATATATATATATATATATATATATATATATATATATATATATATATATATATATTGTGCTAATATACCGCCCTTTGAGACCAGACATCGCTCCCGAGCTACACTAAGGTACACTGGGTTTGTTTTTGATTTGGCTTATTTGACATAATATACTCAAAATAAAGAAGAGATCAAATATGACCGACAAGATGGTAGACTACAAATATTCCCTCCTATGAATCGATGCTAAGTAGCATGGTGTTGGGAACTCATCCTGGACCAGTTGTACAACATTGAGGAATTTGAAGGAGGAAATAAGGATTTGCAAAGTAGATAATGACAAAATCATGTAGGCATAGGAGGATATGACTAATGGGGCCTATGGAAGTAGACCCACAGTAGGCACTGAATGTATTTAGGGAACATGAGCAGATGTCAAAGCCTGGATTACCCAAAATGAGGGGTGATGGACACAAGTACTATTCTCGTTCTAGTTCTAATAGATATCATGGTCATCATTGTTATCATCCTTACAGGAGGAGTGTAGGGGATATTTTCCGGATGATTTCAAGAAATAAAAGCCACCTACATTCGATGGGGAAATGAAGAAAACACAAGATGCAGAATTATGGTTGGTTGGAATGAATAAGTTATTCAGATTGCACAATTACTCAGAGAACATGAAGGCCATGATATCCACATTTAGTCTTAAAGATAAAGCAGATATTTGATGTGAATATGTAAAGAAAATTAGAGATATTTATGAGGAGGAGTTGACTTGGAGTGAGTTCGAGAGAATATTCAGGAAGAAGTATCTATCGAAGAGGTACTACTACAACAAGGAAAAGAGTTTTATGAGCTAAATATGGACTCTATTATCGATGGGGAGTACACTAGCAGATTTCTGGAGTTGTTGAGATATGTGCCTTACCTCAAGGAGGAGAAGGCCAAGATTCAATGATTCATCAGTGGGTTGTCGATAACATTGAAATACATGATTGAGTTTGATGAGCCTAAATCATTGGAGGAGGCCATTCGGAAGCTAAAGCATTGTTATGAGAAATCAAAGCGTAGATCTGAGACTAAACAAGACATGGAATAATCTTTGTATGAAAAGGTTCATTATGGGTGGTATGTGTTTTAGCCCTTCAACTCATTCGATTCTTTGTCTGTTCATGGTATTTTTTGTTCTCAACATAGAATCCCTGAATCACCCTAAAATTTCATGACAATGTAACTTTTGGAGGCATTTTTGGACAACCCCCGCCCCCCAAAAAAAAATTCATGAGAATAAAACTTTTAGAAGATGTTTTTAAATTATCGCCTCCAAATGTTCAATTCTCATGAATTTTGGGGGAGGGGGGTCTTTTGGTGTATTGAACTGGGCAAGGAGACATAAGGGTAGCATGGATGGGTAGAAGTGAGAGGTTCATGCATGGTTTACTGAGATCTATAATCCTAACATTAGAGAATGAGATGGAGCCTTAGGGCTTTATGGCATAGGGGCTAGGGGACCTATAAGTAAGGCAATGAGAGAAATTGATAGAGGAACCCCCAATATTTGTGATTAGGGGATTAGAGACCACATTTCACAACCCATAACCACTAACGTCCCTATCCCTTTGACCCCAAAGCCATAATACCTTAACCCCTACTCTCATAACTCATAACGAATTAACTCCTTCATCCCTTAAACCTCATGCCAATAACCCCTTAGCCCCTAACCCCTAACTTAGAATCCTTGAACACCATAAACCCTAATCCCATATCCTCTTAAACCTTGACCCTTAACCCCTAACCCCTAACCCCTTAAGCTGCTAATTCCTAAATACCATAAACCTTAGGCACTTAACCCTAAATCCCCTGACCTATAAGCCCTTGATGGCTAACTGTTGACCCCTAATTCTCTTAACCACTAAGCCATTAACCTATAACCCTTAAACCCCCTAACCCCCTAAGCCCTAACCTTTTACCCTTTACTCTTAGCCCCTTACTCCTAAACCTTTAATTAACCCCTTAACTCCTAGAACCTCTTATCCTTTCTCCCAAACCATAGGTGATTCAACACTAATCTTCTTGGGAATATTATGCTTTTTCTCACTAACCACTCCAAACACAACCTCTAAGCACTAGTAGGGTCTAAGGAAAAGAGCTACAAGGTCCCCAAATCTGATCTACATTTTATGGACAATCACATTTCTCCCATATATCCTCCACGTATTTTCCTTGGTGTATTAGAGTTTGAAGAAACTTATGAAGAAATGCAATCCCAATTCACAATTTTTTGGTGAGTGATAGAGAGATCATTACCCCATAGATGAAGGCCTTTGATATGAGATGATTGGGAGGCCTATTTGATATATCTTCCCAAGCCTTCTACAGCCATGATGAAAAGAAAGGGAGACATGCAATCTCCTTGCTTAATAATTCTAGATGGATTAAAGGTTTTGGAACGGGATCCATTGAACATGATCGAAAAGACCGTCGAATAAATGAGGGAGGAGACACAACTGATCCATCTGGAATTGAAACCATAAGCCTTCAAGATATTGTGGAGGTAGGACCAACTAAGGGGATCATAGGCTTTGGTTAAGTCTAGCTTGATCAACATACCAAGAATTTTAAGTTTTTTAAGAGAGAGGGAAACTTCCCAAGAAGTGATGATTCCATCCAAAATTTGGTAGCCTTCAACAAAACTAGTTTGTTTCAGAGATATGAGACTGGGAAAAAGAGGTTTTATCCTTTTCACCATAATGGTGGAGATAATTTTATAAATGACATTGCAAAGGGAAATATAGATCATTTTATAAATTACATTACAACCATTTACATACCCATCCTCATTCTGGACACAAATATTCTCATTTGGAGCGTAGAAATTCTCATTTGGAGCATAGAAATTTTAATTCAGGACACACACATTCTCATTTGGAGCATATCCATTCTCATTCGAGACTTCCAATGCTTAAGGAAGATGCCTTATCATTTTGAATCACAACAAATTTAAATCTCCAACATCTACAATCTAAAGGAGACAATACCAAACAATGCTCTTAGAAAAAGGTCAATCATAGGTTCTTTATCCTGCAAGCATGAGTTCCTTGCATATCATCCCCTTTTATAATGTATTCAAGCACCACCACTGCCTCCACTATCCAATTTTTCTTCACTATTTCCTTGCTCTGCATGGAAACATAATAAGCCAACAATTTCCTTAACACCCAAAGAATTAAATAAGGATTTGTATAAATTATGTGGCCATTTAGCTATATACTTGTGTACTTTTCCATATAGTTGGGTCGATCCTTACCATTTATTTCCTGACTGTAGTGTGCCATGCTATAGTATTTGCTACAACTCTCAAGCAAGAGAGGGAGATATAACCCTTCCTTACTCGTATGATGTGTTAAACACCATAAACCCGTTCTTAAACCATCAAGTCATGTATTTACTTCTCTAGTCAAAGCTCTCAATGATCCAACAATTTATTATTTTTTTTTTTCCGAGCGTCTCCAGTCCTAGATTTTTTGTTAGGTTGGTGATGGTAGCTTAAACCATTACTCCTGACAATATCCTCTCCTTTGTGGTTTCCTTTCTTCTATTGATTAAATGTTGTTATGATGGATAGGGTGTTAAATTAGTAAATTTATGGTTTCCTTATAATATTATATGTTTATGCATATTTTCAATATTCTAACACCATTGTTTTCGAAATAACACTTTAATTCAATGATGGTTTGGCATGATTACAAAGCGAAATGAAATGATATTTATAGATATTTCTGATTGAAATGAGTTTTGAATCTATTTTCAATTGACGCAAAGAATTTATGCATATCTATCTAAAATTTAATCTTATAGCAGTGTAGAGATCAAGAATATAAATCACCATTTCAAGCATAAATTTTATATATGAATTGGAAATGAATTGATTCAAAATGGTAATCTAGATTTCAAGGGGCATCAAACCCATAATTTTTTTTTAAAGTACCTTCTTTTGGCCCCTCAACTTATAATTGTTTTGATTATCACATCATACCTTGCATTTGAATGCTAAATCTTGGCATGGAATGAAAGAAGGATCCATATATTACAAATATCAAAATTTCCACAATATCCCACGTTTATGGTGGTTTGCTTAAATGGAAAGTTGTTTAATTAGCCAACTAGCTACACATGCCCACATGTTGCTAGGGGTTAGTAAGATAAACCATCCTACATGCTGCCATTAGGATCGACTATCCTCTACTGTCCATATGTTCAATATGTTGTGTTGTATTCCACATAGTAGAGTGCCAAACTATAATACATGAACACTTTGTCATATTCCACATAGTAGAGTTCCAAACTATAATACATGAAAAAATTGTCATATTCAACATAGTAGAGTGCCAAACAAAATACATGGAAAATCTCTCATATTCCACATAGTAGAGTTCCAAACTATAAATAAATGTTACTTTTCCTTGGAAATGAAAATACCTTTTTAAATGGCAACAATAGAGAAATAAAATATACTTTGTAATTCTTACATCTGAATCATGGAATACTATAATTGAATATTTATTTATTTATCGATATTATCAAAAATTTGGGTATACCTAAGCTGTTGTTCTTGGACTAATGTTTCAAACATTACTCAACTGAAATAGAAAAATATGGCCCATTTGAAATGACTAGATCTTGAAGCATAACAAGAATGATAGTCACATTTACTTTCGTAACAATCTTCTCCTTCTCAATCTGATCAAGAGAAAACAATTCAGAAAAAAAAAACATCTCCATGTAATCTTCCCAACTCCACTGCTAGGTCTCCTCCACTGCCCCTTGGCATTTTTATTTAACAAAACTAGAATAATCAGTAAAGACAAAAATGCAACATTAAACACAAATTCCTCATCAACAACATCAAATACCAACCCCTCCTGAAGTGAAATAAAATCAAAAGGAAAATAAGTTCTTCTATTTGCATGTAGGTCTTCTAAGTCAGACAATGCCATTGCCTGCACATAATGTCTCACAAACTCCGACTCCCATGGAACCTTCTGTAATTGAACAGGGCCCAAACGATATTGCCCAAGATCTCACTTCAAAAATTGTTCTTAACTAAGACCAAAAAATCAACATCTATCTAATAATCTACCACCAAGAATTGCAATTGTAGGAATGGTTGTAGTCCATAATCTGGTAAGTAAAATATGCTTTATTCAATGCCGATGCAAAAAAATGCTTTTAAGGTTTACTTTATTTATATGACAATAATAGCCATACAATTATTGTTGTTTTGGTCATTTTACATGTAGGAAGGGGCTGAAGTTCATGATAACGTTGATGGAGTTTTTGACTCTGGATATCTCATTAATGTCGGTCAATGGTCAATTGTTTCGAGGTGTTTTATTCAATCCAGTAAGCATTTGGTTCTCATCTTCTTATTTATACTTCTTAGTATTCCTATCCCTTAACATTTTGGATTTATTTACTTGATCATTTATGTAATGACCCTGGTCATGTGGTAAACAAGTACATATTGTGTTAAGGGTCTCATTGATGGCACATTTATGCATATAATGTAAATATTACTATAGTCATCTCAAATTAGTATGATATTATATATATTTTGTTATGTTTCGAAATATATATTGAAATTACATTTTTATAATTATAATAAATATACTGGAAATAATAAATACACTATGTCTATAAATAAATTAATAAATGAAATCTAAATAAAACCTTAACCACTAACATAAATTAATAAATAAAATCTAAATAAGAACTTAAACATAATGGCCATTCCTTGAAGGACCACATGCATACCTTTAAACCTTTAAATACATTGGGTAGGACCTCAACAACAATAACGTAAAGTTGAACTATACTAAATATTCAAATTTGAAATATACATAATTGATATCTATAGTGCACAATTATAAGGTATAACGGATTTTGGTGCTGGATAGGGGAATTAAACACCGATACCTTGTAAACCTGGGGTGCGGAGGGAGAGGACTGAACGCAACCATCAATGGTTGGTAGATAGTTTGCAACAGTGAACAATTTTTATTTTTCCCTCCTACACACACCTTGCCGACCTGGGAAGAGGGAAAATGGGAGGCGGGAAAATGGCATGAAAGGGGGTGGCCAAAGGAAACTGTTTTCCAATGACGAGTTATGAAGGACAGGGGGTCATATGACGATGTGCCAGAAGGGCAAGGCCTAAATAACCAGAAGGATGATGGAAGCAGAATAATACATGGGGAACATAGCAAAAGAGGGGAAAAAGGAGAGAGAGCGCAGTGGGACTAGAGGGGAGAGGAAATAATATAGGGAGGAACATTGAAGAGAAAGAAGCAAGAAGAAATAAAGGGACAAAATCAAGCATGTTGATGTTAGAGCTCAGGCCCAAACATCGGTGGGATAGAGCTACAGGACTTGGAACGTCGTAGCACGAAAGGTGAGTTATATCCATTCTAGTTCTCATTCGATATCTACCAGTTCATTGAAAATAAATAAAAACCTAGGGTAAAGATCAACGAAGGTGTATGGACTGATAAAGGTAACCATGCCTACAATCTCAATCACTTGTATTATTCTTACTGCTGCAAGTCCTATTTCTGGCACTGACATTGTTGTGTCTACATAAGGAGGCTAGAACCCTTAATCTCTATGTGTGGAGAATGATCCTTCAACAATGCCAATGAGTGGATTTTTCTTTACATCCTAGTGTGCCACTGCTTGGATGGAATTATTCTCGCTAGGGCAGAAATATTGAACCCTTTATTTGATAGAGAATGTCTAGGATCGTTTTATGTTTCCTAACAATTTGAAATTCATATCAGATAAGAAACAATTGGAATATTTTTCAGGTTCCATAATAGAGTAATATAACTTAAAGCATGGCTATTGTTGGGTTATCTAGAATTCCTAATTAAATATAAGGGTGGAGGTGTGGAACCAAAAACTCTAGAATCCCTCATGACTGTTGAGTGGAGGAAGATCTTCTCTGGAATCACAAAATATGTTTGCAGGCTTAATCTAGAAGGGTGGATGCGTGGGAACAAAACCTCTGTAATCCCTATGCCTAGATATTGAGACAATGTTGTGATCCTCATTATCTTAAAACATTACCTGTATGGCATGGTTCTTAGAGCCACCCAACCAATAAAATTTAATAGATGTCTTGTTGCTGCATATACACATATTGACATTAAGAGAGTTTTCAGTTGAGCATGTGGTGTGGGAACAAAACCTCTGTAATCCCTAATGCCTGGATATTAAGACAATGTTGTGATCCTCATTATCTTAAAATAGTACCTGTCTGGCATGGTTCTTAGGGTCCACCCAACCAGTAAAATTGAATATATGTCTTGTTGCTGCATATACACATATTGACAGTAAAGAGGGTTTTCACTTGAGCATGTGATACAATGGCAAGAAATTTGTTACTATGCTTACCTATTTGTAGTGCAATAATGTGCCATTCCATCACATAAGACAATAGTAAAATTTTATAGGCTAGTACATATATAACCTTTCATGAGGATTTATCATACATGCATAACTGTAATGTGCAACTATCTCATGTATGTGCCACCATTGTTAACTTTCCCAAGGCAATGACTTATGTTACACCATTTTTTGGTCATCTAACCTATTATCATTAGATGGACCCAAGTACACCATGTAAGACCAGTTTTACCCTAAGTAAAACTGCTTTCACTATGTTAAAACAGGAAACCCCAAAAGGAAATATTAAACAAACCCATATTTGTTTGATTTTCCTCATGGAATAATTAATTAAAACATAATTTAATTATTATTCCCAGTCATGTTTAACCCAAAATCAAAGAAATTAATTAGATAAACCTTTATTTATCTTATTATTTCTAGGAATAATCATTTAAACCTTATTTAGATGATATTCCTTGTTAAATATGACCAAATCACCCACAAATAATTAAATAAATCACTATTTATTTAATTATCTTTCAACCACCTCCTTAAATAATTAAATAAATCATTATTTATTTGATTATCTTCTAACCTCTTCCTTAAAAAGATAAATAAATCATTTATTTATTTATTCTTGACAAATTAATGGATTTGACCCAAGTCAAATACCTTTTCCCTCCAACAAATATAATAAAATATTCCATAAAAAGTGGATCTAGATCTGGTTAACCCAGGCACCAAGATCTAGAATGACCCAATATTTTGTTATAAATAGAAGGGTTTTTCCTACCATTCCTCACCTTTTGTTGCCTATTAGATCACTCTGGATCTATACACTTGGTCACACATCTCCATCATTTGCTCCCATTGAGCTCTACTCTTTGCATTGGGTTTTCTACATCAACTAGAGAGAGAAATCTTAGATCTGAAATGCTGAGGACTTCCAAGAACCCATCCCATTGAGGGGAATTGGATACTCCTTCTAGTTTTCCTCACAGGTGCCCCATTAATACAAAAATTCTTTCAAAAATTGTTCTTGTCTCGTCTATTGGTATATGGAGCAAACCCTTGTTTTTATTGCTTAATGTCTTTCCATGCATAGATCTGGTTTTTTGCAGCTCTTTTCTTGTTCAACTAACCGCAGATCTGAAGATATTGGCAGCCACTTTTGTTGTTAGGGCTATTAGTTATGCGTAGCTAAAGTGGTCCTTTTTCGTACACTTAGACAAAGGATTCATACTAACAAATGGCGACTCCACACGGGTTTTAAATTACGACCGCTGTCGTTTTTCATATTCCTGCATATCCAGCTACTTCAGACCCTAGGGTTTCTTTTCAGCTGTTTATTTTTCCTATTTTTATGTTGTTTTTCTCACATAAAAACCTAAAACATTAAAATTTCTAACTTCCATGTGTTTCTGGCCCTATTGCGCAGGTAAGCGACACCAGCCGCAACTGAGACGGCAACTTTTCTGAAAATCTGCCGCCGAGACAACCGGAACGGGGGGTCACACTTTTTGGCCCATAACCTGCGACCTGGACCTCCAGGTCGCACTTTTCTGCCCCTTTTCTGCGACCTGCACTGAAAACAGGTCAGAACCTGCGACCTGCCAGTTTTTCAGTGATTTTTCTGCAATTTTTCTGGGTTTTGCTACAGCTTCTGTCAGGGCCTTTCAGCCTCTGTCTCAACCCGCTTTGACCAAGTTCTGATCTCTTTTTACTCATCTAAGTGGGAACCTAGCCCCCTAGGGCTTTAGTACCCTCCACTTTTTGTGGAAGAGTTTTAGCTGTTTCAGCCGTCTGTTTTTCAGAGCTTCAGCCTCCTTTTTTCCAGATCTGTTACCTCCCTTTCAGATCCATTGAAATCAGCCTTTCTTCCTTTCAAATCACCTCTTGTCGTTTTGTTTGGACCTACTTTCTGGGCCTCCCCCTTGCCCCCTCCGTTTTTTGCTGATTTCCTTCCTTTTTCCAGCCACCTTGCCTCTGTCTCTTGGCTGTGACCTGCACCCCTTTTCAGCAGCTTTATCCTCTAGATCCCTGTCCCTTTCGACCCTCGATCTATTGACCTCTTTTTATGTGTGTTTTGACTAGATTTTTTCCCTCTTTTAGAGTAGTTTTGAGAGACCCGCCTTTTTGGGTTAGATTGATGCATCGTTAGCTGTTAAATGTTCTGTCCTTTCAGCAATCTATATTGTTCTACGCAGATTTATTTTCAGTTACGCAACACACTTTTTCTTGCTCTCAAAATGAAAAGGGTTTAAAAATTAAAATTAATGCACACCACACACTGACCCTAAGTGAAGAAGCGACTGGTTAACACCGCCTGGCGAAGACTCTAAAATCAATTGTCACTGCACCTTATCTGCCCTTGACATCGCTTGATTCTGTCCCTTTCTTCCCTTGTCGGTTTCCTTCTTCCTGTCATCAATGCGCCCCCAAGGCGCCTTTCCCGGAGACTTCTTGGCCTTCATCCTCAGTTTCCGGTTGATCGACCTGCTCCACCCCGCCGTCGTCGAGCCAGTCCACCTTCGAGTCCGTACTCCGACTTCTCTCCTGATTCATCGGGTCCTCCTTCTCCTCCTGGTTCTCCCCCTATCACCTTCACTATGTCTGGTCCAGGGCCTAACACTAGCGGTTCTCCCGGCCCTAATGCCGGCCCTACTACTAGCGGAACCGCCACAGGAACTACCCTGGCCACCCCTGTGCTGCCGTACATTGCAGGCCTCAGCCTCCCCGATTTCCATCAGTTGATCAATGACCCCATTCACCACAATGCTAATTGGCCTGCTATGCCAACCAAGCTCCCCTCCGACATCCCTAAGTTTGAGGGCCTTAATGGCGAAGATCCAACCAATCATGTCCGATCTTTCCACATGTGGTGTTCTTCCAATTCCATTACCGATGACTCCATCTGTCTTTGTTTGTTCCAATGCACGCTCACCGGCGAAGCTTCTAAAT
The DNA here is from genome assembly GCA_034641835.2 of Pinus albicaulis. Lineage (NCBI taxonomy): Eukaryota > Viridiplantae > Streptophyta > Pinopsida > Pinales > Pinaceae > Pinus > Pinus albicaulis. Next base: position 7,454,133 of record MU968382.1, on the reverse strand, counting down.
GGTATGTCGAACAAGCCACCTCTACCCATACCACCTTTGAGACTCTTGCCCAAGCCTTTTTGTCGTACTTCCAGCTCCCTCTCCGATACGATACTGGCACGGAGCTCTTGACTTCCTTTAAGCAATCCTCTTCAACACGTCTTTCCGCCCATGTTCAGGAATGGCGACGAAGACGGAGCTTATGTCGAGCCCCTCCCTTTGAAGATCGGGTTTACATGGACTGGTTCCTTCGCACCCTCCCGTCTCCCATCGGCAAAGATGTCGCCTCTCACTGTCCTCAATCTGAAGAAGCCGCCCTCCAAATAGCTTTAAAATATGACCTGATCTACGCTCAATCTGGTTATGTTTATACCGTTCTTCCTGACATCCCCAGGCCCGGTGGCGCTAACGCCCCGGGGGCATCTCATTCCGCCGACGGTATCGTTGGAGCTCTTTCCTATCCGTATGCTCAACCTCCTGTGGGCTATGGTCTCCCTCAAGGAGGGGCCAGCACCTCAAGCGCTCTTCCCCCTCCCGGCAACATGTATCCAGGATACGGCATGCCTCCTCCTTTTGCCCAACCTCCTGCCTACCTCAATGTTGCCCAACCTACCCATTACCCTTATCCGCAGCCTGGTGCGCCAGCTCCTCCAGCATATGCACTTCCTCCTCCCTTGCCTCCTCAACCCCAGCACCAGCACCTACAGCCCCCTCCAGGGCAAGTATTTGCACAGCAGGGCGCGACTAATCCCCCTTCTTCTCAAAGAAGGCGGAGAGGCAATCAAAACCAATCTGCCCCTGGTACCCGCGGACCTAATCCTGGTGTGGACCCCAACACTGCCAACCAGCAACAGGGCACTCAGCCCAAGCCGGACAGGCCGCTTCGCACAAGTAAGCCTTGTTCGTGTTGCGGTGTTTATGGTCATTACACCCACGATTGTCCCCTATTACCCCAGATGCGGCAGATGTGGGAGTCTCAAGCCACATTGCGCGGACATCACGCCTCCCCTCATGCTCCTCCTAATGTGGCCACCACTCAGCCAGCTGTGTTTACTGATCCTTTCCCTCAGCAAGGATTCGTGGCTACCCAACCACCCGACAGCTAGGTAGCCACCCCCCCTTCCCTTTCTGGTTCCTCTGATTACCAGATCCTTATGATGCACTCCGATCCTAACCCGTCTGTCGATCTTCACCTTCAAACTCGGTCTCGCCAGTACTCTAAGCCTCCTGCTCAGTCTGCTTCCGAGCCTCCTTCTTCAGGTTCTCCAGAGCCTCTTTCGTCACCCAGTGGCCCCTTACATATCCCTCAACCAAAAGTTGAGGTTCATACCAAGATACCTAAGGGCTCACTACGTCGAAACGCTGCTCCCAGTCGAGCTGCCCATTCGTATAGCATAGTAGATGATTTGGCACAATCTCCTGCCGCCATTTCCACACTGGAACTCCTCCAGTCGTACCCTTCCCAAAAGAAGGCTCTACTATCTGCCGTGGGCGCTGTAGATTTTTCTGATGACCAAATGATTGTTTTCGACGCCACTCAATCGGACCATCCTCCTCTCCCTCCTTCCATCGCTTTCCAAATCCCAGTCAAATTCCGGAATGCCAACGTGTCCCGGTGTATCATGGATGAGGGGGCATCCCTGTGACTTACGCCGGTTTATGACTCGGATCCCGAAATGGCCCCTTGCAGTCACCTTGAGCGTGGAACGGTGCCATTCTCCCAACCCATTGCTTTGTTTCGTGTTGTCCTATCACCTCGCCGGTAAGATGGTAAGACTTTGCGTTGACGTCGAAGATTTTGAAGTCATGACCCGCTAACTGGAACATTCTATTGGGGCGAAGCTACACCTATGCTATGTCTGCTGTCCCATCCGCGGTTTTTCGCAAGATGTCTTTCCCCTATAATGGAAAGATAGTCACCATTGACCAGTTGACATATCATGAGCCAAAATCTCAGACCTCACCTGAGACGACCATCTCTTCTGTAGCCAACAAGCAAACCGTCGATTCCTTGACCAGTGTCTGCCCCGGCGTTTACAAAGATTCCTCCCTGCTTGGAACTTTCCCTAACCTTCCTCCTGCTCCTATCACTGATCCCAGCTTATCGAATATTTTCATGATGCAATCGTCTCAGGCTGCTCTTCAGCGGCCTGCCTCGGCTAGTCAGCAACCTCCCCCTTGCCCTCCGCAACCCGCTCCTAGCCATTCATCTCTGCTAGCCTGACCTCCTCCTCCTGGCCCTCCCCCTACAGCTGGTATTCCTGAACCCCTTTATCCTCCTGGATCGGTTCCCCCAGGCCTTAACCATCTCGGAGCCATCCCTCCTGGTCATTTCCCTGCTGGGCAGATCCCTTTCCTGGCTCCCCCTCCCGGAGTATATTCTGTCCCCGTCATGGCCACCCTCTCTCTCCCTAACACGACACACGGCATGCACATGCCGGTACAAGTGACCTCCGGCCGCTACCTCCCGGTCCACACAAACCTGCCTTGCTTTGGCCTTCCGGTTCATGGGTCCTCCTCTCAGGGCCCAGCACCTCCCACGGGACTACACATGGTGCCGGAAAGAAAGGCAAAGCTCGTAAGGGGGCAACCCATCAGGACCAGGCCGCCCCGACAACTCCTACCCCTCTGCAACCACCAAAGCCCGCCATCTAATGCGCTTTGTGTGATATCGTCGGTCACGCCACTCATATGTGTCCTGAGTTGTCGCACCTCAAGATTCTGGTCAACGAGATGTTTCCCGACTCTGACATCCCAGAAGTCTACGTCATTATCCCAGATTCTATCCCGAAACTCAAAAACTTGCGCACAAACCACCCTTGTGCCTTGTGCGATTTTCACGGCCATTACACCCACCTATGTCCCCGCCGTGACGAGTATCGTTCCTCCTTGGACATGTACCGCCAATTCAAGGCCACTTCGATAGGACCAGAGGACCTTCCTACTCCCATCCACATTCCTCCTCCCGCTATCGAGCCAACGGAGCCGTCAACCACCATTTTGTACCTGTCATCATCCTTGCGAGATAGTTCACCTGCCCTTCAACCTGCCGATCCTCTCGGCTCCTCAGCCAACCTTGGATCTGTTGATATCGCACATCTGAGCCCTTCTCCTCTTGATGACCCGTCCCACACCACCACCTCCTCGGGTGACCTTTCTTCCTCCAGTCTTCCCATCTTCCAGTCCGATGAAGACATTATGGAAGCCATGACTAACCCGGACTTTCCATGGGACGATATGCACCATCACGCATACTTCCTCCCGCAGCAGTCCCATGACCAATTTGCTGTGGAAACCAAAGACTTCATCCCCAATGCAGTCGATTGGTTCAAAAACCCCATCCCTGCACCTGATGCTTTCAAAGAAGGAAACATGGCCAATATCTCTCCTACCATCAAAATTGACATTTCAGTCACACCAGGTATCGAAGAATATATCACCTTAGGCACCCACTGCACCCCGGAAGAAATCGAAGCTTACACCAAGCTTTTCAAAGAATTCCGTGATATTTTCGCCTGGTCCTATTCTGAAATGCCCGGACTCGATCCCGCCATTGTCGAACACCATATCGACACATGGCCTGATGCCAAACCAGTCCGTCAAAAGTTGAGATCCATTCATCCTTCCAGACGTGACGCTATCAAATCCGAAATCGATAAGCTCAAGCAGGCTGGTTTCATTTACCCCATTGAATACACCACTTGGGTGTCCAACCCAGTTCTCGTTCTTAAGAAACAAGGCACCATTCGTGTCTACACGTACTTTCGCGACTTGAACCAAGCTTGTCCCAAAGACAACTTCCCCACCCCGTTCATTGACCAAATCATTGACGAGTGTGCGGGGCATGAGGTTCTATCCTTTATGGATGGTTTCTCCGGATACAACCAAATTGCTATCCGTCTTGTCGATCAACTTAAAACCGCGTTCATTAGTCTGTGGGGAACTTTTGCTTACCGGGTCATGCCGTTCGGCCTCAAAAACGCCGGCGCCACTTTTCAACGGGCCATGTCTTATTGTTTCCATGACTTAGCTCACATTATCCTTGATTATTTAGACGACCTCACTGCGTGTTCTAAACATCGGGCGCAGCACCTCCACGATCTGCGTACCATTTTTCTCCAATGTCCATGCAAGTAATTTATCACTTCTAGCAGTTGAAATGCATCTCTTTTTAAATTACAGCCGTCTCTTAGGCTATAGAGTAATCTGGGATGGTAGCACTCTTGATACTTTGAGAGGGTTCAAGCCATTCTTGAACTTCCATTCCCATTACCCTGCTTGATAAGATATCAGGGCAAAGCTAATTTTCTTCGACGGTTCGTCCCTGACTACGCCACCACTGCACATGGGTTCCTTAGACTCCTTCGATCTTCTATCCCTTTTGTTTGGGATTCCCATGCTCACGAGTCTTTCGATGCCCTCAAGCAGGCTCTCACATCTGCTCCCTTGATCCGCCCTCCCGACTTTGGTCGGGACTTCATCCTGTATATCTCCGCTTCCACCTATTCGGTCGTTGGAGTCCTTATCCAGGAAGATGACAATGGTATTGAGCATGTGATCTACTACGTCAGTAAGAACCTTGTAGGAACCCCTGTTTCCTACTCACTTGACGAAAAATTAGCACTGGCTGTAGTGTTCTCAGTCCAAAAACTTCGTCATTATATCCTTATGCGCTCCACCAAGGTTGTGACTAATTCCAACCCCTTGGCTTTCCTATTGAGTCGTCGTATCCTCACTGGGAAATATGCCCATTGGGTCGTTATTCTTCAAGAATTCGACCTCGAATTCGTCACACCAAAGAATAAGAAAGGCTTAGCCCTCGCTGAGCTCATTTTTGAATTACCTACCGGAGCGCAAGACACCCCAGTTAATGATGATTTTCCTGATGAACACTTATTTTCCATTACTGCCGACGACCCATGGTATGGTGACATTCTTACTTACTTGCGAACCCAAAAGTTCGCCCTTCACCTTGATCGTGAGGCTCGCCGACGCATCTGACACCAAGCCCCCTGAGGCCTCCTTATCGGTGACGATCTATATCGCCGCGGGGTTGATACCGTCCTTTGTCATTGCCTCACACACGCTGAAGCTGAACAGGTCCTTAATGCCTGCCATAGCGGCGCTTGCGGTGGCCACCTCTCTGGTCTTGCTACTGCCCAGAAAGTCATGTGCGCTGGGTATTTTTGGCCTTCTCTCTTTAGTGATTGCATTGAGGCAGTCAAACACTGTCCCAGTTGCCAACATTTCGCCCCTAAGGCGCGAGCTCCACCAGCTCCCCTCCATCCGGTCGTCTCAACCGGCCCCTTCTGTAAATGGGCCATCGAATTTATGGAGTGTCGCCCGCCATCCGCTGGTAACCATAAGTATATCATCGTGGCGGTCGACTATTTCACCAAATGGGCCGAGGCCATGCCAACGTTCAACAAAACAGCAGCTACCGCGGCCCTCTTTTTCTTTAACCATGTTATCACTCGATTCGGGGTTCCCAAACAACTGGTCTCCGACCATGGCAAACATTTTGAAGATGAGATATGGCGTGAGCTATCCTCACTGTTAGGTTTTGAGCACCAATATTCCTCCTCCTATTACCCCCAAGGTAATGTCCAAGTTGAAGCAGTCAACAAAATCCTCAAAACTATGCTTCAACGAATGGTGAATAAGCACAAAACCAACTGGCATCTCATGCTCTTCCTTGCCTTGTGGGCCTATCGAACTTCTGTTAAAACCGCCACCGGGTTTACTCCTTTCCACCTGGTTTTTGGAGAGGAGGCAGTCTTACCGATCGAGTGTGAAATTCCTTCCCTACATCTGGCCGTTGAACTTCTCCCTGATACCCAACCTCTAGAACAACGACTTATCATGCTCGAGCACGCTTCTGAAGACCGCCGTGTCGCCTTGCAAACCATGGAAGCAGCCAAAAAGCGCACCAAAGCTCAGTATGACCGAAAAGTCCAACCTCGCACTTTCCACGAAAGCGACCTTATTCTAGTATATGACCAGGCCCATGATGTCCTTGGTCATGGGAAGTTTGACTCATTATGGCTGGGCCCTTACATCATTAGTAAGGATCTCGATAAGGGGGCATACCTCTTAGAAGATTTCGAAGGCCATCCCCTTCCTAATCCTCGCAATGCACTCTATATTAAGAAATATTACCCTTAGCATTTCCCTTCTGAAATGCATGTTTTATTTTCTTTTAGATAGCCAGCATTTGTTTTTTCATGTTTATAATTTGCTGCTTCACCCGGACCCATTTTTGTCCAAGAAGGGCCCCTCCATAACCGCTTTAAATCGAATTTCCTCACTTACGACACTTGTACTTGGGGCACCATCTTGCCTCCTTACTTGTCCTTGTTCGTGTCGATTTTCGTCATGAGTTCCCATCATGTACTCATGTTTCCACGGTCCCCCATTGGGGCCTTTACTGTGTGGCAGCACCATCGAGTCACCCTTGTTTAGAGCATCCAAGTTGAGTCATCATTCCCTCCATGGAGTCTATACCGAGTCCCTTTGTACCCCACTATAGCCCTCCATCCGTCATTGCTTGGTCTCTCTCTTGTGTCGCCCATTATGACCTTCAGTTCCACTGTCCCCCATCACTGCTGATGTTGTGTCAGTCGCTGCCATGTCATTCATGCCCTTTATGCTCTAGCAAGGGAAGTCGTCCATTAGCTACTCAGTCCTTTCCACTTCACTATCATCATTAGTGTCAGTCTGTCCGTCGCTCTACTCTTTTCTCCCGTGCCTTAGTTGAGGGTCTCTCATTGCCTCAACTATGGCGGACCTCCTTCTGTCGACATCAGCTCATTCATTCCAGAAGCCAGGTCTAGAGGGCGGTGTACCTTGGTTCCAGCTTCCACTCTTTTTCGGTGCCTCGGATCAGGCAAAGGGATCTCTCCTTGCCCTTTGACTTGATTGTTTCTCCAGCTCCTTTCAGCATGATCGAGATCCGTATACTTGATGGTCTAGTGATCCAGCAGCAGCTCTTGATGATTCCCGGGTGTGTGTGAGATGTCTCAACCCTCATGAGGGGGTGGCCCTGCAGGTAGCCCCCCACATGCCCGGATGACCTCTTCCTTGCAGCCTTCGATGCAGCTCCAGATATTTGATGATGTTGGCCTTAGCCACTTGCAGCGCCTCTTTGATTTACATGTATCAGTCAGATTTTGTGAGCCCTTCCCCATTTACAGGGGGCATTTGGGTTGTATTTGTATCTCATGTACTCAGATATTATTGTATAAGTCCTGGCTGTTATCCCAGGCACAGCATGTATGTGGGATTCCTCATTGTATTTTTATCTGGCTCATGATTATGCCGACTGTACTTTATGGTTCGGTCCCTTGTTTACTGGACACACTATTCTTTTGTACTTTGTCTCGGCGGGCATAGGTATGCCTCCCCCGCCGCCTTCAGCACAGGTACCCTCTCATAAAAAGAGACTTGTTGCACCTGCGAGTCTCGTCTCCTCGGGGTCTAGTCCTTCAGCACACTATCTACCTCACATTTCTCTCTCTGACACCCCTTTTGTTGTCTAGTGATTGTGTTCTTACAACGTACTTCGGTCATACGATTTACTCCTGACACTCGCACGCTGGGGGGCAATCTGTTACACCATTTTTTGGTCATCTAACCTATTATCATTAGATGGACCCAAGTACACCATGTAAGACCAGTTTTACCCTAAGTAAAACTGCTTTCACTATGTTAAAACAGGAAACCCCAAAAGGAAATATTAAACAAACCCATATTTGTTTGATTTTCCTCATGGAATAATTAATTAAATCATCATTTAATTATTATTCCCAGTCATGTTTAACCCAAAATCAAAGAAATTAATTAGATAAACCTTTATTTATCTTATTATTTTCTAGGAATAATCACTTAAACCTTATTTAGATGATATTCCTTGTTAAATATGACCAAATCACCCACAAATAATAAAATAAATCACTATTTATTTAATTATCTTTCAACCACCTCCTTAAATAATTAAATAAATCATTATTTATTTGATTATCTTCTAACTGCTTCCTTAAAAAGATAAATAAATCATTTATTTATTTATTTTTGACAAATTAAGGGATTTGACCCAAGTCAAATACCTTTTCCCTCCAACAAATATAATAAAGTATTCCATAAAAAGTGGATCTAGATCTGGTTAACCCAGGCACCAAGATCTAGAATGACCCAATATTTTGTTATAAATAGGAGGGTTTTTCCTACCATTCCTCACCTTTTGTTGCCTATTAGATCACTCTGGATCTATACACTTGGTCACACATCTCCATCATTTTCTCCCATTGAGCTCTACTCTTTGCATTGGGTTTTCTGCATCAACTAGAGAGATAAATCTTAGATCTGAAGTGCTGAGGACTTCCAAGAACCCATCCCACTAAGGGGAATTGGATACTCCTTCTTTTTTTCCTCACAGGTGCCCCATTAATACAAAAATTCTTTCAAAAATTGTTCTTGTCTTGTCTATTGGTATATGGAGCAAACCCTTGTTTTTACTGCTTAATGTCTTTCCATACATAGATCTGGTATTTTGCAGCTATTTTCTTGTCTGAATAACCGCAGATCTGAAGATATTGGCAACCACTTTTGTTGTTAGGGCTATTAGTTATGCGTAGCTAAAGTGGTCCTTTTTCGTACACTTTGACAAAGGATTCATACTAACAACTTATGACCCTACAATACTTCTAGATTCCTTACTCTAAGCTTGATAATTAAGGTTCAATGACATATTAACTAAATGTTACATGGAATTTTCACTAAGTATGCCACATGGCTGTTAGATTTTCACTATAGCTCTGTACCAAGCTTTATGGACAGTTGTTGAGTGCCTGTTAAGTTATCTTATACATATATGTATATTTATGATAGTAAAGGAAAGTTAAAACTCTAAATTGATTGTTGTATTATTACTTGGAATTCCTAATGACACACAGGTTCTATTGATGTGTAGTGAATGTGATCCTTGAATGAAAAAGATAGCATGGCATTAACATTTGCATTGCTGATATTATTCTTTGATGTATTAGATGAAAATTCTCTATAGTCCTGCTCATAATCCCTTGAAGCTCTTGGGAATTGTATCTATAGTAGATCTTAGTGTTGGATAGGTTAATCTCAAGTCTTCAAACCCTATTGTCATCAAAGACGTTTACTCAACTATCACTTTATCCAATGGATGGAAATCACTTTACTCATCCTTGAATTGATTGAACTGATTTTTGGTATGGTCTAAATAGTGGAATTACTTGAGTTGACTTTTGGTATGAATTTCTCCTATAAGTATTACAGATTCATGACCCATAAATACTAAAGAGCCAAACCTTTATACTGTGTGCCATTAGAACCTTCCTTGTACCAGGCTTTGCCTTTCTGACAAGCCTTGACATCTCTTTTATATTGCGTCGTAAATGAACCAAGATGCTGGCAATGAGAAATATTGTTGCAAGTATGCACTTACTGACTAATGGATATTCAACTGCAACCCTATATAGTGCTATGAAAACACAAGAATAAGGTTTCTTAGTCATGGATATACGACAGTAGTGGCAAAAATCAGCTCTGCATTGAAACTCCTAGCTCTGATATCTGAGGTGACCACTTGCAAGCGAACCAAAACCCTTTTCAAAATACGGGATATTGGTAAGCAAGCCAAAAAATGATTGATGGCTGAAATAAATTCAAATAAAAAGGTTACCATACCTTTAAATAAGTGTTTGGGGTCTAGGCCTCTTTAACAGTTGCTGGGAAAGTAAAAAAAAAAATCAACCTTTGTAAGGGATTGTTGGGTACCCATAAACATAGACCTGGACCTTCCTTAAAGCTTGTTAGGCATCAGAGAACAAGTAAGAAAAATTTTTAACAGCTTTTGTGCTTAAAATATGCATGGTAGAGCTTAAAAACAGACCTGCGATAGGAAATGCTTCCCACATCTCCCTTATGTTGCCGGTGTAATGCCCATGTTGGAAATTCCAACACAATAAACAACAGGGAGTATGTTGGGAGTGAAACTCCGCATCCAAGGATCTGGTGAAGATGTGAAATGGTATTCCCCCTCCCCCCCCTTGGAAGGTGGATCATGTAACTCAGCGGCCATTGATTTTGAAGGGCTTATGAGATTGTTCTTGCAAGTCATTCCCCTTCATATAGTTTTACTGGTTCACATCAAAAGAATAGATGATGGAGGTAAGCAAGGAAATGCTATTATAAAGAATAGTTAAGTATCAATTCCATGTACAAATCATAGGCATGTTCACAGTTGCTTCTTAATTAGAAACTGCACATGTAATGAAAATATCATGTGTGTAATGAACATCGGTGATGAATAGTAATGGATATATGTGACACTATTTTTCTATCTCACTTGTATCTCTCCTATATTTCATTCTCTAAAATATAAAATTTCATAATCTAACATGATGTCAAAGTTATATAAGAATATTAAGCAGGGGATTTAATTCCTATTTATATGGATGGGTGAATAATGTGTACTCATATGTGATATACTTTTAGCACACAAAAAAAATGGAGCTCATTTTATGAAGTGTATTTTTTATCAAGTTTAATTACTATATCTTATTGTAAGTCCCATTCATAAAAAGAAAAAGAAAGTGATCAGAAGAATGGCTCTCGGGTGTGGCCATGACAACGAAGGGATTTTTGTTGGAGCTGCAAGGTTTCTAGGTCTGGTCCGAGGGATACTCTTATTTCCATCTCAGATAGGGGCACAGTTCAACAATCAATTTTTTACTGTTTAGTCGACAGGAGCATGTCTGGAACCTCTAGTTCCCTATTTTTGGTGCAACTGCAGTACCCAAATCTGCAATTTTTACACCACGCTCGATAAGGCTCACCTCCATTCCTATCTCTGTGTTCAAGGTGGATGCTACTGGAAATGGCGGAGTTATTATTGATTCTGGAACCTCTCTGGCTCATTTGGCCGAGTCTTCTTATACTGCAATGAGGGATGGTTTCATGGAAGGGAATGGTAACCTAAAATCTGCAGGTGGGTTTTCTCTATTTGATACTTGTTATGATTTATCAAGGTTGAAAACTGTGAAAGTCCCAACTGTGGTCTTTCATTTCCAGGGCCAAGCCGATGCCTCTCTGGCTGCTACTAATTATATCATTCCCGTGGATAGTTCTTCCATTTTATGCTTTTCCTTTGCTGGAAACACTGGTGGGCTCTCCATTGTTGGAAATATCTAGCAGCAAGGGTACCATGTAGTGTTTGACAATCTGACACATGTAGGATTTAAATTTGGTTCATGCCTAGTCCAGGATAGATATGTTTCTTTGATTTTGAATTTTACTTATATGATCTACCCAACTTAATCTTCTTATATACCGTCCCCTACTCAATCATTCTCTGAATTGTTGGTCAAGAATTTGAAATATATTCTCATGCTTGCAAGGCACTAAGGGATTGGGTTTTATCTAGAGTAATTGGAGGGTGAGGAAATGAGGGAAGAAACTATAATGATGTTGATTGGGTTACACACATTGATCGAAGAAAGTTGATGACATATTATGTCTTTAATCTTTGTGGGGGGGAATCAATTGGTGTAGAAGAAAATACTTTGTTGCTTGACCAAGTCTAGAGGCAGAGTAAATGGCCTTGTACCAAGTTAGAAGGATTGGAAGCAACTCCAGAAATAGATCCATTGATGGCTGCTTTTATTCATAGTGTTGTACATATTCCACTAATTGTAACACACAAAATTAGGCATTGTTAGTATGGTTAATTTTTTATCCTTGCTTGTAGCAAATTATGAAAGCAGACCATTAATTTCACATATTTCAAACTCACAACATATTTCGAGGGGATGCTATTCCTTTAAAATTACATTCTTTGTTATAGGTTGTACCATTTCCTTCCTTGTAAGATGGTATACAAGTTTTTCTAGGGGTTGTTCTTCCTTTACATTTATATCGTTTGTTATAGAGTGTATCATTTCCTGCCTCGTAAGATGGTCTACAAGTTATTATATGGGATCATTGAAACCTAAAGCTAGAAAACTAATATAGATTGATCAATAATCTCATGCAAATATAATTATACTTCTCTCAAAATTGAGGATGAAAAGTTATATAGGGAAACTTTATTTATCCTTGATTGAATTGTAAACATTGATATTGCAACCTACTATTAAAAATGAAAGAAACTAGTCAGCCAAGAAAGAGTTGCAGAAGAATTATACATACACTGTCAAGACTCAAGAGGATCACTCTCTGGAGAAACAATATTTGGCAGGCACAAAACAGCAAAGGATGTAGCTACAATTGGATTTGCAGTAATGTGTGGGATAGTTGGATGTCCACCTTTTCCTTCTATATCAACTTCAAAAATGCCCGACCCTACCAAAATTGGCCCTGGGCTTTGATGCTATAGTTCTAGTTGACTGAATAGGTGTAAAATGCATTTCAAATCTAGCTTCTGCATCTCCAAGTGCACCTTCACGAATCATGTGAGAAATACCTCCACCTCCTTCTTTGGCAGGTTGAAAAATAAGTCTTACAGTGCCCTTCAAAAACTCATGGTAAAGAAAAGAAAGATTTACATTAGTGAAATGGGCAGTTGTATTACCCAAAACCCCATATGAAATAAAATAATACAAAACTACAACCAAATATATTTAAAATATATTGAAGAATATAAAGCATCAGATTAAGTAGGTCTAATAAATGAATTACAATAAATCTATGGCCATAATGAAAAGCGTATAGTCTAGGTAAAATTTAAACTCAAGTAAGAAAACAAATTTGAATCCATCTGAAAGTGTATCATCATTTAGTTTAAAGTTTGAACTATTTATCACTTGCATCTGGTTTATCGCATTAACATATAGAGGCATGCTAAGCACTTGACTTTTATCTTTGTGTTTATGAAGCAATTTGGCAGCTCTAAGAAGAACATGTGTATCATGCCCACAAGCATGTATTTTTCGAATATTCACACACTTTTGCTCCCAATCCACAAGCTCCATCACATCATACATCATATCACAGAATTAGTCAAGCCCAATGACCCAAGAAGGAAAAAACAATAGTGAAAACATAAACACGACTTCGATAAATGAAGAATAGTGAAACCAAACATAATTCAAACATTGCACTCATTTGGTTGTGGGATGGAGGAATTTCTATTCCTTTATAATTATCACACAAGGTTTCCTCAAGCCTCACGAGTCACGTAGCTAGTCTCCTTGTTAGAGAATGGTTAGGATTGGATGCATATTAGGATGACCTTTGGCATATTCATAAATTTTGTTTATAGGCCCCAAAGTTTTATTGAAACAATTCTTGGTAGAAAATACTACTATCTCCACAAAATCCCCTTGGTATGAATGTCAAAGTTTCTTAAGGGAGCATGGTACTCTTCCTGAGCCACATTTCATTACCAAGTTTGTTGTATCATTTTATCTTAATAAAACTTACAAGTTTATCCCTGGAAATTGTCTAGAGACTTAGTCTACTCTCTCGGTTGTGTAGGGCAAGCTCACCCTTGCAAATGAGATTTTTTTGGAGGTGGTAATAACCAGGTGAATGGATTTTTTTGTCTCTTAGGTGTCAGTCACCAAGATTTTTTATCTTTCTACTGTCAGCTACTTGATTAGCACAGGGTTGCAAGTTTCTTGTGCCAATTTCCTTCCTTGTTAATGTTGATGGCCTAAAAACCAGGTTTGTGTGGGGGCATCTATCTCCTAGTATGATTCCCTATTCCTTCCTAATGAGAATGATTGCTAAGCCATATATTGTTGTGCAAGGGAAGGAAGGGTTTAGTAGGTTGCTGTCAAATCCTAGCTTGAATTGTTGGTCAACAATTTGAAATATATTCTCATGCCTGTAGGGCACTAAGGGATTGGGTTTTAACTAGAGTAATTGGAGGGAGAGGAACTGAGGGAAGCAGTGATAATGATGTTGTTTGGGTTACAGACATTGATGGAAGAAAGTTGATGACAGATTATGTCTTTAATCTTTGTCGGGGGAAATCAATTGGTGTAGAAGACAATACTCTGTTGCTTGACCAAGTCTATAGGAAGAGTAAATGGCCTTGTACCAAGTTATAAAGGACTGGAAGAAACTCTAGAAATAGGTCCATTGATGGCTACTTTTATTCATAGTGTTCTATATATTCCATTAATTGTAACACATTGTTAGTATGGCTAATTTTTTATCCTTGCTTGTAACAGATTATGAAAGTAGACCAACAATTTCACAGATTCCAAACTCACAACATATTTCGAGGGGATGCTATTCCTTTACAGTTACATTCTTTGTTATAGGTTGTACCATTTCCTTCCTTTTAATATGGTCTACAAGTTTTTCTAGGGGTTGACCTTCCTTTACAGTTATATCGTTTATTATAGAGTGTACCATTCCCTACCTCGTAAGATGGTCTAAAAGTTATTATATGGGATCATTGAAACCTAAATATAGAAAAATGATATAGATTGATCAATAATCTCACACAAATATAATTATACTTTTCTCAAAATTGAGGATGAAAATTTATATAGTGAAACTTTAATATTTATCCTTGATTGAATTGTAAACATTGTTACTGCAACCTACTATTAAAAATGAAAAAAACTAGTCAACCAAGAATGAGACATCATAAGAGTTATACATACACTGTCAAGACTCAAGAGGATCACTCTCTCAAGAAACAATCTTTGGCAGGCACAAAATTGCAAAGGATGTAGCTACAATTGGATCTGCGGTAATGTGTGGGATAGCTGGATGTCCACCTTTTCCTTCTATAACAACTTCAAAACTGCATGACCCCACCAAAATTGGCCCTGGGCTTTGATGTTATAGTTCCAATTGACTAAATAAGTGTAAAATGCATTTCAAATCTGGCTTTTTCATCTCCAAGTGCAAATTCACAATTCATGTGAGTAGTACCTCCACCTGCTTCTTTGGTAGGTTGAAAAATAAGTCTTACAATGCCCTTCAAAAGTTCATGGTAAAGAAAAGAAAGATTTACATTAGTGAAATGGGCAAATGTATTACCCAAAAACCCATATGAAATAAAATAATATAAAACTGCAACCAAATAGATTTAAAATATAGTGAATAATATAAAGCATCATATTAAGTAGGTCTAATAAATGAATTACAGTAAATCTATGGCCATAATGAAAAGCGCAAAGTCTAGGTAAAATTTAAACTCAAGTAAGAAAACAAATTTGAATCCATATGAATGTGTATCATCTTTCAGTTTAAATTTTGAACTATTTATCACTTACATCCGGTGTATCGCATTAACATATAGAGGCATGCTAAGCGCCTGACATTTATCTTTGTGTTTATGAAGAAATTTGGAAGCTCTGAGAGGAACATGTGTATCATGCCCACAAGCATGTATTTTTCCAAATATTCACAAACTTGTGCTCCCAATCCACAAGCTCCTTCACATCATACATAAAATCATTGAATTAGTCAAGGCCAATGACCCAAGAAGGAACAAACAGTACTGAAAACATAAACACAACTTCGATAAATGAATAATAGTGAAGCCAAACATATTTTAGACATTGCACTCATTTGGTTGTGGGATGGAGGCATTTATGTTCCTTTATAATTATCACACAAGGTTGCCTCAAGCCTCACGAGTCATGTACCTAGTATCATTGTTACAAAATGTTTAGGATTAGATGCATATTAGGATGACCTTTGGCATATTCGTAAATGTTGTTTATAGGCCCCAACATGTTATTGAAACAATTCTTGGTAAAAAATACTACTATCTCCAGAAAATCCCCTTGGTATGAATGCCGAAGTTTTTTTAGGGAGCACGGTACTCACCGTGAGCCACATTTTTAAGACAATTTACCCAAAAATTGTAAAGACATTGTCTCCATAAAGACAATATGTCTTTAATTCCAACTATTGTCTGGAGAGACAAAAATGAAATTCTCTTTGGAGACAAAAATGCTTTGTTATATATTGTCTTTATAAAGACACTATTTTAAAATAATTTAATTTTAAAATGATTTAATTTGAGAATGTGGCTAAAGACAATACTTAAGACAATACACAAGTTTTTTTTTTGTCTCAAATTAAGACAATTTACCCAAAAATTGTCTTAAAACCCCCTTTATTTTGTAATGTCATAACCATTTTTAATATTAAAATTAGTTAACTATATAAAATAGTTCTCATATTATTTTAGATTACATTAATTTTATATGATAATTAATTTTAAAAAATTTAAAATAAAAATAAAATGTCCACAAAAGTCAAATTCTTTATAAATGAAGCCAAAAATAAATTCACTTAAATTTAAATTTATTTGAATAAATAAAATAATAAAATTATCTCTAATAAATAATATGTTTGTGCTTGTTATCAAAATTCATAAATATAATTAAATTTTAAAAAACAATCTTTTAATAATAAATATTAAGATATTATTAACATTTAGTTTTGAGAAATTTTTTGGTGTATTTTCTTATCTAATTTGTCCAAAATCTAACATGGCTTTCTTGCAGCAACAAGTTTGAGTTGTAAATTTTTCATAATCCCAATACCTTTAAATTTTTCAACTAGTAAATTTATATAATTAGTCAAAAACCTATTTGAAATAACAAAAATTAAGATTTAAAAAAATAAAACAAAAAACCACACACAAACAAACAAAAATAAAACAAAATAAAAATCAACTCTAAATTCCAACCAAAAACTCCAAAATATAACATATATATTTAAATTATATACAAATCTATATACAATGTCATTATTAATTTATATAAATATAAATTATATAAATTAAAATATTATTTTTTTATTTTACAAATAAACATAAGCATTGTGTGTAAATCAAATACAATATACATGAACGGACACGGCTCTGCTGCCTTTTATCTTTACGACTTTCCAATGGAGTAAAAGATTCGTTTGTCGGCCGGGTGAGTATTTGGTTAACGATGCACAGATTTAATAGTTGGCCACTTACAATAAAATCTGGATTGCTGACATTGCAACTTGGTTTTTTTTTAATATATTATTGCAAAATAATTAATAGATAATTTGTGACTTCATCAAGATTCAGATGTCTAGAACGATACCCGTATGGGTCCCACGTCTTATAATAATTGTAAAAATTAAACTTTAAGTAAAAAGAAAATATGGATTTGGATTAGGTTTTAAAATTGCTTTTCTATAACAGTTAGCTTTTATTAGACATCAGGAAGCAGGTAAACCGCTCAAAACTGAGCGCATGTAAGAAGAGAGACCACCACTGTTGGTAAAGTGGTTTTTCTTTAATAACAATGCTTTCAAAAATAATAGTTAATAATAATTGTACCAAATATTAGTTTAACAACTAAATTATCCTAAAGTGTTTAATTATTTTTAAAAATTAAAATAAAATAATTAACTAAATTTTCACCAACCCAAAACAATTATATATGAAGAGTTGAGAAATGATACGGACAACTGCGGTCGGTGGAATCGGAGATCTTCGTTTAGGAAGGGTAGAGCCGGTAAATCACTTGAAGACCATTTCTTTGTCTGCTTCGAATAATCCAATGAGCAGAACCTTCTTCTCTCACTTTAAAAAATGTTTTTTAATTGAAGAAATATTTTAAGAAAGCAATCGGCTTCTCGTTGTGTGCACTGTATTTCAATTGGCAGGGCGGGTGTCGATCGGGGTGTGGGATTGGTGGGTCAAAACGCATGTGATCAGCACGTCAATTCCAGAAGTCCACGTTGACATCAGAAAGCGCGTAGGAATAAGTCAGCGCCGCTGCGGCAGTCATCTTGTGTCTACTGGTTTCATACATCTCACAATGACCACAAATTTATAACGACAACACCTACTAAATATGAAATTATGAAAACTCTAACTTATCTAGCCTTTTCTAACACCACATGTTCTTACGATATGGAAGACTCACTTAACTTCTAACACACGACGAAGAGGAGTCATTGCTTTAGTGATGTGAAGTTTGCCATGTGTAATGCAGCCCTTGCTTTAACAACTTTATAACGCGACTTTCATAGTTTCTGAGCTGCATTACTTTGTTGTCTTGAAACATAAAAAATTCTTTTCTCAGGTACATTACAGCTGCTAACTTTAGCTTTCTTTCAGATCTTAAAACTTACATTTAACTTAGCTTTGATACCAATTTAATGGATATAAATTTAATGGAAAGGTAGAGGAAGGAAAAGAAATGCATATACAAAACATAAAAAGTTTATGTTCTCACAAAACGTAAATTTTCTTCTCACTTAGAATGCAGGGTTTTGTTCTCATTTAAATCTTGAAATTCAATTTAGCTTTAGCTTTGATATCAATTTGATGAAAAGGCTAAAGAGGAAAAACAAATTCACTTCATTTAGATCTTGAAACTCAACTTAGCTTTGATACCAAATTATGGAAAGGTAGAGGAGAAAAAACAAATCCACACAAAACAATCTTCTATTCCTTAAACTTTTTCACATACAAATTCTCTCAGTGCTCTTTCGCGCTGGAGGTAACTAATACTATATGTTCTTTGTTGAGGCTTCCAAATACACAATATAATACTTTGGAAGAGTGTATACGGTGGTGGTTTCAAAGAGGGAAACACCTTCGTGCCACACCAATCATCATGCATTGGCACATCTAGTGTGGTCGAAATGGAATGATATTTGCAGATCAGCCTTGTACGCCGCAGAGTATTTCTGTCAAAATATACAAAGCAATGGAAAGTTTGAAGTTGAAGCAGAAACCATCAGTAGACGCCTCTAAGAGAATGCAGCCATTTGAAATTCAGTATCCGGCCGGATTTTTCGATGGCACCTCACAAAATCTGCACTGTGGTTGCGAAGCTTGGCTAATGATATCACCGGACTGTCACTATAAAATCTTCTGGAACGAGGGCACAGGTACAAACATGAGGGCTGAACTATAAGTTTTGTGGGGCCTTTTATGGTTTGCAAATCAATTATATCTTGAGGAGCTCTGGGTTTTTAGTGATGCTAAAGTTATAATAGATCACATGAACAGAGATACAAATTTAAATCCGGGTCATCTTGCACATTGGTTGGAGAGGATACACGCGATCAAGTGAACCTTCACATCCATAACCTTTAGTCATGTCTACAGAGAAAAAAAAAAATAAAGCTGACACGTTATCAAAGAGAGGGTTGAATGGGAGATTCGGGGAGATGATCTATGAATTATATAACTCTTCTGGCCCAGATGCCGCAGGCAAGGTAAATTTCATTTAAAGAGTTTCACTATGAAACAAATATTGGACAGGATCGAAACAGATGAAGCTAGTGGTTTTCAAATGTTTTTTTTTATGCACATGAAAGAAACAGAACTTCCAAAAGCTGTTTTAAATTTTTTATTGTCTTTCTGACACTATGTAATATGAACAAATGTAACGACATTGCAGTAAACAAATAGGAGGGATATGGGATAGAACAAAGAAAGATTTAACTATTTTGAAACAATGATGAATTGTACTGGAAATTTTTCAAAAGTTTTGTATTTTGCATATGAATTTATTGTGCCGTGGTACACTATATAAAACTAGAGAAATATTTTTCCTGCTGAAAAAAATAAAATTAAATAAAATTAAATTTCTCTGAGTTGAAGTTGGCCTCATACATCTCACAATGACCCAACCAAAGATATGCAAAATCACACTCAACTTCTAATACATGACTCAACTTAAATAAAATAACCAAAAAGTTATAGAGAAAAACCTTCAAAAATATATATCAATATGCAAATCATATATTATATTAGGGGTATTTTAGGGAGACAACAAATTAGAGCAGACAACAAATTAGGGCAACTACAAATTTCTTGAATTTGATAAAAAAAAAAGTTAATAGTCAGAATAATGGAGTTTTTAAATAGTGTTTTTAGGACGAAAATAGCACCATCAAAAACCAAAAACATCCAAAATCCTTATATTTGACATGTATAATCCAAATTTTCAAAAATTTCAACCATAGTTTATCATAATATTACCAAAATTTTCGTTATTTTCCTAACTAATTTATATGTTATTTTTATTTTTATTATATACTTCCTCAACCAACACCACCCAACCCAACCCAACCCAACCATTTTGATGGAGTAAGGCTTTCAAATTCTGTTATGCAATATAAATTAAAATTTGTAAGTGATGGGTGTCGTTTTTGTCTTTGTGAGTCATGTATTTTTTTAGATTGTAGCATTATACTCTAGCGTTAAGAACAAGACCCCCACAACGCGGAATCGAATCACGTCTCATGTATTGCCAAAAGGAACAAAATATTTTGTCAACCTATTAGCAGAATGCAGTTTTGCTGAATGGGATATTTTAGATCAAAACAATTAGGGGGTCAACATTTGGGATTGTGCAGAACAATTGGAGATACCTTCAAAATACAGTTCACATACATTGAGATGCTAATAAACATACAAGATATTAATGATAATCATGAAAGCAAAGGGAAATAATGTACACATAGGGGCGATGGTTTCATTTTCGGAGTGGTCTAGTTCTGCAGGGGCATTGGAGGGAAAGAATTTGCGATTAAGAAAATGTGAAAGAGATTTTGAAGAGTGTTAGAATTAAAAAAAAAAAAAAATCGGAAATGTAGGGGACCAAATATAATCAAATAATTCTACTCACTATGAAACAGAGTAAAACAAAGTGTTTCTATAAAACACATACTTGAAAGGAGGTTGCATCTCCTTCACCCGTAAAACTATTGTTCTGACTAAGAATTAGATTCATGAGGGGTTGAGGAGTAACACACAATAAAACCTATAACTTGTGTTTTCACTCGCCCACCAAAATTTGTTCCACGATTTTCTCCCGTTTTCTCCCCTTGTCTTTCCAGACTTACATAGCCACATTACAAGACACTTTAACTCTCTCTAACCTATGCTTGTTAATTCAAAACATATATATATATATATATATATATATATATATATATATATATAAGAAATTTAATTTATGACATAAAAAATTTAATACATAGTATGGGCGTACATCATTTTCTGAACATTAGAAGTTGCGTAAACTAAAAAAAACTTGCAGATTAAACATTTTCTGATGCACATTTAATGACCATGCATTAAATTCTATTTGACTTTGATTATTTAACTTTGTTGCAGAATGGGTTATGTACTATGCTCAAAACTTGTCCTTCTCTGCAAATGCAATCCCCAACCTGCAAAACATTAACTGAGGTATGGCTGCTTCCAGTTCATTTAACGCGATGGTTGAGATTAATTCTCCAACACTCCCTCTTAATCACAACTGTCGCCATTGACCATTCCCAAACAATCTTTGAGATAAAAAAAAAATTCACGTGCCAATGGCTTTGTGAAGATGTCTGCAAATTGTTTCTCTGACCTACAATGCTACGACAAAATTTCACCATTGTTAACTATTTCTCTTATGAAATGATATTTAGCATCAATTTGCTTTGTCCTCTTGTGAAAAACAGAGTTCTTTGATAGTGTAATTGCTGAATTGTTGTCACAGAAAATTGTGGTTACTCCATCTTGTTCATGAAATAAATCCCGCAACTTCCTTCTCATCTAAACTGCTTGACACATTGCTGCTATTTCGGCGACATACTCAACTTCTGTTGTTGAAAATGATACTATAGGCTGCTTCTTAAAAGCCCATGAGATGGCTCCTGAACCAAAATGAAAAACATATCCTAACGTGCTCTTTTTGTCATCAACACTTCCTGCCCAATCACTGTTAGTGTAACCAACCAGCCTAAAATCATCAGTTGTAGAGTACAGAAAACTATACTCCTTTGTCCCATTGACATACTTTAAAATTCTTTTGGCTGCTTCCCAATGTGTCTCCTTGGGTGTCTCCATGAACCTCGACACCAAACTCACTGCATACATTATGTCAGGCCTTGTTGGGGTCAAATACATTAGGCTCTTCACCATGCTTTTGTATAATGTTGGATTGACATTGCTGCCGCAATCTTCCATGCTCAACTTCAACCCCATGACTATTGGATTTCGTGATGGCTTGCTGTTATGCATATTACACCTCTCTAAAATGTCTGCAATATTCTTTTCTTGAGAGTTAAAAATGAAATTTTCTATTTGTTTCACTTCTATGCCTAAAAAATATCTTAACAACCCCAAGTCAATCATTTCAAACTCACTTTTCATGACTGATTTAAAATCAGCGATGAGAAAATCATCACTTCCTGTAAAAATCAAATCAGCTACATACAAAACCACAATAAGAAGCTTACTGTCACTCTGTTTGATGTAGAGAGTAGGTTCACCAACACACTTGTCGAACCCATTGTCCATCATGTAGGCATTTATCCTACTATACCATGCACGCGGTTCTTGCTTCAGTCCATAGAGAACTTTCTGTAATCTACATACCTTCTGTTCTTGGCCTTCTAACTCATAACCAAGAGGTTGTGCAGCATACACCTCCTCTTTCAACACTCCATTCAAGAACGCCGACTTCACATCCATTTGATACACTTTCCATTTATGTTGCACGACAATCAACAACACTGTATGCACTGTCTCCATCTTCGCAACTGGCACAAATTTTTCCGCATAGTCTCTTCCATGATGTTTTTTGTATCCTTTGACAACTAGCCTTGCCTTATGCCTTTCAATCTTGCCTTCAATGTTTCTCTTGGCCTTATAGACCCACTTAACTCCAATTAGTTCTTTACCTTGCGGAAGGTCCACTAATCCCATGTGTCGTTCTTTTCTATTGCTCCTATATCTTCATTCATTGCCGCAACCCATTTCTCTTCTTTGACTGCATATTCAAAATGAATTGGTTCATATACATGAAAAAATAATGAATTGCTCATAAATTTCATTTAAATTTCTTAATTTTTCTCTTCTTATGCTTGCTGAAGATGAGCTTGGTGTTGCACTTGAAGTAGATGGAGGTTTGGACCTTTTTGGTGTGCTTGGAGAAGCACTTGCTTTTTTTCGCAATGTTGTCCTATTATTTTTTTGTGGTGTCATATGTGGACTGCTTTGTTGAGCTTGTGTAGGTGGAGGAGAAGTCACCGTTGAGGAATTACTTGCTGCAGTCAATTCCTCTTTGTCTTCATGTGGAATACATGTCTTCACATTGACTGTCTTCACTAAGCTTACATCCCATGCTTTCTCTTCTATGAAATAAACATCTCTGCTGATTATTACCTTCTTGGTTGATGGATTGTAGAGCTTGTATGTCTTCGATTCATAATTTTATTCAACAAATATACATTTATTCCCCTTGTTGTCCAACTTCTTCCTCAGCTCATATGGGACATGTGCATATGCCACACATCCAAACACTCTCATGTGAGTGAAAAATTGCTTTCTTCCACTCGATGCCTCTTCAGAATCTCTATTCATGCCACTTTTGGTTGGACACCTATTAATGATATACGTTGCACAAGCAACAACCTCAGCCCAATAACCATTTGGCAAATGCTTTGCCTTCAACATACTCCTTGCCATTTCCATGATGGTCCCATTCTTTCTTTCGATGACATCATTTTAGTGAGTTGTATACCTTGTTGTAAATTTCTTGTGAATTCCATGCTCCCTACAAAAATGTAGGAAGTCACTTGAGATATATTCGCCACCTCTATTAGTCCTCATCACTTTTATGTAGTGTCCACTCTGCTTTTCAACAAGAGATTTGTAATGGTGAAAGCAGTCAAGCACTTCACTTTTCTATTTTAGGAAATAGACCCATGTCTTCCTTGTGTAGTCATCTATGAAGGTCAAAATATAGTGGCTGCCACCAAATGATGGTGTTTGCATTGGTCCCTTATAGACTTTCTTGCTGGAAATGATTCTCTATGTTTTTTTCCCAAGATGCATCCTTCACATAGGTTGTCCGGTTTTTCTATGAGTGGCAATCCCTTCCCCATACCCTTCCTATGCAATAAATTCAAACCTTCAAAGTTGAGATGACCAAATCTCAAATACCATAACCAATTTTCATCTTTAATTTCTTCTTGAAAGTTTTCTTGTGTGACAGTTGCTACAACACCTTCTTCCTTCAAATCTTATCTTAGCTTGAGAGGAAACATCCTATTGTTTGTCATATGAAATTTTTCAATCAACTTTCTGCTTGGAGGCTTATCCAATATTTTGCACACATCATTCTTGAAAAAGGCATTGTAACCCTTTTGCATGAGTTGTCCAATGTTTATGAGGTTATGTTTCAAACCAATAACAAAGTAAACATCTGACATTAACTTCTTCTCTCTTTTATTTGTAAGAATTTCTACTCTTCCTTTTCCCATGATAGAGACTTTGCTATCAGTCCCCAATGTCACTTCGGATTTTACACTTTCATCTAGATTGGAAAATATTTCTATGTTTCCAATCATGTGGTTGCTACACCCTGAATCTAAGAACCACACATCCCCTTGTTTTTCTTGTGCTACATTACAAGCTAAAAACATGCTATCATGGTTTTGATTTTCCTTTATGAAATTTGCACTTGGTTTGCTACTTATGTCATATTTCTTCTTTCTACATTCATTTGCATAATGACCATACTTCTTACAATAATGACATTTAACTTGAGATTTATCATACCTCTGACCTTGTGCTTGATTTTGGCTTGGGCCTTGGCTTGTATTTTGATTGTTGCCCATTCCACTTGAGCTTGAAGGGATGCTTCTTCCACCTCTATGTGGGCTTCTTCCTCTTCCTTTGTAATTTGATCTTCCTCGACCTCTACCTTGACCAAATGAAACTTGTGTCTTGAAGGCATGCTCCAATGAGGATTTTGTTCCTATGTTCAACCTGTGCTTGTGAGACATTAACGATGCATGAAGTTCATCCACTGAAAATTGTGAGAGATACTTTGTCTCTTCTATGGCCATAACTATGGCATCAAACCTTGCTGGCAGACTTCTTAAAACCTTCTCAACTATTCTCCTTTCTTCAAGTGTCTCACCATGAGACCTAATTTGGGTAACCAACCCAATTAAATGTGTAAAAAATGAGTCTATATTCTCTGACTCTTTCATACAAATTGTTTCAAAATCTCTTCTCAACATTTGTAATTTTATTTTCTTCACCTTTTCCATGCGTTGGTAGGCTGTCTGGAGGGTATCCCACGGTTTCTTTGACTTTGTTCTCACTGCAATACTTGGGAAGATACTTTCATGAACTGCTTGAAAGATGTAGAAGAGGGCTTTGGAGTCCTTCTTATTATCTCCCAAAAAATCCTTTTCTGCTTGTGTCAATGGATTTTATGCTACTGCATCTACTTGTGTCATCAGTTGTGATGAAAAAAAATCCATTGGTTGAGAGTTTGATTGCAGAGCTCGCATTTCACCAGCGCCGCAACTGGATTGTTCAGTTTCATTGCTTGCTGGCCAGAAGAGCGGCAAATGCTTTGGGTTGCCATTTAAGCCACGAGAAGAAATACGTTTCTGTTGGAAATGGGTGCCGCCAATGGCATATGATCGGAATTGGAAGGGGCTATTGAATTGAAAAGGGCATTTGACAGAAACTGAAAATCCTAGTGACAGAGCGGTGGCGCTAAAAGTCTTCTGCTTGTAATTGATGAAGAGGCACTGTAAATTTTCATCTTGGTGTGTTTCTCTTTCAAAAGACACAACGTCTCCTGCATCTAGTTTCTTATCCTTCACGAATCGACTCCACCTGATGGGGGGGTTAGACCCATAGTCCCGGTTCTTCACAATTTTATTGCCCAGTCAATTTCACAATTTGGGCGAAGTCAACACGTTCTAAATCCTGAGCTGGAAAATTAAGCAAATAAATCTGAATTCCTCTTGTAACTCCCATTTTAGCCTGCACACTTTCCAATCTAGGTAATTCAAATTGATTTGTGCAGAAACTTTTCTTAACCAAGGTTATAAAAACCGCAGCCCAATCTTCATGTGTGGAATGGTTTCTCCTCAATCTCCTTTTGAGATTAGAAATCATAGACCTTTAATCAATCCACCCTCAACGCGAGACCTACTATCCCAGACTCTATGGATCGAAGTTCAAATGGTTTGTCTCTACGATTAAAACCCTAAACTCAACCCATGATCATATAAATGTTTGGTATTTCACAAAATTTGCATAGTTTAAAGACCACCCTATACATCGTATTCATAACATGGCAATTACATTTGTTCACATGAACTCCTACCTTTCATGAAATTGGATAAAGGGTATAAATTTGAATCAAAATTAACTCCAAACCCACGACGCATGTAAAAATGCCTTCCTTGACTTTGATTTTTTGATACCAATGTAATTAAATATTAATCAATGACATTCTATGAAACCTTCACACAACACACGAACATTGCTACCATATATAACCCCGACTCGACTCGAGTCTAACGCTAATAATGCCAACAATAGAACGTTGGACCACATCATACATATCGTTTTCATCCAACGATCACCATCTCTTCGTGCCCAACCAACCGATCCGACGGTAATCAATGGATATCACGCAGACTAGATGCATGGACTTTAGTTCGCGATGATAATGGTTTCTCCAAACCTCTTAAGGCCACGTGTCAACCTATGGCATAGATCGCGTTCGAATTGGGAATACAGCTTATCGTTTTAGATTAACGCGAAATCCATGGTTTCGCCTCTTGAACCCGCCATTACTGTTCATTCCTTTCGTGGTTCCGCTCCCCTTACTCCAGGTTCCGTCTAACTCCTCAATACACCATTTCGCCTTAACTCTTCCCCCTTGTATTTCTTCTGCACCTCTATTATAAAACCTCCTTCTTTACTCTGGCTGGTTATTTCGGCTCACAGTTCAGATCAAAGCGCCATTTCCGACTTCTCAGCTGGTGTCATTTCCATCAGGCTTTCGTCTGGAGCTCAATATCGACTAACAAAACCAATATTCCTCATTCAATCTACGCGATACAATTTATATCAGTAACAAATGAATTCCAAAGGAAAAATCTCCTACATGCGGGGTTAAGCCAAAACTGCATAAGCCAAATATAGCTCAGGGAACGAATTCCTTCTTCACACCGAGATCAACACTCCAGACCTCTTCGTAGCATAATGATTCAGAGGCTAAGGGGAATTGAGCCCTCCTTCCATGGAGACTACAGGAGTTCGATCCATTGCAAACTTCATCCTACACATACATATAAACCCAGACAGACACTTACTGCTTTGTGGGAATCGATCCCTTCAGTGATCGATTCCTCCAATCAGCAATTTGATTCGAATTATACACCGCATCATCACCGAGTCCTATTCAGAATTCTATCACATATTTATGGAAGCCAAACATATTCACATAGGGTTTAACATGCACTGATTCTCACCAAAATATATATAATCAGACTTTTAGCCAACTTACAGAGCCCTACTCATACCAGCTCACGAACATTCCAGACGTTCTTCACAGATAATTAAATCAACAGATGTACAGTGATATTGAGCTAAATTTCTCATTTGTGCAGTGAATTAACTTACAAACTTCCTATCTCAGCCAGGTCTTCAACTCCACGGCCTCCTTCCTTACAGCATCATGCAACTTATGCAGGTCTCTATGCAGGTCTATGCAAGTTTTTTTCCACTCTGCCACAGGGATTTTATTTTTATACAAATTAGGAATCAATCAATTCAGCTTCCCTGATGACTCTTGGAATCCTAAAATTAGCCTAACTTCTGAAACTGACTATCTCTTCAGGTGCCCATTAATCATTCGGGCAGTTACAATTTTCTCCAGATTTAATTAAAAGTACTCAAATGAAAATAATTACATAGGGAATTTAAAACAAGAGACCCCCTATGTTTATTTATATACAAAATATCATCTTGGGCCTAATGCCCCTGCATCAGACTCCCCAGGTTAAAATAGTTCATTATCTCCTGATCATGGTTTTCATCTTTGTCTGCCTGGATCCCACACTTTGTTCTGCAACTGGCCATCCATTGCAGTGTTCTTCTTTCGCATTCCTCCTAGTTTCCATATCTTGGTCTGCATATTTGCACTTGCTATGCCCTCACTGTCTGTGACTGTCTTCTTCTTGATGTTGTTTTTTCTCAGCTTTCTTGCTGTTGTCGCTTTTGGAGGCATCTTTTGCACCAACTTTCTTATCAATGCTATTTCTCTGTCTAATCTTTCCTCTGACTGATGGACTCTCACTTATGTTTGCTGCATTCTTATTTATTCAGTTCTTACTACTGCCCTATTTGGCACCCAATCATCCATACCCTCTCTGCAACAGTAAAATTCTTGCTCCTCTATTGGCAACACTTCAGCTTGTTGCTTCAACCTTCTCTCCAGCAACACTCCAAGCTGTTGTTCTAGCATTTCACACTCTTTTCTGGATGTTTTCTGCAAACATTCTTGCCATCTCCTTTGGCCAAACAAATCTTCACTATGCTGCAACCCAGTTTCAGCATCTTCTTCTTCTGTCTTGGCAATCTTCAGAAATTTCCTTCCTTCTTCTTGATTTACTTCAAGATCTTCTAGCTTTGCATTTTCATCTTTTTTCAGAGTGAAACTCTGATTCTCCACTACTGTAGCAGCCCCAACAGTCTGCTATATGGCCTTCTCTTCAAATTTCTCTAGGCTATTCAAACAAGCCAATTCTTCTCTGCTATCAACAACAAAATTTTTCATATGAGACATGATTGTCTCATCTTCTTTCATCTGCTCATCTCCATTCTGCAATAGTGCTTATTCTTCTAAGACAAATCCAAGTGATGGATTATCTTCTGTCATTCCTGTAAACATAGCCAATTCATCAGTTCCAAAACCCCAAGACCCAATGGTCCCAACTGATGATTCAATCATCAATTCTTTTCTATCTTCATCCAATTGTGTCTTCACATTCTGCAATCCCCAATTATGAAATTGAGGTTTTCTCTCTTGTATTGAATCTTGCTGATTCAACATACTCTCTATCAACTTAATTCCTCCATTCCATGGATCAAACATTCCCATAGAATTCTTCTCCTCTTTCAATTGACTACCCCATGCTTTCAATTCTCCTTCAGCATCAGCAGAATCTGCATTCACAAAGCAATTGTTAAAACAAAATCCACAAGGCCTCATAGCCTTTCCTTCTTCTATCAGCATCTCAGTATGTTGTCCCAACCTTCTTTCCTTCTCAATCAGCACATCAGAATGCTGATTCCAAATCTTCGAACATTTCTTGAGACTGTCAGTTAGTCTCCCTTCTACATCATCCTCTACAAGGATGTCTCTTTGCTCTAGTTCATAAAAATGAGCTTTCTCATCCATCTCCGCCCTTACAATCTAAACACTTTCTCTCTATGTTTCTATCCTCTGCTCATGCCACAATCCTGGCATCTCATCCGAGGAAACATTTTCACAATCTTCACTATCTTCTGTTGTCACTATCTCCTCAATCTTCATCAGAATATAATTTTGATTTTCTATCTCTGCAAAAACTTCAGCTATCTGTCCATCACTCTTCATTTGGCCATTTAACAAAAGCAATTTGTCATTATCAACATTAATGACAAACTCATCATCGCCAACCTCATTGAAACAATCTCTTCTATAAAATAAGAAATTAATGAATTCCTTCTGCTGCAATAACACAATCTGATCTTCATCTGAAAGATACTCATTATATCTTACTTGGCAACAATCAGATGCTTTTAAGACAACTTCATCACATGGGTTGTCTTCATCAATACATGCATTCACACAGAACTTGTCTGTTGTAAAAACACAAGACCTCATGGTCTCATTTGATGATTTGATAACCAAATCTTCTTGTTGTCCCAAGTTTTCTATACACCTCAAAGATTCTTCAAGAGTCTCTTCTTCAATTTCTTCAAGCTGTCCAACTTCCAGCTCCTGGCCATCATCATAAGCTAAATCTCCTCTGCTTCCAACATGTGGGAAAGCAAAATCTTTCTCCAACTGTGCATGGACATTTTCAAAACATGTAGTTGCTCCATTTTTCTTCTTAGTGACAACATCAGCAGTTTGCTCATCTCCACATGGATTTCTTGCAAACATACAAAACATATCAGATGTAAGGCTCTTAGACCCCTTGGCCCCACTTGAAGCTTTAGTCTCCAAGTTCTTCTCTGAATACTTAATCACTCTGAGCATTTCTTCTTCCTGTTGAGCATTTATCATCTGCGCCTTCCTCCCTTGTGGTCTCTGCCACCTTACCTTCTTCTTCATGAGCCACCCAACTCTCTGGTTTTCCTCTATCATCCTCTCCAGTTCAATAAGATGCTTATTGATCTCAACTATTTATTCCTAATACTCTTCATCAGTGAGTCTCTTCCCTATGCCAACTGCTTTGGCATCTTCCCTCACTCTTCTACTGTGGTCTCTCTCAGAACCTCTACAATCTCTGTTGTGGCTATCAGTAGCCATCCTCTCTTCCATGAGTTCGTCACTCACAAGCTGCACTAAGCCTCTGCAATAACAAGCTCTCTTGATGCAACTTACCTCACCAATCCCTTCCTCTGGATCCGACTTTTAGAAAGTATTGGTCCCCTTCTGCTGGAACCTTCTGAGCACTCTCTTCTACTCCTCTAGGCTTCACTTTGCAACTTCTGTCAAGAACACCTCTGTTCTTCTGTCATCCAACCTCAGTTGGGAATATTCCAGGTGCTGCCACACTCTTCTTCACTCAGAATCCCTTGTTGTATTCTTCTATCACTACTTTCAAGCTGTGTTCTGCTTCTTTGCTGAGATTTCTTCTGCAATTGCTTGCACTCTGCATTCTGCAAACAATAACTTCAACCAGAGTCAAATAAGGCTCCTCATCTCACCTCTCAATATCCCTGAATGATCTTGCTTCTTCTTTCACCTGCACTGCAACTCTATCTGCTGCAATCTTCAAGACACTCTGTCTTCAACTCAAGATTCTGCACATCTAGAGACCTTCACTGCATGTCAAATCAAATCTACAAATTTTCTGTTAAACAGATTTAAACATCAACTTCTCTCACTGTGCATTTCAAAATAAACTTTTCAAAGAGCTAATTAAATTCTAGCTCTGATACCACTTGATGGGGGGGGGTTAGACCCACAGTCCCGGTTCTTCGAAATTTTATTGCCTAGTCAATTTCAAAATTTGGGCGAAGTCAACACGTTCTAAATCCTTAGCTGGAAAATTAAACAAATAAATCTAAATTCCACTTGTAACTCCCATTTTATCCTGCACACTTTCCAATCTAGGTAATTCAAATTGATTTGTGTGGAAAATTCTCTTAACCAAGGTTATAAAAACCGCAGCCCAATCTTCATGTGTGGAATTGTTTCTCGTCAATCTCCTTTTGATATTAGAAATCATAGACCTTTAATCAATCCACCCTCAGCGCGAGACCTATTGTCCCAGACTCTATGGATCAAAGGTCAAAGGGTTTGTCTCTACGATTAAAACCCTAAACTCAACCCGTGATCATATAAATGTTTGGTATTTCACAAAATTTTCATAGTTAAAAGACCACCCCATACATCGTATTCATAACATGGAAATTACATTTTTTCACATGAACTCATACCTTTCATGAAATTGGATTAAGGGTATAAATTTGAATCAACATTAACTCCAAACCCACGACGCATGTAAAAATGCCTTCCTTGACTTTGATTTTTTGATACCAATGTAATTAAATATTAATCAACGACATTCTATGAAACCTTCACATAGCACACGAACATTCTACCATGTATAACCTCGACTTGACTCCAGTCTAATGCCAATAATGCCAACAATAGAACGTTGGACCACATCATACATACCATTTTCATCCAACGATCACCACCTCTTCGTGCCCAACCAACCAATCCGACGACAATCAATGGATATCGCGCAGACTAGATGCATGGACTTTAGTTCACGATGAGAATGGTTTCTCCAAACCTCTTAAGGCCACGTGTCAGCCCATGGCATAGATCGCGTTCGAATTGGGAATACAGCTTATCATTTTAGATTAACACGAAATCCATGGTTTTGCCTCTTGAACCCACCATTACTGTTCATTCCTTTCGTGGTTCCGCTCCCCTTACTCCAGGTTCCGTCTAACTCCTCAATACACCGTTTTTCCTTAACTCTGCCCCCTTGTATTTCTTCTACGCCTCTGTTATACAACCTCTGTCTTTACTCTGGCTGGTTCTTTTGGCACACAGTTCGCTCCCAGATCAAAGCGCCATTTTCGACTTCTCAGCTGGTGTCATTTCCATCAGGCTTTCGTCTGGAGCTCAATATCGACTAACAAAACTGATATTCCTCATTCAATCTACGTGATACAATTTATATCAGTAACAAATGAATTCCAAAGGAAAAATCTCCTACGTGCGGGGTTAAGCCAAAACCGCATAAGTCAAATATAGCTCAGGGAACGAATTCCTTCTTCACACTGAGATTAACGCTCCAGACCTCTTCGTAGCATAATTATTCAAAGGCTAAGGGGAATCGAGCCCTCCTTCCACGGAGACTACAGGAGTTCGATCCATTGCAGACTTCATCTTACACATACATATAAACCCTGACAGACACTTACTGCTTTGTGGGAATTGATCCCTTCAATGATCAATTCCTCCAATCAACAATTCGATTCGAATTATACACCATATCATCACCGAGTCCTATTCATAATTCTATCACATATTTATGGAAGCCAAACATATTCACACAGGGTTTAACACGCACTGGTTCTCACCACAATATATATAATCAGGCTTTTAGCCAACTTACAGAGCCCTACTCATACCAGCTCACGGAGATTCCAGACGTTATTCACAGAGAATTAAATCAACAGATGTACAGTGATACTGAGCTAAATTTCTCATTTATGCAGTGAATTAACTTACTAACTTCCTATCTCAGCCAAGTATTCAACTCCATGACCTCCTTCCTTACAGCATCATGTAGCTTATGCAGGTCTCTATGCAGGTCTATGCAGGTTTTTTTCCACTCTGCCACAGGGATTTTATTTTTATACAAATTAGGAATCAATCGATTCAGCTTCCCTGATGACTCTTGGAATCCTAAAATTAGCCTAACTTCTGAAACTGACTATCTCTTCAAGTGCCCATTAATCATTCGGGCAGTTAAAATTTTCTCCAGATTTAATTAAAAGTACTCAAATGAAAATAATTACATAGGGAATTTAAAACAAGAGACCCCCTATGCTTATTTATATACAAAATATTGTCTTGGGCCTAATGCCCCTACATCACCACCCCTTTTTTAGCACATAACTTTGGTTGCTATTCCAGTATGAGGATCGAAATCGCCATGGCTTTCCCGTGCTATCTTCAAAGCTAAGTAGCAACCCTTTCTCATTCACCTCTACATCCAGAGGAAAGTATTTCTCCACATGGTGCTTTGGGATTACTAGACAGTTCAGGTTTCCACGTTGCTGGGAGTCACCGCCTTCTCAAACATATGTTCTCGATGCCATGGCGATACCTTCATTTCTTCTTCTACACCAATAGGATTATAAATCCTCTCGTGCTCCAACACTTCAGGCTCTGCAGCATTTTCACAGCCGTTGTCACAAGAATATCTTTCACATTTTCTTGATTGTAAATTCTTTCCCTCTAATGCCCATGTGTTGGAGAATTAATCTCAACCACCACGTTAAATGAACTAGCAACAACATACCTTAGTTAATGTTTTGCAGGTTGCAGATTGTGTTTGCAGAGAAGGACAAGTTCTGAGCATAGTTCATAACCCATTTAGCAAAAGAGTTAAATAATCAAAGTCAAATATAATTTAATGCATGGTCATTAAATGTGCATGGGAAAATATTTAATCCGCAAGTTTTGTTTACTTTACGCAACTTCTGTAATGTTCAGAAAATGATGTCCGCCCATACTATGTATTGTTCAATCATAAATTAGATGTCTTAGATAAATATATGTTTTGAGTTAACAAGAATAGGTTAGAGAGAGGTAGATTGTTTTGTAATGTGGCGAATGTAAGTCTGGAAAGACAAGGGGAGAAAAGGGGAGAAAATCGTGGAGCAAATTTTGGCGGGTGCTGAAAACACAAGTTACAGGTTTTATCGTGTGTTACTCCGCAACCCCTGGTGAATCTAATTCTGTCTGGAAAGACAAGGGGAGAAAAGGGGAGAAAATCGTGGAGCAAATTTTGGTGGGCACTTGAAAACACAAGTTAGAGGTTTTACCGTATGTTACTCTGCAGCCTCCATATGAATGTGTATGTTGTGTCTTGAATCATAATATAAAATTTGGTTAGTTGTGATTTGGTTCTATATTTTTTCATAATATAAAGTTTGGTTAGTTGTGATTTGGTTCTAGATTTTTTCAAGTGTGTGTTTTACTGCAACACTATTTTACTCTGTTTCACACTGAGTAAAATTATTTGATTATATTTTCTCCTCTCTATATTTTCCTCAAACACTTCTGTATATTATATTTGTAAACTTCTGTAATTTGGTGTAAATGTGTTGACTTTAGTACTTCTGTAAATTTTTGTAAATGTCTTGACTTGAGTAAAGTCATTTGAGGGAAAAGCATTTCCCCTTCCCTTTTTAAAAATTCTGAGCAGGTTTAAAAATCTTGGTAAAAGGTACTATTTTTACTGAGGAGCTCAAAGTTGTTTTGAGGGGGTTAAAAAAATCTCGGTAAAAAGTAGTAAAAGGTAGTGCTTTTTACTGAGTTCAAAGTTGTTTTGAGCGGGTTTAAAAATATCGGTAAAAGGTAGTGCTTTTACTGAGTTCAAAATTGTTTTGAACGTATTTGAAAATTTTTTCATATAGTGAGAAAATATTTTACACACTAAGAAAGTTTGTTTACACATTGAAAATGGCATCAACAAGCACAAGCTTGACTAATCCACAAATACCACAGTTTAATGGAAAAAATTATGACTATTGGGCGATAACAATGAAAGCTATGTACATGCACTAGATGCAGATCACTCATTACAATTGTCTCCATATTACTTAAAAGATATAGCTTAAAAAATAACAATAACAACCTCTAGCTTTGATATTAGTGTTAATAAAAATAAAAGTAAAAAGGTAATGCTAGAAAGAAAATGATAACAAATAAGCATTAACAACACATGACACATTTTACCAAAAAAAAAAAACTCAATAAATTTATTATTCCATTTTTTAAAAACAATTAGTAATAGAGTCATTATGTTTTAAATAGATTGTATTAGCATTTTAATATTATGGAAAAATCATGAATTATCAAAACCTGAAACTTGATTCAATGATTAAATCAAGTTTATCTTAAAAAACATAACATACTTATATACATTCAAAGTACATTTTAAATAATGAAAATTCACAATCACATTCTAACTACATTTTAAACAATGAAAAATCAATCTCATTCAAAATAATATTACCAAATTCTAAAAACATGAAAATTTAATCTCATTCAAAATAATATTACCTAATTCTAAAAACATGAAACATAAAAATACAATAGTAATTAATAATGTCAACTAAACCATGGATTGCCCAAAAATAAAATAAAAAACTTGACTCACTAATTAAATTAAGTTTATCTTAAATAACTTAACATATCTATATACATTCAAAATACATTTTATACCATAAAAATTCACAATCACATTCTAAATACATTTTAAACCATAAAATTTTACAATGCATTTTAAACCATAAATATTCAATCTCATTATAATATTACCAAATTCTAAAACATGAAACATAAAAATACAACAAATGGTAACTAATGGTGTCAACGAAACAGTGTATTTTTAATATCTATAATAATAAATAAAATAATCTCTTTGATAATTATAAAAATAGTGAACTGTCTTATAGGGATTGAGCATGGTGCTCGATAAAATCAATGCACGTACATATTATATATTTGACTTTCTAGCATACTTCATCCCTTTTCCGTAATATGGATTTTAATTAGAGAGTTTAGATGTATCTTTCATTAGAATACAAGCGTGTGGCTTGGAGCAGAGTTGAAGATGGTTTCAACTTTGAATATTCTATAGTTTTTTTTATTTGTCTCGACTTTGGAATATTGAAATATTTAAGCGAAAATATATGTTGCATCGACGAGTGAGGATTTGATACAATTATTACTCTGATTTCATGTGGAAATTTCGCTATCATTCGGTATTGAATCGAAAATGAAAGTTGGTTATAATTTCATATGGGATGAATCTATTAAAAGATAAAGTATGAAAACCATATTTATTTAATATTTTTTTTTAAAGTATAATAACGTTAATTACACGTAAAAGAAGTTAAATAGTTTATGGTTTATATGTTTTATTTTATTTTATTATGAGTTTTTAATTAAAAAAAATTAATAATATTTATCAAGATTTTATTTTTAATTTAATAAAATTATTATTTTTACAATTATTTTTTATTAAATTTAGACAAATTTAATTTATAGTAGAGAAATATGATAGTTTTTTTTGTAATATTTGAAAATATGAAAATGAATTAATTTTCAATTTAGGGTTTTAGTCTTTTCTAATATAATATAAGTTAGAGTAGTGACATTTGTTTATTATTCTTGAGTAGAATTTGATGTTATTTAAATTTAAGTCTATAGGTAGATACATGAAAATGAGAATATTTAAAATGTCAAAATTTAACTCTAAAAGTGTAAAACAAAATTATTAAAGTACAAATTGCATTTTCAAAATCTATAGTAAATTTGAAAAGTGTGAATATAATGCAAAATTACATTTTAAAAATGGACAATCATTATGAAAATTTGTGATTTGAGATTTCTGGAATTGTTAGTTTAAGATAATGGATTTTCAAGATTTTTGAAAATGCATAGTCATTATGAAAATGCTAACTAAAAATATCATTTTAGTAATTGTTGAATCATTTTAGTAATTGTTTTTAAAATATGTATCCCATAAACAAGGCACAGTCATTCACTGCATATTAATAATAACTCATTCACCATATACTAATAATAACTAATAAAGGTAGAAGAAAAATATCTTGTGTAGTTTACGAAGGAGTGTGATCGAAGGATGAGTTGAGCTAGGTCATCGAAACCTAGGGTTTCGTCCACCCCTGCTGAGGGCGTCGATAGAGCTCCTGACCCTTTCCTCTGTTCTATAGATTCTGCTCTCACCTGCACTTAGAAGACCCCGCAGAATGATAGTACCTGAAGGGGGGGAGGCACTGCCCCCGCTCTAGCGAATCTGGCGCAGTCAGCGATGCAAGACATCTTGATTCGTCCCACAACATTCTGATAGGCAATGTTGAACCTGAGGTAACCATTAAAGCACAAACAGACAAAGAAAAAGATTACCAAGGATAGACGAATGCAACTTATTTGACATGCATCCTAATAGCAACCAAAATTCCTGAGATCTACTTCCCTACTGAGAGGATCAACGAAAGAACCAGTTCATGCAAGATCATGCCCTCATTGGGAATTTTATTGGCTTCTGGCCAACTGCGAAAGCCCCTTATGGATGGATAAATTCCAAGTGGAAGCCTAAAGGTCAAGTCATGCTCCAACTAGGTCCTAAAGGTTTCTTCAACATCATCTTCACTTGCTAGGAGGACAAAAACCCGGTAATGGATGAAGGCCCCTACTTCTTTAAGTCGGCTGACCTCTTCTTAAGAAACTGGATCGAACGTTTCAACCCCGATAAAGAAGACTTCAACTGGGCATTGGTGTGGATCAGACTCTACTCCCTTCCCCAGGAATACTGGGAAGAGTTAACCCTCCAAGAAATCGGCAACCGCCTTGGATCCTTCATCAAGATTGTAGAGGAAACCAAGCTTAATCGATACATGACCTATACTAGAATCTGCATCTACATGCATCTTGCTAAAGCCCTTCCGGATTTGGTAAGTCTCTGTCACGATGATTTCGAATGGATACAATCTATAGATTATGAGCATGTTCCTTTCCATTATCGCAAATGCCACAAGCACGGACATCTCTTTAGAGATTTCACCCTCAATCCACCGCTGAAACCCACCCCTGCCCCTGAGAACACTGACCTAGATTGCTTCACCAAAGTCTCCAACCGAAAAAGACATGCCAAAAAACATAGTTCTATTGCCAAACCTTCTCAACCCTCCACTAGCAACAGCTTCAACCTCCTTGCCAATAAAACTCCGCTGGATGGAGACCCTCTTCCTCTCCAGATAGATCCCCACACCTCATCACCCCCCTCCCCGACCCTTATTCCACCCTGAAACTCTCTACCTCAAGCCTAAAACCTAAGGAGGGCACAAATATTTCAGACTGCAACCTAAAAGACAAATCACATGAGATCAAGAAGAAAGATAAGCAAAAGGGAGAACACGCAATCTGCAGCCATGCAGATCCAAGAACCTCCATTAGAGCAACCCACCATCACGGAGGAGGACACCCAGGGGGACCTATTGCAACAAGATGTTCAAGAAAAAGGGAAGGAGCTCAGCTAGATAACCTACATGGAAGAGGAGCCAGAGACTATAGACTTTGGAGACCTCAACATTACTGGCTTAGAAATAGCCTATAGCACTAAAGAGTATCACACCATTCCTGCCCGACAAATAGATAGCTTATCGAAAGCTCTAATCAAAGCTCAACATCTTAAAGGAAGCACTCAGCTAGGAATTTATGGAGGTCAATTCTCTCATAAAACTATAAAAATCCTGCGAGAATCTAGGAAAAGAGGTAGACGCTTAGATCTGCAACACCTAATCATTTTGGGGGTTCAACTTATTAAATCGGGATGCTATCCCAGATTGGCCCATTTTTACAAGGTCCTCCCCCACCAATCTCAATGATGAAGCTCACATCATGGAATACATGAGGGATCACCAGCCCCTCAAAGAACTAAATGATAAAAAAAAGATTGCGGCAAGACAATCCATCTATTTTTTTCATGTAGGAAAGTAAATGTACCAGTACCACCTTTCACTCGACACTCTCCAGGTTATGGCCTGGTTGCAACACTGTAGCGGTAGATGCCATGGGAGCCTCTGGAGGCCTGGCCATTTCTTGGAACCCAAGTATCATCTCCCTTAATTACATCCATGCCTCTCACAATTTCATTCAAGCCTCCTTCCACCTGATCGGTTCCAATATCCATGGCCATCTCACCAATGTCTACTTCCTCCAGTCATATGCCCTGAAAATTGACCTCTTAGATGCCATTGCGTCCCTCAATTTCTAGAGAGCCCATCCCCTTTGGATCCTTGGAGGAGATTTCAATATGATCACCAATCTTAATGAAAAAAGAGAAGGTCGTCTCCACTTAGACGTTGATAGCTATCAATTCAAAGATTTTATCCTCCAGAATCAGTTGATCAACTTACCAACCTCCAATGGTCTTCACACCTGGAACAATAGGAGAGACATATCACATCAGATTGCTTCACGTTTGGATCAATTTCTAATATTGGAAGCCTCTATTCACATGGGGGGTGACATCTTCTCAAAAATTCTCCCTGTTGTAGGCTCTGATCATTGGCCCATCCAACTGCAATGGACTCTCCCAAGCTGCACTAGCAACAAACCTTTCCGCTTCAACAAATTATGGCTCTCCCACCCTAGCTTCAAGGAAATGGTCAACAAATAGTGGCGCAACATCATACCCCTGGATGGCTCGAAAATATACCAATTCCAACAAAAGCTGAAGATCCTGAAAACACGTCTAAAGCAATGGAACCAAACTTATTTTGGTAATATTTTCAAAAGTCAATGGGACTTGCAAACTTAGATGGCGACCCTTCAACAAAAAATCATCACAAAAGGGCATATAGAGGTTCTGGATCACTAAGAATATTACATCACGATCCAACTAGAAGAAA
Source organism: Pinus albicaulis (assembly GCA_034641835.2). NCBI lineage: Eukaryota > Viridiplantae > Streptophyta > Pinopsida > Pinales > Pinaceae > Pinus > Pinus albicaulis. Next base: position 7,414,412 of record MU968382.1, on the reverse strand, counting down.
GAAGACTGCAGGAAGAGATACTCTCGAAGTAAAAGTCCAGAATCTGCTGGCTTAAAGAGGGGGGGAAAAACACCAAATTCTTCCACCGCTCCACTATTCAAAGAAGAATGATCAATCACATCTCCATCCTAAAAAATGAACAAGGATTCAACCTGGAAGCGCATGCTGACATAGAGAAAGAACTCCTAAACTAATCCAAGGATTCCCTCACAGAGCCTACTATAGACCGTCAGCCTGCAATCACCAATATCACTCAGCACATTCCCACTCTCTTGACAGAAGAACACAATCAAGTGCTCTTAAAACCAGTCCATCTACAAGAGGTGGACTAGGCAATGGATCAACTAAAGGCAGGAAAAGCACCTGGTCCGGGCAGCCTCACTACCAAATTCTTCCATTTTTTCTAGGAGGACATCAAAATGGATGTCTGGGAAATGGTGGAAGAATCTCGCAGTATGCATTGGGTCCTCCCCGCGCTCAACAGCTCTTTTCTCACTCTAATTCCCAAGGAAGAGCACACTACCACTCCCAACAAGTACATACTGATTGCATTATGCGATTTCATCTACAAGCTCATTTCCAAAGTGATCGTCAACATGCTCAAACCCCTGCTATTGTTGTTGTTCTCTCCGGATAAAACTGGTTATGTGGAAGGACGACAAATTTTGGATGGCATTATTCTCATGCATGAGGTCACACACTCATTGAAGGCTGAGAAAATTCCAGGTATGCTTCTCAAAATTGATCTCTTAAAATCCTTTGACAAACTTAGCTAGAATTATATCAAACAAATGTTATGGGCATTTGGCTTCAACCCCACCTGGGTTCGTTGGATCATGAGCTTGACCTCCTCCCCCCTCTTCTCTATTCTTCTCAATGGCTCCCCCTCCACCCCCTTCTCACCCTCCAGAGGTATTCGACAAGGTGATCCCCTCTCCCCCTTCATATTTATCCTTATGGATGAAGGTCTAGGCCGACTCATTCGCCATGCTATTAACTCCTACTCCCTCAAAGTTCTGAGCATTCATCATTGTCCTCCCATCTCCCACCAGCAACTCATTGATGACAACATACTCTTTGGTCACCCCTCAGTCCAAGAAGCTCGTTCCTTCAAAGCCATCCTAGATTGTTTCTCCATTGTCGGTAGTACCACCATCAACATCGATAAGTCCCAGATCTTATTCTTCAACACTCCAGTCATCACCCAACAGAACATAGCAATAATCCTGGGCTTCCCCATATCTTCCCTCCCCTCAAAATATCATGGAGCCCCTCTCATTGACTCAGTCATTAAACATTCTTCTTGGCGAGAACTCCTGGATAAACTTGAAGCCAAACTCTTCCTCTGGACCCATAGAGCCCTTAACATTGCTGGGCACCTCGTCCTAATCAAGTTGGTTCTCCAATCCATGCTCTTATATCTCTTCTCTGTCCTGGATGCCCTCAAATAGGTTCTCAAATCAATCTGAAACCCGCAAAGGAATTTCCTTTGGGGAGGAAAAAAATACAACAGAAAATGGGCACTAGTCAACTGGAACGAAGTATGTGCTCCCAAAGGCTCTAGGGGTTGGGGCTCAGAGACCCTCATCACAACAATGTAGTCATGGGAGCGAGAATATCGTGGAAATGGGTTTCCAACCCAAAAGCCCCCTTGGCTCAGCTTTGGCTCTCCAAGTATGCAAATAACTACCCTACTCAGGAGTTGATTTGCCTCAACACAGAGGTGAATGCCTCTCTCATCCAGAAAGTAGCTAAACAACACAGAGCCATTATATAGGAACATAGCTTTTGGGAAGTCCATTTAGGCTCGTAGGCCAAGTTCTAGGAGGACTCTTGGCAACAAATGCCCAAATTAGCTTCCCTATTCCACAAATCTTGATGGTAGGAGATCATAAACAACCAGGAGAACACCCAAATCAAACACTTTTGGTCGCTCCTCCTCAACTCTGACTATAGACAATGGCTCCCAGCGAATTGTTGGTAGACTAATTAGCGTCTTGACCTCACTGAAGCTATCAACAGGGAACTTCTCAGAAGGAAAATTCATTTCACCAAGGGAGAGGACATCTTGAGATGAGGATACTCCGCCCGTGGCACCTTCACCACCAAAGAGGCACATCATCTGCTCCTCCCCAATCATCAAGCTCCTCAAGACACCATATGGGCACAGATCTGGAATCCCAGAATATAGCCAAAAATTTCCACCTTCTTATGGTTGCTCAGCAAGTGTCACATCCTAACATGGGACAACCTACTCAGAAAAGGCTTTATTAGACCTTCCCAAAGTCTAAATTGTAGAAATTTTGAGCTGAGGAAACCATAGAACACCTCCTCAACTCATGCCCTCTATAAAAATTTCTTTTGGATAAATGTGGCCCTGCTAAGTAGAAGAACTGATAGACATAGAGGGGATATTCTAAATACTACCTGCCATTGGCCCTCTACCCCCTTCAAAAATGATCTGCTCAATTCCCTTTAGGTCATCCTTCTAGGGCATATCCTCTGGTCTATCTGGAAGGAACATAATAGATGCATTTTTAGAGATCAATCCACCCCTCCCGACATCCTCTGGAACAACTTGTGCAACAATATTCAGGAATCCCTTGCGCTGCACCACTGGGAAGAATCTGACTTCCCTTCCCACCCACCTAAAAGCATCATCTGGTCCAATTGTAACATTTCCATCCACTCCCATCCGAACAATGAGCCCCCTTAAAACCATTCTCCCAGTTCACCTTGCGCCTGGTCTCCTCCTCCTCATGGCTTCTTCAAACTCAACTTTGACGCTGTCTCCAAGGGCAATTCAGGGGATGCAAGTTTTGGAGGTATTTTCAAAAACACAGATGGAGCTGCCCTCATGATCTATTTTAGCTCAATAGGATGGGACACCAACAACTCTGTTGAGTTAGAAGGACTCTTTCAAGGTCTTCTTCTAGCATAGACCAACAACTATTTCCCTTTAGAAATAAAAGGTGACTCCCAAATCATCATTGAAATTACCAATCGTCTCCTTCTGGGCTCTTCGGCCTCCCAAATTTCCATGAGTTGGAGACTAGCGGCATGATTCAATCTCCTTGAGCAATGAATTCTACATCAAAAGGAGGTCTCCTTCAAGCATATCAGATGGAAAGCCAATGTAGTTGCAGATCTTCTGGCCAACAAGGGAGTCAGTCACAATGCTCCCCTCACCTCTGGTCAACTCAAACTTTCAATGATGAAGCTCTACGAATAGATTGCACTCTTATGGTGCTCAAAGATCTTCAACTCCCGGATGTGGGTGTTAGTTCAAGCTAAACAGGAGCACTACACGGCCGCAAGGTGGTAGGACACCTGCTCTCCCCATTTGCGCGCACATGGCCACCTGCTCTGTTTTAAATTTGGTGCGTGAGGTATTTACTCACCACCCCCATTCGCCTCCATTTAACATCCTTCGCCATGAACATCATCCTCTACACTTTTATGTCGACAGACATGCCTTCACCGTCTCCCATGGCCCTTAAATTTTCCACCCTTGCTCCCAATTCCGCCATTCTTCTCTCCCTTCAGCTTTGTGAAAACACTCCTAGTATCTCAGCAAGGCCCTGGCTCCTCTACTCCATTCCTTTCTCTTTTGGTAGCTTTGCTCCGACCTTAAGCTCCCCCTCTGGGTAATCTGGTGCTTTTGCGACCCCTCAGCTATCTCTGCCACACTCCCACTCCTCCACCATGCCTAGATGCCACCGCATGTAGTGCCGTAGAGGAAGAGGCTGTGGACTTCCATCCCTCCCTCCCATCTCTCCCTCAGTGGGCAGGATGGTGAATCTCTCGGTTGACTGGGCAGAGTCGAATATCCTCGACCCCATCAATATTTCAGCTCGCCTATCTCTCTACCTTTTGGAATCACCTTCTGAAGTGTCTAGCTCCGGCCTCCACCCCAGAAAGAGAAGTCACTCATCCACCATCCCTCATGTTCTCGCCTTCTGCCCCCGCAAGATGATGGCCTGGCCTATGAAGAGTGCCTCAAGTAGCGACCATGGAAGCTTGAGCTTGGACAAGGATGGCACCAATGCAAGTGATGAGGCTCTTGCGACTTCCTCCATTTCGCCTGATGTCAACAAGGCAGTTCTTCCTCCGTTGACTGCCCACGCGTCCAAGCAGGAGGACGACGAGTTTGAATATGCATGCAAAATTGTGGAAGAGTTGTTCCACCCTCCATAAATGGATGAAAATTCTCCATCTTCTTAATTGTTGGGTGCTTATCTCTCATTCTAGTTAGTTTTATGTTATTGTGATGTTTCTAGTTTTCTGGTTTTGTCTCAAACATGCCACTTGTAATGCTAGTTTCCCACTATGGGAAGCTTATTCCAGAACTTTTGTGCTGCACCATTGGGCTAGTTTCCACTTCTAGGGCAGTCCCTTTTTTGTGGTTTTGAACTCAATATTTCTAATTTTTTGAACTATATAATATAATAGAAGTAGCCTAATTTAGAAAAAAATTAATAATAACTAATAAAGAATATGCATAACCAACTTGTTGGGCACCGAATCTGGCTATCTCTCTGCCCATTTTTTCCATCCTTTCTAACCCTTTTTGTTTAATTACCTACATTTTCCATGTTAAATTGATGAGGTAAATACCCCTAACTTGTTTGATTGGAATATTTTAATTAATGAAGTAAATTCGCGGAGTTTTACCTAATTGCGGCACTAAGATCCGTGTTTGAGTGTAGATTGGAAAAACAGGAACCCTTGCTCCAGAATTTTACAACAGAATCGGTAATGGCTAACTAAAGGGGGATCGCGCAGCTGGAATCATGATTCCTTGGGCCTATTCTCGGCCCTTGCTTTATCCAAGATATTTGTTGTTCGTGTCGTTCCAACCAAAGTCCATTTCTGAACGCGCGATTATCATGCTTTAGGGAAATCTTTTATTCCCTTGTACTGTGTATAAAATGGACATTGTTCCTGCAATTGGGGGTTTTGAAAAGGAGATTGTAATCACATTTTACAGATCAATAAAATACAGTTGGTTTTATTGTTCTAAAGCATTTCGTGAGCAACGCAGCCCTGATCAGAGAGCTGGGCCCGCTCTTCTGATCAGGTGTTGCATCTGTGTAGATGTGTGGATTATTTCTTGTTATAGTTGTTGTTATTATTTCGTATTGTTGAGAATTATTTTGTATGTCCAGCAATTGATTTTACTTCACGGCAATTTTTTGAATTTTAACCATAAACCCTTGGTTGAACGGACCGCATGTTGTTCCTGCATATACTTTGCACGTTGCCTTGAAAGGATACGCTCCCAGATTGATAAAATTAATGTCAGATTAGGGTGGATAAATCATCCCTACCTGAACACCAACATTTTGGCATCGTTGCCTAGGAGGCTAACAAGGTGCAAACGACGATTCGAACCAACTAGAGGGTCAATATCTTGTCCTGAGGAGAGAAAGAGCTTCCTCTCTTTGCTTTAGGTCCTGAGCGTAGGTTTTGATTTTGGTTTGTTTATTTTTGTTTTTGTTTTGAGTTTTGGGCCATCTTCTTGTCCTGGGGAGGGAGGAGTCTTTTTGACACGCTGCTTTAGATCTAGGAGTATTAGGTCTTTTTGTGGGTTGTGTGGTTTTGGTTCTTATCCCAGGGAGGGAGGAGTTTTTAATGCCCTGCTCTGGGCCTGAAACCCTAGCTTTTTGTTTCGTTGTCTTTCGATTTTGAATTCTTTTATCTTGAGGAAGGAATGGTCTTTTGACACCTTACTCCAGGATTGAAGCATTGTAGGTTCATACACAGAACCTCCATTACATCAATTTTGTATGAACAAAGAACCAAATAAGAGGGGTGGAGCGAGAGCCCCAAAGATGGGAAGACCAGATTTGGGGAGAAAAACTTACATTCAGTAGATCATAGAAAAGGCAGAGTCCGAAGCATCTTCCCGGGCAGCTGTAAGGCTAGGGGCTAGGAGAGTGAAGTCCAAGGGACAGTTAGTGGATCAACCTGTGCAGGCCACGGTATCCCTGGGTGATTTGGTACAACAGGGTCCTCCAGCTCCAGCAGTAGAAGAAACAATTGACAGTGGACCAGAACAAGAGGACCTTGTGCTGATACTAGCAGAGGAAGAAATTTCAAGTAGAACATCATTCGAGTCGAACTGCTCTAATAAGGGAAAGGAAGTTGTAGTCGAGGGATTGAACTATCAGGATACAGGAAAAAGAAATGAAGAGGTATTGGTATCACCAAGAGACCGGGGAAGCACCACTAAGGTAACTCACGTTCCAGTAGTCAGGAGTCCCCGAATATCCTCTACAGAGCCTGTTGAAATCCCAAACGATTATTGGAAGATATTTATGGCTCCCAAAACTTCCACTATCGACTTTCCCATTGGGAATTTGGGAGTTGGCGCACCTACAAAGCCTATTCCATTAGCAGCATTGCTAAACTTCCATGGGCTTGTTTCAAAGGATCCCGACACGTTTCTATTTGAGTTCGACATAGTGTTCTAAGGTTACAATTACACAACAAATGCGCAGAAGTTAAAAAATTTCCCTTCTACACTAAAAGGGATGGCTTTGCGATGGTTTATGGGCCTTGGGGGAAAATCCATCTCCACATGGGAGGATATGCAAACAGCTTTTCTGGAAAAATACCAGGATTAATACAAATCCCAGAACATCATGGAGGAGCTTTTCAAATTCACACAGAAAGAAGACGAAATATTGGAAGATTGTGTGGAGAGGTTTAAATACCTCCTGCAGAGCTCAGGTCATTCCAATTTGGATAAGGAAATCTTGAAGGTTATTCTCCTTCGATCCTTCCGAGAGGACTCAATGGAATTATTGAATATCGTGGGAAAGGGAGACATTTCTAAGGAGACCTTTGAAGGTATTTGTGACTTGTGTATCCAGTGCTCGAGGGGGCTTGCAAGAAACAGACTAGGGATCCATTCAGTAAAAGGATCTGGCGGGGGTGTTACGAAAGCAGAAGTTGGGAACCTGCTAGACAACTTAAAGACGGATATTCTCAGTACCCTGTCAACACAAATGGATACTTTGCAAGTAAAACAGAAGCAGCTGGAACTGGATAGGACCATGGCAATCTTCTGCCCGAAGTGCAAGAAGAATCATCTGGAAAGGGAATTCCCATTAAAATCTGTAGAAAAATGTGACATCTGTGAGCTGAATCATGTGAAAAGCTCATGCCCTTCCTTTTCAGGCCTGAAAGCGGTGTTTCAAGGAACAGGGGAGGACACAGAGCAACTGTACCTCATGGGTGCTAGGAAGCCATGGAAACTTCGACCACCGATGGGGAATCAAGGTATGTACCCAGATCCATCTTAGTATTTCAATAGCTATAACATGAATCCTCAAACTATGCCTTGTCCCCCTATGTGGCCGCAATTCCAGTACCCACTGTGGCAGCAATGGAACCCTCAGGCCTATATGAGCTCACCATGGGCTCCAACTTGGCGAGGACCCTCTTTAGGGAAGTTTCCTCAACAGCTGCCATAGCAGAAACTTCAATTACCTTCCAATGTGCCTCCTGGTAATCAACCTATTCATCCTCAGCTTCCAATGCAGCCCAACCCCAACCACAATAATAAAGGAGCTCATCAAGCTGATGTTCTTAACCTGCCTTCGTATACTATCTCTACTGCATAACTGTATGAAATGAATTTGCAATAAAGTCAAACAGTTTATACTCAACCCCCTCCGGTTATCATTGAACAACTCGATAATGAAGACAAAGAGGCACAGCCAGCCAATAGAGGACTGAAGAAAACTGTTAAAAGCCAGATGCCTCCTGCAAAACAATCTCAATCTGAACCACCTTACCCAGAGAGACTGATTATGAGTAAGCCAAGACCACAAGCTGAATTTGACTTATTAGGAGAATTGCAAAATTTATTTGTTAAAATCCCCTTACTACAAGCTATGAAGGACATGCCAATTTATGCAAAGACTCTTAGGGAATACTGTTCAAAGATACCTGCAAATAAAACTAAGGACCCCCTCACTATACATGCTATGGGAAAATTATAGACTTCATGATGGGAAAATCAATACCAGTTAAATATGGAGATCCAGGGAATCCGGTTTTAACAGTACAGATTAATGGAATGGAGATTCCAAACATGCTGGTAGGCCTGGGTGTTGTTATCAATGTCATCACTACTGAAACCATGCATGCATTAGGCCTTCAAAATTTAAAGCATACACCCACAGTGTTGGAGTTGGCAGATAGATCCACAGTCAAGCCTGTGGGGAAGTTCGAGGACATGACAATTTCAGTAGATGCATGGCGTTACCCTGTCAATTTCTTGGTATTGCATACACAATCTTCAGTACGCGGTCACCCTCTGATTTTGGGTAGGCCATGGCTGGCTACCACAGACGCTTATATTGGATTCCGGTTAGGAAATATGGTCATTTCTAATGGCCATAACACCAAGAATTTGGTGCTATACCCACCGACAGAACTCGATGCACCTAAAAATTCAGCAGGTGGCAAGAAGGCTGTATCTATGGTGGAAGTCGAAGAAGAGGAAGAAGTGAGACCGGTCCTTACTATCAGGCAGGCCCTTCAGTTGAAGATGGAATCAGAAGATGATGTGATCACCTCCTTCATGAATGATCCTTGCTCTGTTTCAAATCCAAACCAGCAGGTCTTAGAATCCATCCTAAGTTGCAAAACTCAGGAAAGCATTGAAACAATGGAAGAATTGGAAGAATATGTTGAAGCACCTCATGAAAGTGTCCAAGTGGAGATAGAACCAGGGAAAACTCTGAATATCAATCCAGGTTTGTCAGAATCCCAGAGGAATTAGTTGATAGATGTTCTTCAGAAGTATAAGGAAGCTTTCACCTGGGATTACTCTAACATGAAGGGGATCCCTGATAATCTATGCACCCATCACATATACATCAAAGAAGACTGTCGTCCTATAAGACAACGTCAGAGAAGGATGAATTCGACATTGAAGAACATTGTCAAAGAAGAGCTTCAGAAACTACTGGATGCGGGTTTTATTTACCCTATCTCAGACAGCCAATGGGTCTCACCATTGGTAATGGTCCCTAAGAAGAATAGTAAATGGCGAATCTGTGTGGATTACAGAGAGTTAAATAAGGCAACGCAGAAGGATCATTTTCCTCTACCATTTATCGATGAAGTCTTAGACACATTAGCTGGTAAGAAATTTTTCTCATTTCTAGATGGGTTTAGTGGATATAACCAAATCCAGATTGCTCCTGAGGATTAGGACAAGACCACTTTCACATGTCCTTGGGGAACATTTGCATACCGGGTCCTTCCTTTCGGCCTATGTAATGCCCCTGCAACATTCCAGAGGGAAATTTTGGGAATCTTCTCTGATTTGATAAATGATGGTGTTGAAATTTATATGGATGACTTCACTCCATATGGGGATTCATTTTCAGAGGGGCTGAAAAATTTAGAAAAAGTTCTTGAAAGATGTATACAAGCGCGTGTTTCCTTGAGTACAGTAAAATGTCATATGATGATGGAAAAAGGAATTGTTCTGGGAAATTTTCTCTCGGCTGAAGGAATCAGAATGGACCCAGCAAAGATAAAGGTAATTCTGCACTTTCCAACACATAAAACACCCACACATGCATGTAGTTTTATTGGCTGTGCTGGTTATTATAAGCGTTTTATAGAAAATTTTGCAAAAGTTGCACATCCATTATTTCAATTATTAACAAAAGATTCAGAATTTCTGTGGTCAGATGATTGTGATGCAGCCTTCATGAGAATTAAAGAATTAATCTGTAGTGCTCCAATCCTTAGAGGACCAGACTGAGCGTTACCTTTCCATATTCACACAGATGCTTCTCAGACAACAATTGGTGCAATACTGGGATAGCAGGAAGATAAAATACCTTATGCAGTCTACTATGTTAGTAAAAATTTGGCTCCTGCTGAATTGAACTACACAGTGATTGAAAAAGAGTTCCTTGTTGTTTTTTATGCCATCAATAAGTTTCGACATTATATTTCCGGGTATTCTACTTTTGTGCATACTGATCATGCAGCCATTAGGTATTTGATGAACAAACCTATTACCCCTAGTCATGTTACAAGGTGGTTGTTACTACTACAGGAATTTGATATTACTATAGTAGATAAACCAGGGAAGGATAATGTGATTGCAGATTTCTTATCTAGATTAGAACATGATGGTAAGAATACACCAGTTGAAGATAATTTTCCAGATGAGCATCTTTTTGCAGTGTCTGCTAACACTCTGTGGTATGCATATATTGCTAAATATCTTGCTACAGGTGAGGTAGCTCGTCATTTGTCCTATAAGGAGCAAAGGAAGATCATTCACAGGAGTGCCCGATATTCATGGATGGCAGGATATCTTTTCCATACAGGGATTGACTAGCAGATTCAACGTTGTGTGCCAGGAAATGACATTTATGAAATTTTAAAGGTTGCACATGATGGACCCTGTGGAGGAAATTTTGCAGACAAAAGGACAGGTGATAAGGTACTGTAGATGGGATACTATTGGCCCTCTATTTTTCGTGATGCTCGGGATTCTATTCAAAGGTGTGATAGCTATCAGAGGGTGGGAAAACCTGGGAAAGCAGATGAAATTCCTCTTCAACCCTAGATAGTCCTTGAACCTTTTGAAAAATGGGCCATCGATTTTGTTGGCCCCTTTAACCCACCTTCTCATCAGAAAGCCTACATCCTAGTTTGTACTGATTATTTAACCAAATGGGTGGAGGCTAGGGAAGTCACAAGAGCAACATAGCAAGTAGTGTCAACCTTCCTATTTGAAGAAATTTTTGCTCGGTATGGGACTCCAAGAGAGATTGTATCAAACGGAGGATCACAGTTCACATCCCATATGATAGAGAAATTGATGCAGAAATACAGGGTCAAACACAGAGTAACAACCCCCTATCACCCACAGGAGAATGGGCAAGTAGAGAGTAAAAACAAGGTATTGGAAAATATCTTGACAAAGACAGTAGCAAGTCATCGGTGAACGTCGGGATTGGGCATAGAAACTTCCAGAAGCTTTATGGGCCTATAGAACAACATGGTGGAATACAACGGGGTTTTCTCCATTTGAATTAGTTTATGTGAAATACCCCCTATTCCCGGTAGAATTCGAAATACGCACACTCAGGACAGCTTTGGAAGTAGGCTTAGATCTATCAGAAGCATAGAAACACCGACTGGAACAGTTGAATGATTTAGATGAGATTCGATCAGAAGCTGTACAGAGAACTACTGTTTTTCAACAGCAGAGAATGAAATGGCATGACAAATTTATTAAAACTAAGGTGTTTCATGAAGGGGATTGGGTGTTACTGTATGACTCCCGATTAAAGGATTTCAAAGGAAAACTCCACACTCGCTGGATGGGACCATATCAAGTGGATGCAGTGTTTGACAATGGAATAGTTAGATTAATTAAAATTGATGAGAATCAGACCACATTTGTGGTGAATGTACACTGTCTAAAATTATATCATCGTCTAGCTTCTAAATATGCCTTTGTTAAAACCCTTTCAAATTCAGTAGATCTAATGGTTATTGCAATAGAAGACACTCTCACTCTCCATTAAAAAAGAAAAGAAAAAAATAATGTGGTTATTACTCACTTGTTTGTGTTTTGCAGGAATAATAAAAGAATTATGGCCAAGAGGATAGTAACATTCGGTGTGTTACTCCATCAGTATTGTTACAGAAGTAATTTGTTCCACTGATGCTGTTACTCTGCAACTATTGTTACTCTATAGCTGTTGATATTCTGAAATTGCTGTTACACTGTCGATGTTGTTACTCCGAAGTTGCTGCTACACTGCCGCTGCTCTTACTCCGAAGTTGCTGCTACACTGCTGCTGTTGTTACTCCGAAGTTGCTGCTACACTTCCGTTGTTGTTACTCCGAAGTTGCTGCTACACTGCTGATGTTGTTACTAAGAAGTTGCTGTTACACCGTCGATGTTGTTACTCCGAAGTTGTTGTTACACTGCCGCTGCTGTTACTCCATAGTTGTTGTTACTCCGAAACTGTTGTTACTCCGTAGCTGCCATTACTCCGCAACTGTTGTTACTCCATAGCTACTGTCACTCAATGTTGTCGTTACTCACTATTCACGACAGATATCCTTGCTGTTACTCCGCCTTACGATAATTCCGCAGGTACGTCTTCGTTGACTTTATTGATTTAATTAAATATTCCAAAAAGGACGGTTAAAACGTGTCGAGGATGGCCGTCATTTAAGTTGGGGGGAGGGTACCGTCATAATGGCTGACGGCGTACTTAGTAAAGGTACTTATGACATACGACTTATACCAAATCAATTTTAATGATCTTAAATACCTTGTAATTATGGTGTTGAGTTGGGATGCGTATTTGTATGCATAAGAGTCATATTAGTCACCTCTCAAACATTATGCATTAAATCTAACAGTACTACTACAATCTGTCAATTTATTTCAAATGTATCAATACTGTCTTATCCATTATATTTGAAACTGGCCATGACGTTATTACAGTTACCAATAGTTCGGAGCCCTGTCACTCTCCCCCTGCCAACTAACTGTATTCATCGTGCCGCTTCCGCCTCTGTAGCAATGGGTAGTCGATCTGTGCGCCATGAGCCCGATGATTCAACAAGGATCCAACGCAATCGGGAACTATGGAAGGTATTCGAAAATTCAGGTTGGGACGTCTACTTGGACAGATTGAATGGTTGGGATGAGGAAATTATAATGGAATTTGCATTGAACCTGGAGGAAGGAGTTTCTCGGGTTCGTGGACTTGAAATTCCAGTCACAGAGGAAACGATTGCAGAGGTCAGTGGACTGCCACAGGGAGGTGAACGCTGGTTTTCCAGAAGAACCCATCTTTCGAAATTCCCCGAAGATTTTCTCCAAGTCGGAGAGAGAATCGCGTAGAAGGGTCGAGGATACGATAGAACTTCATTACCGCGACCATGGGGCGAATTTGGAGAGGCTGTGATTAAATATATAACATGCAAGGGAAGATATTCCACTATTTTTAAATACCACATGCGTATATTGGTGCACTTGCGGTTTCCCCAAGAGGAAACATTTTCAATGAACGTGCCCTATTTTCTTCTAAGAAGCCTGAATTTGATGGCGAACTCGGCTCGAGAGGCACGACAGGTGTTGGCGGTCTTTTCCCACCATGGGATGGTGCGGTTGTTAGTGTTGAATGCTATTGATAAGATTCCGATTCCATGGGAATGGTTTCGAAACTCCACTGAGGAAGAGATAGAAGCTGCCATGGCTGCTAGGGCAGAGGAACCGGAAGCTATGCAAGAGGACGAAGGAGAGGACGAGGTCGTGCAGGGAGATGAAGAGGACGATTATGATGATCAAGAAGAGCCTGAGGAAATGGAAATGGAGATCGAGGAGTGTGAAGAGGAGTCGGCTTTTGAAATGCAAGCCGAATCGATTGAAGCCGCAAAAATTCATACTGGCACTTCGGCCGAGGCTGCTCCAAAAGAACCAGCCTAGTCCGCGGAGCCAGTTGAGCAAACAGATAGAGTAATTGGCACAGAGGCCACTCCACAGGTTTTGGAGCCTGTGTAGGAAGCAGTCGTGATCACTCCGACTACAGAGGCTACAAGGGAAATGGTAGAAAAATCAAGGAGTGAGGCTGACGCTGCTCCACAAGAACCAGTGTCGACCTCATAATTGAATGGATATAATTTTTTCAAGTTTCCTGTCTTTTTGCCTAAGGGGGCATGGGTATCCCGTTCCCCACAACAAAGAGAAGAAGAAAATGTTGCCATCCCTATGGCTTCAAATCTGAAACGAAGGCTACAACTGGAAGAGACCCCAGTAGGCACATCAGCAGAAGGGTATCTTACTGGGATACCATTGCTTGAGTAGAATGTGCCTGAAGAAAGAACACCCATTGGTGGAGAGGAGGGACCAAGCAAAGCGGTCCCGATGAACGCACCAATGGCGCATGAAGGCATAAAAAGAGTAAAACAAGAAAGAATGGAAGAAGAGTGGGCAATGGAAATTGGACCGACTGTCAGCCTGATAGAGGCAGTTCCGAGGGGTTCACCTCTAGCTACCGGAGCTGAGGGAGTACAGGTTAAGCAAGAGGAAGCAAAGTTGTGCGGGCCGCGAAGACCCCCGATCAAATAAAGATATCAACACCAATTCAAGGAAACCATGCGGTTAAAAATGGAAGTAAGAAGCTTGAGAGGAAGAGTGCATAGAATGCAGAAGAAAATAAATAAATATAAATGGCAAGCCAAGAGACCCAAGGTTGACAGGTTCGAAGCAGAAACGGAGACAGATCCAATTGAACAAATATTTGAAGCCAGAGAGTATGCCTTGACGGCCGAACTACAGATGTGGAAGTCTACTACGGCCCAGTACAAGAACGAAATCAAAAGAACTGAAGAAAAAGCCTCCACAACCATATTTGGATATGTGGAGCGTATATATATTATGAAGTTAAGGCATGCAAAGCAGCAGCTCAAGATGGAGCAGCTAGAAAAGCAGGTGGCCGAGTTGAAGAATGATAAGGAACAAATGTTCAATTTGGTTCAAGAGGTGATGGCATGTCGTCCCCCTGATTCTTGCTATTATTTATTTTTACATGAACATTTTCTTTTATTTTTCATGGAGAGCATTAAGAATGAGGTCAGTTATGAGATTGAAGATGGCATCCAATTCCTCCGAATCATGAGAAATCATGATGTGCCAACTCAACATTTGATGTGCGAGTTTTATTTGGATGGGTATTTGCTACGGTTGGACAGAGACTTTAATCCGGTCCCATATGTGGGAGACATCCATCTGAGGGCCCTCACCTCTTATGCTTTCAACCAAACTCATTGGAAGAAGGCTTGTGACACTTTTGAGTCCAATCACGTCACAAATCTGTTTATAGTAAGGGGGGAACATGGGAGGTCAGACACAGTGTATAATAAGCACCATGCATTTTTTAAATTTGAGGAGAATAGAGAAAGAATTCTAAGGACACAAATGTGGTGCCTTGATCTTTGTATTAATCAATTAACTGTTTCTCAGAAAGAGGCCCTCGACTGTTGTCAGAAAAGATGGATGATGTCACCAACAGTTGTTCGAAACAGAGAACCTTTTGGGGCACCTAATTTTGCGCGAGCACTTGCCAGGGTTCCCAGATATGTGGCATGCGTCCAAACATGTGGGATTCGGTGGATGGAGCTTTGGTTCTAGTACCCTGTTATTTGGTTGCCTGCAGAAGTCTATACCCCTGCATACAATGTTCCAGCAGACTGGTGGAAGGAAGTCCTCATCTCAGATGGATTTAGAGTTCCGGGGACAGAGATGGCTCTGGAGTATAATCTTACCGGGCTTCATGAAGCTCACAGTTTGTAGAACTCAGAGCTACGAAGGTGGTGGACTGCATGAGGGCATGCAAAAGGCTAGTTGGGGGGAGATGTCGGGCACCGAATCTGGCTATCTCTCTGCCCATTTTTTCCATCCTTTCTAACCCTTTTTGTTTAATTACTTACATTTTCCATGTTAAATTCATGAGGTAGATACCCCTGACTTGTCCTATTGGAATATTTTAATTAATGAAGTAAATTCGAGAAGTTTTACCTAATTGCAGCACTAATATCTGTGTTTGAGTGCATATTGGAAAAACAGGAACCCTTGCTCCAACAGTTTTCAACAAAATCGGTAACAGCTAACTAAAGGGGGATTGCGTAGCTGGAATCGTGATTCCTTGGGCCTATTCTCAGCCCTTGCTTTATCTAGGATATCTGCTGTTCATTCCGTTCCAACCAAAGTCCATTTCTGAATGCGTGATTATCATGCTTCAGGGAAATATGTTATTCCCTTGTACTGTGTATAAAATGAACATTGTTCCTGTAATTGGGGGTTCTGAAAAGGAGATTGTAATCACATTTTATAGATCAATAAAATACAGTTGATTTTGCTGTTCTAAAGCATTTCGTGAGAAATGCAGCCCTGATCAGAGAGTTGGGCCCGCTCTTCTGATCAGGTGTTGCATCTGTGTAGATGTGTGGATTATTTCCTGTTATAGTTGTTGTTATTATTTCGTATTGTTGAGAATTGTTTTGGATGTCCAGCGATTGATTTGACTTCACGACATTGTTTTGAATTTTAACCATAAACCCTTGGTTGAATGGATCGTGTGTTGTTCCTGCATATACTTTGCGCGTTTCCTTGAAAGGATACGCCCCTAGATTGATAAAAGTAATGTCGAATTAGGGTGGATAAATCATCCCTACTTGAACACCAACACAACTTACCTAACTATAATGTTTCAATAAGCATAAAAAAATCAACTCATTTTTATGAATGCATAATACAAACAATTTCAATGATTGTAGAAATTATCAATCACGTTTTATTGTCACATTTTAAACTTTTACCATGGGTTTTAAATCATTTGTACCTTTAATCAATGCCAAGGATGGCCATAATTAGTCTAACAAGTACTTGTCATGTATCATGTAAGAAACATGGGAAGTTGGTTATTATTCAATATTAATATAAATTTGAAAGGAAAATGGATAATACTTTAATATAGAGTTGAATTTATTAAAAGATAAAGTAAACTCTAATATTAATGTTAGAGAAAAAATATAATTTTTTTAGTATAATAATGTTAACATTTAAATTATAAATTATAGGTAAAAGAAGTTAAATAATTTATATTTTTTCTTTAGTTAATCTGTTATTAATAGTTTTTTTAGATAATATTTATCATTTAATTATATTTTTAAATTAATAAAACTATTATTTTTAATATATATATATATTCACTTGTAATATTTGAAAAATATGAGAGTGATTTAGTTTTCAATTTAGGGTTTTTTCATTTTTAATATAAGTTGGAGTAGTGACATATTTATCTCATCTTTAAGTAGAATTTTATGTTATTTAAATTTTAAGTTTATTGATAGATAAATCAAATTGAAAAAATTTAAATTGTCAAAATTTAATTGGGAAAGTGTAAAACAAATTTCTTAAAGTACAAAGTATATTCTCAAAATGCATAATCAATTTAAAGTATGAATAATGCAAAATTAAATTTTGAAAATGCACAATCATCATGAAAATGTGAATTTGAAATATCATACTAGTAATTGTTTTTAAGATATATATTCTACCAACAAAGCACACTCATTCACCACGTACTAATAATAAAAAATAAATACTAGCAATTGCATCGAGAGGTGCAAAGGAAGGAACACCAGAAGGAGGAGCTGAGAATGTGAAAAGAAACTATATTCTTGTGGTACATGTGAGGGTACATCATCAATGTGGCCTTATGTGGTGCAAATTCCACACTGAAAGGAGAAAATATTTCTAATTTCCAGCCTTGAGGAACACTATAGTCGAGTCCATTTTTTTGATATTATTTTATAAAAATTGGTGCATCCCTTATCATTTTCCCACCTTTTTTATGGTCAAAATATGGGCTAAGATGGAAAATAAAACATTTCATATCTTCATAAAAAGATAAAATGGAAAGTCCACCATTCTCTAGATTGAAGACTTTGACTTGGTGGAAAATTTGAAACATTTCCTTGAAAATAGGTTGACATCTCTACAAATTATCAATGCATGTTATTCAAAGGGAAGATTCTACAAGACTCCCTTAAGATGAAATATTACTACATTGCAGTAACTCAACCATTATTCTAAGCATGAGGCTACATGATGGAGCTTCAAGTTTCAGAAACACTAGTGCTTTTGAGGCTATATGATGGAGCTCCGAGTTCTAGAAATCCGAGTGGTTTTGCCTCATTCAAGGATGCAGTGAAAGGGAAGGCTCAAAACTTTGTAAATCAACCCTAATTCAAGCGGGGACCCTGCATCATAGAACAAATGGAACATGTACCAACCCAGGAGGTTAATCTTCCAAAGTTGTCATATGCAAGTTAAGTGGTTTTTTACCTAGAGATGACACTTTACACTAGTGGACCTTTTCTTTGTGGACCCCAATTGTGACATCTATATATGTTCGAAATGATTCTTTAGTATTTAATCTGATACACAGAAAGATCTGGAGAATGTCCTGAATTATGGGCCCTAGTTTTTAGGTAGAGATGGGCTCTTCATCACCCCATGGTTCCCAGATTTTGATGCAAAAAATATGGTGGTCTCAACTATGTTAGTATGGGTGAGATTACCAAATCTGCCCCTCCCTTTGGGGCACCACAAGGTCCTAGAAAAAATTGGAAACATGCTGGGAAAATTCAAAAAATTCATGATGAAAAAAAATTGTGAGTGTTTATTCTTAAAAAAAAACATTACATTACATAAGGTCTTATATAATGTTTTAGAACATTGCTACCATCCTAGTTTTAGAGTGTCTCCAAGTGCAATAAATTGGGTAATTGAAAAAGGAAAGTTCTCTATCTCAATTTCAAGAGTATTAAAATTAGCCTAAGATTTAAGTGATGAAAAATTATAGATTTTCCTCCTTTACTTTTAAAGGATATTAAAAGAAGATTTTTTTTTTTTAATTATTAATAATATTATAATAACTAATTTTGAAAAAAATAATTATATGATAAGAAGATTAAAAATAAGTTATTAATTCTCAATATTATATATATCTCATTAACTTTGTTTTATAAATGGATAAAAACCCAATTTTTTTTGAAATTTTAGAATTCCAAGTAAAAGATTAAAACCATTTTTCTTAAATTTATAAACATTAATATCATATATTATTTTTAAAACATTTATAATATCATTAACCCATTATAATTAAAATTTAAATCCACTCCAATTATCTTATTTTTAATTTATTGGATTTTAAAATAACATAATAAAATGAAATAGTTTTTTCTTTAAATAATTTATTTATTTATTATTTTATTTTTTAAAATATTTTTTTATAAATAATTATTTAACTAATATTTACAAATTATTTTAGAATAATTTACAGTAGATTAAAGGTTGAAATTTATTTCAAAAGTAGTTAAATTCTTCCACTCTTTTAATTAAAAGGATTAATTGAAAAATTGTCGTATAAACATGAGTTATGGTTTTTTGAGCATGTGAGATTAACAAGTCATGATATTGGGCCAAGATATTATAACAAAGCCTATTTACACTTTAACAATCTCAATGGTAAAATTAGGTTGAATATCCATAATTAAGAATCTAGTTACATGTTCTTTTAAATATATATATCTATGTATTTAACTCATGTGTTAATTCATTTTCTAATTAATAACATAATTTAAAATAAATTTATAGTGTATTTAACTCATATGTTAATTCATTTTCTAATTAATATAGTAATTTAAAATAAATTTATAATTTAGTTAATTTTTATAAATTTGTAAATCTTCGGAGTGTGGGATGTATCATGAGATAAGTAGTTTGATGTTTATCATAGTTTTCCACCCATTTAATTTATATGGCTACCCTAGTACATAAACTAGGTTAAATTGTTTATTATGGATCAATTTCATAATATAACTTATTTTAATGATCCTAAAAAATTAAAACCAATTTTATGTATATAAATAGTAGAATTATATTCATATTCAAAATATGTATAATACCACCATATTTATAATATGTTAATCCATAAGCCACCCTAAGTGGCTTCCTTGTTGACTCCACATTGTCCATGTTTTCTTGTACCTTTGTGCCTTTTATAGAGCCCTCTCCTCTCAGCTCCATTTACTGTGATATCACCCTTAGTGTCTCTCCCTTCTAGTCCTTGGCAAACCTATTTTCTTCCTCCTGTGTTATCCACAGTTATCACCTTGCAACATTTCACACCTCATCATTTGTAAATATGCCTTAGGAACATTTTTCAACAGGGAGAAGAGGTGGGAATTGAGAACAATTTTCTACATAAACTTATTTTGATAATAATATTGTATCATCCTCGCAATGTAGGGCCCAAGCCTAAGTGCACAATGGCTTTGTGTGATTCCACGAGTCGTACTTCAACTAGTTCACAAGGAAACTAAAAATATTGAAGCAGATTAGGTGCATTATAACAAGTCTTTCATCCTTGACCCACATGTGGAGAATGTTACGAAAAGTTGGATATCAGACACAAGACCCTCCTACGGTTCATGGTTCCCATTGTACATGTAGGATATCAACTTCTACTCACATGCCAAAATACTTATGGGTTCAATCTTGATTGATCTCGATGATACACAACAAGAGAATGTGATTAGAATCATGAAAAAAAAACACGAGTTAGACTGCATAGACCACAAGCTCACCATCCTAGCTAGACTATTAACAAACATTTCTTCTCGTTAGATGATGACCAGGGCCAGATGCATCCATCGATGGGCGACAAAATCCACAGTGATAACTATGATCCATATTTATTTTTTCCTTGTCTTTATCTTTTGTGATGTTTGTCATCTTGTAAATCTACCATATGTAGTAGCCTAGAAAAATCAATTGCATCTTATGTTTTTTTTTGTTATGTGATAAGCTAATCATGAGATGTCTCAAAAGCCTCAAAATATATATATTTTTTCTTCTAACTTAGATGGGTATGTTTTATTTATTGGAATGATTAGGTTGGGCCGAGGTCGAATCAACCAATGTTACATTGTGGCTAGCCAACTTCCTGTTACAATTTATGTCTCCTTTCACGGTATACAGGTTTGGAGAGGTCTTTCCTCATTTATGCTAAGATCTCCTTTCGAGAGAAGGAATCCTTTGTTTTCCATGGAATCCGATTCGTTGTTAGAGCTTCTGAGGATGTGGAATAATTAATAGGAGGTGAAGTTGAGCAACATAATCTTTAATCTTCATAATGACTTGTTGAGAACTGCGTTGTTAAACAGATCCTTCGTATTGAGCTTTTTAATAAGAATTTATGAGTCTCCAAAGGCTTGGAATTCTTTGATGCCTCTATCCCGAGAAATGTGGCAGGCTTTTAGAAAGCCTAATATCTCTGCCTGGTTGTTGGTTCGTTGCCCAAGTCCCCAATAGAAACTATCTCTTCTTAATCCATCCAGGGAATAGATAACACCACCTGCCGCCTGCTACCCTGGAGTTTCCCTTGGATGCACCATAAAAAAAGATCGTTGTTTTTATTTGCTTCCTCCACCACTTTTTAAAAATGTCATCTGGTTCTCTTATTTTCCATTTAGGGTTGGAAAGTGAAGGGAGAGGCCAATGATTGCTTTCTAACTTGGGGGCCGTGGGATTCCATCCATTTATTTTCTTCGAGGAGGAGTAAAGTATCTTCTTTGTGAGGTTGTTGTTGCACTGCTTCGAGGAGGAGAGATTTGGCTTTTGCAGCAACTTTTGTGGGAGGACAGGGAGTATCGTTGAAGAACTGCTCATTTCGGGCAAGCCATATTTTCCAACATACATATTTGGGATGGAGAGCTAGACTCTATGCCAAAGTGATTTGTTGGGGATGTTGTGAGGATAACACTAGTTCCAGGAAGAAATGAGCTTGATCACTGAGGTGTATTGTGGAAAGGTACTTGTAGATAATGAAGGATGATGCCCAATACCTCTTTTGAAAATAAGCAGTCAATGAAAAGGTAGGTCGAATTTTCGTTGGTATTGCGGCATAACACGCATCTGTGAGGGCCATCAATGTTCCTTTTGGCCAGATTATCCCCTGTCAGAACCTTGTTGTGCATTAGAGTCCAAAAGAAAAATTTAACTTTGGGGAGCTCAAAGGGATCCCAAACCATCTTCCATATCTTGGGTGGATGAGTTCTTTCTTTTCGTGGTTGAAGAGCACCGTATCCTACTGCTGTGGAGTAAATGCCACTTTTTCCCTAGCCCCAACTGTGTGCAGTTTCTTTATGCACAGGTGTGAAATCAATCAGCATATTTATGAGAATTAATGGCTGATGGCGCAAATGCTCTATAGATCTGGGTATATCCCAGGCTTTCCAGCTCTCGTTTCTGTCCCACGAAGAGATTTCATCTAAACTATGGATGCCTGCGTGAATCAACCACTCTCGCAGTTCTTTGATATCTTTGTTTTTTCTGAGAGAGGTGTGGCCCATTATGCGATCTTCCCATATTTTGGTTTTCTTACCACTGCCTTGGATGCGATATAATTCCCTTTAAAAAAATTAAAATACTGCGGCAGAGGTTCCATACCTATGTTTCGGTAGTTGTGTTTTCTGCCAGCAGTAGTCTTAGAGGGGCTCCATGCACATACTGCATTCTGAGTCATTTTTTGACTATATGTTTTGGATCGACGTATATTTTCCATATGATTTTGCAGCCCAGGGCAATATTAGCGAGGGAGGGATCTCGGATATGTAAGCATCCATCATCAATTGGTATTTTCACAAGCTCCCAATTTTCCAGATGAAATTTTCGATGGTTTCATTTTCCTCCCTGCCAAATAAATTCACACAAGAGCTTGGAGATCTATTCCATGATGTTTTTTGGAGCCAGGAGGAAGGATTCTTGATAGATGGGGAGTGCAGACAATACAACTTTGATGAGGATCAGTTCTCCCCCTTTGGTGAGCCAGTGTCCTCCCCAAGAGGCAATTTTGGTTTTGATTTTGCCAATAATTCCCACCCACAGAGATCTTTTGTTAACACCAATTGTTAGAGGCAGACCCAAGTACTTAATTTTATCCAATTGGGCATATCCAACGAAACCAAGATGCTACACAATATGGGTGAGATCTTGTTGCTCCACATTTCATCCATACACTGCGCTCTTCCTGTCATTAATTAGTGCTCTAGAGACTGTGTAGTAGCTTTTGAGGACAGAGTCGAAGGATTTTTGAATTCTTGTTGAGGCACCTCCGAGAAGAAAAGAATCATCAGCAAAGAGGGCATGGTTTATGGGGTCCAAGACATTTGATATTTTTATGCCAGGGAGAGCCCCAACGTTCCTCTCCTCAATGAGTTTTCTGTTGAGAGTGTCCGCCATCAGAATGTACAGGAAAGGGGAGAGAGGGCAGCCTTGTCTCAATCCTCTCTGAGCTTCGAAATATGATGTAGGTAGCCTGTTGACAAGCAGTGCAATCCATGGCTTATCAGTGCATGCTTTTATTAGGTTGAAAAACTGAGGGGAGAATCTAAAAGAGAGGAGGACTTTGTGGAGGAAGGATAGATTGACACTATCAAAGACATTATCCATATCTAGTTTGATCAGCATCCCCTTCTCTTTCCGCTGCTTGCTGGAGTGGATGGCTTCTTACACTTGGATTACAATGTCTAGTATGTGTCTGCCTTTGACAAACCCTCCTTGGGAGATGGAGATTATTCTCCCAAGAAGAGGTTTGATTCTATTTACAAGGAGTTTGGCAAGGATTTTATAGGAGGCGTTGCATAGGGAGATGGGTCTAAATCTGCCAAAGGTTTCAGGATTGATTTCTTTCAGGATTAAGGCCAGGAATGTTGAGTTGATGCCTCCCCCTACCTTTTCTTTGCTTAGAAATCCTTTTATCATTTTCAGCAAGTCAGATTTGATTATGTCCCAAAAAGTTTTGTAGAAGTGGATTGTGAATCCATCAAGGCTAAGGGCCTTATCGGGTTTCATAAACCAGATAAATTTGGTAATTTATTCTTCTGAAAAGGGTTTAGAGAGGGCTTAGTTGTCTTCTAAGATGACAAGATGGGGGATGTTCGAGAGGAGGTTTGCAATATCCTCTTCGCTACCATATATCACAAGGCCATAGAGATTTTTGAAGTGACTATCTGCTGCTGATTTGATTTGATCAAACCATTTGCAAATCTATCCCTCAGCTGTTGTGATTTACGTGATGTGATTACAAGAGAGGTGAGCTCTGAATTGGCGGTGGAAGAAGGAGATGTTCCGAACCCATGCCTTGAGCCACAAGTTGCGGGATTTTATTCTCTAGTATTCTTCTTCCATGCAGAAGGAGCGGTAGGTGGAGCTTTGGGCTTGCACCTCTTTGTTTAGCACCTCAGAAGTGATATTTTTATCTTCCATTTTCCTTTGTAGGGTCTCCAATGACTGAAATGATTTTATTCTCTGACTAGTTGGTGTTCTGATGTGTTTTCTTATCCACACTTTTAGGGAATGTTTTCTATCCTTTAGTTTTTTCTCCCACACATAGCTTGGGGACTCGGTGATTGAAGTGGCCCAGGCTGCTCAAACAGTTTCGAATAATCCTTCTCTTTCAATCCAGAGAGGGCTCAACTGGAAGGGGCTTGGGCCCAAGTCTTCTTCATCTTCCACTGGAAGGTTAATGGGCTTGTGGTCCGAGGTAAGTTTGGGGAGGATTTTCGCTGATATTATCTTTTTTTTCCATCAGGAATGTTCCTTGGACTAAGAATCTGTCCAGACGGGCAGAAATGTGGTGATCCCTGGTTCTTTTGTTGGTCTAGGTATAAAGACCTTTCACAGAGTTGAAGTCAAGGAGATCCCATTAACGTAAAAGATCTTCCACCAAGGGTAGAATTCGATCTCTGTTGCTATTACCTCCCCTATTTTCTCTTGGTTTTAGGACAATGTTTAGATCTCCAACCAGAATGATATTACTGGGGGAGTGTTGCTCTAGAAAGGCAGAAAGAGAGTTCCAACACTCTTTTTTCAGCATGAAGTACATGAACATAACTATTGAATAAGGTGAAGGTCAGCTTACTTGTGTGATTCTTGTTACACTGAAAACTGT